>OX637334.1:17689693-18289693 GCA_951799405.1 Agapetus fuscipes
AACACTCTTCTCAACTTGCGTCTATGAGTTGCCATATGAAAGAAAAAAACGATTATGATTATCTCGGAAATGGCTGGGTTGACCAAAAAAAATGTCCTACAATATTACGCGCAATATTAATTTCTACAAAAATTTAAAGAATTCTATAATTTTTTTTTTACTTAAAGTACCGTTTACACGATCTCAAATTTTCATCTAAAGTATTAAAAAGACCCACAAAAACGCAATTTTGTAAACTTTTTTAGGTTCACAAGAAGAAAAATTTATAAAATTCTTTGTGCTATAATTTGTTTTTCACTATTCTGAGAATTCAAGATGGCTTCCAAAGAGGAGAAAACTTCAAATGCGATTTTCTCAAAAACGGCTCTAACGATTTTTTTTAAATTTTCAGTAAAGTAGTTGCTTAATACATTCTTATCAAATTTAGTTATGGCAACATTTTTACTAATCTGCGTCTATGAGTTGCCATATGAAAAAAATAAACAATTGTGATTTTCTCAGAAGTGACAGCGTTGACAAAAAAGATATGTTCTAACAATATTATACGTAACATTAAATTCTATATAAAAATTGAATAAACATTTTGAAAATAAAAACATAAAGGGCCGTTTACATGATATCAAAAATTGAAATTAAAAGGCTACAAAAACCCATCAGAACGCAAAAAACTTTTATGTTTCTTAACTTTATCAGAAAGAACTTTGTAATCACTATAACTCATAGTGAAACATTTTTCAAATTTTAGAAAATTCAAGATGGCTTCCGAACAGCTGAAAATTTCAAATGAGATTTTCTCAAAAACGGCTCCTACGATTTTCTTTATTTTTTCTGCATAATCCTCATTATAATACTGCTATGTAACAACAATAACCATTGCCTCATAATTAATTTGTTTTGGGGGTTGCCATACAAGAGAAAAAAAAAATGTTAAATTTCTCGGCAGAGAAAGGGTTAACTAAAAAATAGTGTTCCACAATTGAAAAGCGTTTATATATACCTACATATATGAATCATTACTTTTTTCAAAAAAAGATTATAAAGTATAGCCACCGTACTAAGTGACAAATTTTCATACTAAAAATTATTGTAATATTTTTGGTAGCAAAACGTCTAATACCCATAAATAAAGCTACATAACAAGTCTCTCAATCAATTGCTATAAAACAACTATAAGCATTGCCTCTTAATACTCTTTGTTTTGGGGGTTGCCATACAAGAGAAAACAATATTTTAAATTTTCCCGGCAGAGAACGGGTTAACTAAAAAATAATGTTCTACAATTGGAAAGCTCTTATATATACCTACATACATTCATCATTACTTTTTTCAAATAAATATTATAAGGTGTAGCCACCATACAAAGTGACAAATTTTAATACAAAAATAATTGTAATATTCTTGGTACTAAAACGCCTAATATAAAATACTAGGCTACGAGTCTTAAAATCTAGTAAGTTGTACCCATATAATAATCAATCATAACTTTCCAAAATATCAATGAAAAGTATAGGTACCCACCAAACAAAGTTTTAGTTTTGATACAAACGGGATCAATGATAATACTGCAAAAAGACGATTGCTTAAAAAGATTAGCTTCATTACTTACACACAACTAAATGTTTTGTTATGAAAATTGGCTATGACCTAAACATGACCGTATTTTGTGCTATAAAGTCCTGTGCAGTCCACTGTACAATTTTTTTTTTTTCGGACGAATACAATACTTTATAACAGTCCTTCGGACTGCTATAAAGTAAAAATGGTTTTATGATTTAGTTTTTTATGTCTATGTATATATTGCTATTTATTGATTTAAAAAAAATGTAATTTGTCATGTATGTTCCTTGACTTATAGGTTGTTATGCGGCTGACCACCCATACTGTAAAAAAAAATTGGTTCACTTTGCCAATGTCACCCCTGTTTCAGGGAAGGACGGCAAGAGTTGCAAGGCTTATGTTCATTTGAGATTGGGTTTTTATATTGTAGGTCCACATGCGGCATCTGTTAGCGCGAAATTATACATATCTGCTTGTGGGAATGCATTTAATATAAATCTTAAATGATATATATCTTTGCAGCTTAGATTAGATTAGATTAGACTATAAATGTTTTTATGCTTCCACGGCCGGATTCAGATGCTTGATTTTTTGGTTCCGCGTTTTAGCCGTGGTCCATATTTTGAGTCTTTTATTCGTAAATTCTAAAGGGGCGTGGCTCAATTGTTAGGTACTAACGCCGCCTTTTGTTCAGATCTCAGAGGTGAGCAGAGCTCCAAAGAAGTCACCCACAGAGGAGACGAAACGTCAGCTGAAAGTCTTCAAGAAGTATCAAGAAAGAAGAAAAAGAAAAAAAAATATATATATATATGGACCACGGTCAAAACTCATAACCAAAAAAACAAGCAATCGTTATACTGTTTCATTTTTATCCTCTTTTGCTTGTATGTGCTACACCTTATCCGGTGGAGTCCAAACATCTCAACCTGCGGCCCGCATGCCACATGCGGCCCGACAAGCATTTTTGTGCGGTCCTTACGTAATTTACAATATCTGACATTCTATATTTCATTTATCTTGAGATTAATTTTGACTTTGACGTAAAGATAGGGACACCCGAAGAGGACTGTCGTTTCCTGAAAAATACAAGATTGTAAAAAATTGGGCTTTCCTGCTCCTCACACTAATTTTGAAATAAACGCTTGGATACAAGTTACTTTTGAGTTTAACTTCTTTCACTACTATTTTTTTTAAGGAACTGTATGCTGATAATGATAAGTGATGTGTACTATTATTATTATTCTGTTGTAGTTTAGAATTTTTTAAATCTCAAATGTTTTCCAAAAAAATGGGGGGGCGGGGTTCATGATTTTTTCGTCAGACCAGTATAATGTTGCGGCCCGCATAGCTTTTCAAATGCATGTATGTGGCCCGAACACAAAAAAGGTTGAGTATTATTGCGTTAGACCGTATAGATCAGTATTTCCCAAAACATTATCTTTTTTAAATTTTGCAAAAGTATTAGTTGTGAATATGATGTGCATCTGTTCAGTGGTTCTTGAGTTTAATTAGAGTTAACTTAATTTTATTTTTTGCGGCGAGGCTCTAGCTCTGCTCCTCGCAGCTCTGATGGCTTGGAATGCCCTCCCAGTGACCCTCAGAGAACAACACGTTGAGGAGCGGTTTAGAAAGCAATTAAAAACATTTCTGTTTGGACACTCCTACGAAGCGCCTTTGAAGTGACATCAGTTACGAAATGGCGCTATAAAAAAGTGTAGAACTATTATTATTATTATTATTATTCTAGGAACAACTAGCGTATTTGGAACAAAATAACGCTGGTTCGAATCACGCTTGTCTCTTTGACCATAACTTCGACCCCAGTTCAACAAATGTCATTGCATGCACACAAGCTTCTGCTTTCGCATGAAGACATCCGTCTAGACAAAAATAGGTTAGTAAATTGCATTCCTTTTCACAAATACATTTAAAAAACCTGTGGGTTATTTTTTTACTGTTAGGTTGGTATGAGGCTGACTTCATGCTGTAAAAACTTGTTTTTTTTTCTTTATTACAATAATTATAACTAAGTACATAGTTAATTTTTTTTATAGGATATTACACGAACCGTTATAAGAGAACTTACATTAGTCTCGACGTTTTGTTAGTGACGTAGTTAACGTCTTCAGAAGACACCCTCTCTGCACGACGACTGAGGATGAACTGATTTTTTCTTCTATACAATTGTCACAAATCACAGCAAACCTTTGAGAGAAGGTAGTAATTATGATTAGGTTCTTATGAATATTTACACTTCTATAATATTTCCAGTCCACATCACTAGATGGCACTATATTATCCGTAGATACGAAGCTGACAATATCATTATAACGGTTCGTGTAATATCCGATCAATTTTTTTGTTAACTGTGTAGTTATAATTATTGAAAATATGTCAAACGATCGTAATTCCAACTTAAACCTAACAATTGTTTCTTTTTTTGCCAATTCCACGCCGGTTTCACCGAAAGGCGGCAGGAGTTGGAAGGCTTATGTTTATACGGCGATTGTATTTTCTGTAAGTGCACATACAACACGTGTAAGCGTGAACTTGCCTGTGGGCATGCAATAAATATCAATACATTTTTGCAGCGTGGATTAAAGACTTTAAATAGATTTAAAACTATCACAAATAACGACGCTAGAACGCGGTAACACATTGCACTACATGTGCAGCTTAATTGCTTTTATATCCTGGCATTTTTGTATCACATTAATAATAATAAAAATAACACGTTTCAAAACCAAGCTTATCTCACATACTTGATAGTACCAACTTAGCTTCGATGAAATATATCATTTCTATGGCATTGTGGCCTGTCCCCTTGACCTCAAGGAGCTCTTAGAACAAGTTGCTCTCAACTCTACAGCCTAAAACCACTCCACCTATATTCCGTTGGTTTCTCAAAGCAATCTCAAAAGGGTGACAGAAACCGCGCTATTCTTATAGATATGGGTATTTTTTTTTGAGTGATATATATATTTTTATACAAGTGCAGAGATCGAAGGTGCTATGATTCAAAACATTGCTTGTTCGAGTCCTCTGGTTGAATGAATGAAAATGAAATTCTGGGGAGTGAAGTGCATATAGGTTATCCCGGTCTGTAGTCTAGTGGTTGACACTTCGGGCTCGTCATTGGAAGGTAGTGGGCTCGATTTTCCAGCGGTATGGGAAAAATATGAGGTATGGAAAGAAGTTATCAGAGGTAAAAAATAAGGTATTAAAAAGAAGGAAAAAGGTAAGAAGTATGAACAGAGATTAAAAAAATGTGAAAAAACCCGTTAAAAATGTGTGAAGAGATAAGAAAATAGGACAGTTAATAAGATGTGAGAAAGTAAAAAAAAAGGGTTAAAAAGACGTGAAAACCATTACTGAATATAATACTTGAAAAAAGTGTCTAATAAAAATAGATAAGAAAAACGTAAGTAAGTAAGAATAAAGGTATGAGGACGTAGGAAAAGAAGAACCTTTTTTTGTTAGATTGATTTTGTCTAACGGTTCCATGCAATTAAATTTATTTTTCCTTTGCCGTTTATTGGCCTTGTTCATCCTGATCACCTACTAATCATGTAACAAAACCCCCTGTGTGAGGCTCAGTGCATGATCAACCTCGAGAGAGGGCAGACGCAAATTATCCACTCTAACTGAGCATCTATTAAGGAGAAACATAAGCCCACAAAGAAGATCATACAGAGGTGAGGTGAGTTCTGTCTTTGAATCCGTGACTCCTCTTCTTGTTTCCCTATGGCTTGTGACTCTGGCAGATTTGCGATAAATTCAGTTTGATCAAAATTGAGAAACAGCAATTCTATAACTCGTATGGTGGAATCATACTTGGCTTCACTAATAATAAATAAAAGAGGTAGAAAAAAGGGACGGATGACTAAGAATACTATTACGAACAATGCGTTTGTGTGCATGTACCTAGGCACGTAGCTTGCTGTTGTGCGTAACTGGTATAGTGTCTAACGGTTAGTATTATATAATGATAAAATGGATGCTAGTGGACTGCTCTGGTGTAATTCATTATAAGAATATTAATATGTGAGCCTCTGCACGCGGGGTATTGTGTGTGTGTGTATGGAACAATCCACTATAGAAGAATTTGGAATACACGAGAAACGTCCTTATGAACTGTATAAATATGAGTCGCAATGCTGCGGAGAGTCAGGCTTGCTTGAAACATTGTGAGGCGAAGTCAATATTAATAGAGCAAGAAGAGTAATCAGGACAGTGTTAACCGATATTGTGAAAAATAAATCCTGGTAAATAAATAAATTGCAGTGTAATTAAAAATAACTCCAGTAAAATCATAACAATACAATAATAAGAAGAGGTACGAAAAAAGATAGACGAGTTACGTAATTTTTTTTTTTTTTTTTTTTCATTATTTTTGGCGGAAATTTTTCAATCGTTCTGCACTGGCACTTTTCTTTTGTATCTTATAAAGCCTTGTTTTGTCGGAATTCCTTTGTCCTCAACTGCCATACAACGAAGTGCGACTGTATCAAACTTCTACTTGACATCTACATCTTTTGTTCTTTACAATGCCCTTGTACACAAGTGTCCTTGAGACTGGAGTAGATAAATTTCTGCATTCTTATGTGGTAAGCCTATTGCATGGTGAGTATTCTGAGTTCACCGTGCTACCAAATACAGGAATACTAGTGGTAAAAAAATATTTTAATATTGTTATGATTTTAATTGGAGCTCTTTCTTAATGACTTCTCGACACAATGCTCTAAGCGGCTCTGTCTACCCGCAAAATCTATACTCGTATATATACGTACGACAGAGACGATTCTTGCATGTGTTAGAAGATGGTAGGTAATTCCAAAATGGATTAAACTAGAGCATTGTTCCAGAGACGTCACACACACCAGCAAGGATGCCTACGAACTATCACTTCTATAATGGATTTTACTAGAGGCAGATGCACGCCCCAGAGTGTTCGACACTACACCAGCGTATCTAGGCGCACGTCATACACATCTATAGTTCGTAACAATACGTTTCTTTCCAATCATAGTCTATTTTGGTATGGTAGGTAATTAGATATGTTTATTTGGTAATGTAAGAACTGCTGAGATGTTGATAGAATTGTTTAATAACCTTTCCATCTGTAAACAGTTTATGAATTATGCAATATCAGGATAAAATGAGCTCGCGGAATATTTCAACTTCTGTACCTTAATCCGGTAGATAGCTCAGTTGGTTAAGTGTTTGCATTCCATGCCGATAGCTCGGGTTTGAGTCCCAACGAGGGTGGCAGAAATAATTTCCCATTTCGGAGTGTATTTCAAACCCAAAGATAAAATGCCGGTGTTTACCCAACCTTCAAGAAATGAGTAACAGCCCCTTAGGGAGCTTGTAAACCCCCCCTTCAACTGAAGTAGTTAACTTAAAGCTCCCTTACCTGTTAAAAATAAATAAGATCCACTCGGCACATGCGAACCCATCGGAGAAAACGCAGTAATAAGTTACACTAAATGTGTAGCTTAGTTTTGTAACCTTTAGAGTTTAGACAGTTAGCTATTCAGCACTATCAGGATAGAAAGTTCAAGATCAAATTTGGTCACATTAGAGTTCATTCCCCTGAATCAGAGTTGGTGTTCCAGCACGCAACTGGTTCGATGGCGTCATTATCAACTAGGATTATCTTTTTTTATTATTTGTGCTCTTTTTGTGTGAATCACGCCTGAAAACCCTGCGTGTGCTCGGTCATCGCTGTAAAATGCGCTAATTTTCAAGTACTACCCGGTTGCTGTTAGGCTGTATGGACCTTCTGCGACCGACCTTGTGTTCAAATAAATTGGTCAATCCAGAGATGATGTTATGAGAGTATATTTGAGAATTAAAATTTATTTTGTGTCGAATCGAACCTCGGACCCTCCGATTATGAGTCCGCAGCGTTCACCATTAGATGACGTTGACATTTATAATAAGTAATATCATAAAAACGTATTTCAAATAAATTCAAATAAACGGTAATTGACATATTTATTAGAAGAGCAAGAATAACAATGGCCCAGTATGTTTCTTCTGTTACACATAAATAAAAATAAATGAAAACCGTACAAATAAAGTCATTTGTCAAATGATCTTGATAGGGGAATGGAAACAGATTGTATGTATTAAAACCACACAGGCTTTGGCAACCGAAATACGTTGAAATAGCAAGATATCGTTTACGAGGTTTATTGACCCCTTTTCAACCACATTTTTGGTCTCATGGAACGATTAAGTCAGCAACAAGAAAGTCCCCCAAATTATGAAAAAAAAAATTCAACCATTCCCATGAATCATGAAAAAAATGAGCTAATGAACCTTCTTTGGATTGCACTTACATATCTTGAGGAACAAAAATTACCAGATACTTCGTGCTATCATACAAGGAATGATTGAGGGAGGTCTCAAAGATGCCAAAGGACATCGTGACTGAAAACAATGTTTAAGTAGCAACCTTTAATCTAGAAAAAAAAAATCTTAAAATATTCAAATTTAATGGACGCCCAAAAAAAAAACGTGTACTTTAGCGCTAACACACGCTGCATATTTAGGTAGTTACGAAAGAAACCTGAAAACTCGAATGAACTAAATAAATAAATTTATTCCTTATTTTTCATAAAAAAATTCTAATGTGTGAACCAGTTCAAAGACAATTTTTCCATTCTGATTGTGAGTTTTACTCTGATTTTAGGTTCAACAAATCCAATAAAAATGACCGTCCAACTTTTGCCGCTTTTCTCTTTTTTCAAAAAGGAACATTGACAGAAGTAAATTATAGTAAAACAAGAGCGTCTTTTTTGTTAGAATTCTTTTTTGTTATTTCAGCATCTAAAGTCGCTGATCTCTGATAATAATAGCACTCAGAACTAAACGACCACCATTCATTTATTTTTTTGCTGTGGTTATAACGCATAGTCTGTCTTTTGTAAAATGATGTATTTGGCACAGGTAAAAAATACGTAATTTGTATAATGGCACGCTTCCGAATATATTATTTCAACAATACCCTGTCATCAGAAAAAGAGGGGGGAAATCTTTACGACCGGGCTAAATCGTCATACAAAAATGACATTTTTAGGTTTAAGCTTCTAGAATCATATTGAAATGAAAATGACAAAAAGGTACACCTGATATGAATACACTACTAGGTACACTAGAATGCTTACTCTCAGCTTTCTTAAATCTTTTGTGTGGTCTTCCAGGAGGACGTCTACCAGATGATGTTTCTCATTTAGAAATGTATGGAAGTCTAGAACACACAATACTCGAAGTATTGAGTATTGTGAAAAAACTCGTACTACGGGTACTGATCATCCTTCCAGCATGCACGCAACATATTTATTCGTTTGATTTTCCCATTTGTATTTTATCTTAAATGTTATGTCTTTAGTTAAATTTTAAAAAATACGCTGTATAGAAATGGCTTCTTGAGGTTCACCATTTTCGGATTGATAACATACTTAGTAAAGGAAGATTTTGAGTATTTTCAAGATAACCATCAACATACACTTGTGAATCAGAAAACATAGGCTGATGCGAATGATATTGGGGCATTTGTACGCATTTTAGAAGAATGAATATTTCTTGAATTCTAGGTTTCCACACATTGATATGCACGAAAGGCCTCGGAAAGACATAAAATGAAATGACTGATGGGCTTTATCAGTACTGAGATCAATATTTATTTATGACACCCTCGGATTCAAACAGAGGACTTCTAGCTTAGAAGGGATATCCATAGCAGCAAAAGAAAACAGTTCTGTCGTTATTCGGCCAAAATGGCCAGAATTTTTTTAGAATTGCTTACTTCTTTCATCCTTGCATGCGTCTTTTAATTTATTCATAGTCGTTGTAAAGTTTGTGCATTTACGGAGTGAAATTTAATTTTGAAATATCAATTTAAAAATCCCCTACTAATAGTACCTGCCCCAAATAACCCAGCCACTTTCTCTTTTTTTTACTTTCTCTTTTTTAATTTATTTTACCCTCAGTTAGCTTTTGAAGATGGTCGGATAAAGTTCGATAGCGCTTAGGCAATTTAACCCAAAAAACACATTGAAAATATAACTTTAATTCTAAAAAGTTATTTGTTACCAATATTTATTCATATTCATAGCCTTCATCATTTAACATTCATTCTATAACAATTGCCCCAATTTGATGAAATCAATCATTCCTTGACTTATACTAGGTTGGTATGAGGCTGACCACCCATACTGTAAAAAAATGTTTCACTTTGCTGATGTCACCCCTGTGTCAGGTAAGGTTGGCAAAAGTTGTAGGGTTTATGTTCATTTGAGGTTTGGATTTTATTTGTAAGTATCCATTCAGCATATGTAAGCGCGAACTACACGTGTTTGTTTGTGGACATGCATTTGATATGAGCTTTAAATGTAAATAAATATTGACAACTCAGATTAATGATTATCATAAAATCATACCCTCGTTCTTCTCCTCCTTTTTTCACATTATCTGTATAATATGAAAGATTATCAAAGTACATATACGTAATTATGTATTTTTATAGTCTTTCATCAACCTAACTTTCTAAATGCACAAAAAAGTCTAATATTTATAATCAAAGCTCATATTTAATACATGGACACAAGCAGGTACATGTAAGTTCACGCTTACACATGCTTCATGTGTGCATACAAAATAAATCAAACTTCAATGAACGTAAACTTTGCAACTCCTGCCGCCTTTTTTTGAAACCGAGGTGGCTTTGGCAAAAGTGAACCAAGTTTGTACAGCATAAGGGGTCAGTCTCGTACCAGCATGTTGGTCAAGTTCCCAAAGCAAAATTAGAAGAGCGCTTTTTTCACAAATCGATTCTCTTATATTTGTACGCAAAAATGGCACGTTTGAATGATCGTTTTTTTGGGCAACATTAACATGGAGTAACGATTATAATATGCATGTTTTTGACGGAAAACGCGGCGCGTGCTTGCGATCCCCCGAGCTTAGGAAATATCAAGAATCTAAATAAGGAATTCGACAGCGCGGGCGAAGGCGTTTCCCTTGGGAACGAAGAACGCGGACTGAAACAGAGAGTAGACTGTTACTTATGTACAAGCAGGTATTATGTCACCCGATTGCTAGAATTTCTTCAATAATACATTTTTGTGAAGTCATCAAACACAGTTTGCACATTTTAAAATGTTGAGTGAAGCATGAACATCACATTAATTAATATCTGTCAAATAAATTTAGAGGGCATTGATTTTAAAGAGCCCCGTACAAGTTTTTCACTGCTACAGAGCATCATGGTCCGTCGTCGAATGGTTGACACTGCGTACTCGCATCATAAGGCAGTGGGTTCGATATCCGTGTAGAGCAAAAAAAACACATCTGAGCTACACACATAGTGTAACTTCTTGCCGCGTTATCCCCGAAGGCGTTGCATATGGCGAGTGGAACCTATTTATTTTTACTGGTAAGGGGGCCGTCCTTACGCCAACACCACTTTAATGAATGTGGTTGGCAGCAATAAATCCCTCGGGAGCTGGTACTTATTTATTGTGAAGGCTGAGTATACCTTGCCGGTATTTTATTTTGGGGTTTGAAATAAGCACCGAAACGGGAAATCATTTCTGACGCCCTCGGCGGAATTCGAACCCGAGCTCACGGCATGGAATGCAAGGACTCTATCAACTGAGCTATCGACCAGACATCAAAGAAAATGTTAATAAATTTTCGCTAGGTTCTTAGCTATGTTGAAAAATTCATCTGTATTTCGCAAAAAAAAACGGTAACAAAGGGACATCTAGCGTTCTAGCATCTAGAGCCGAAAGCAACTGTTTTGCTTGCTTTCAAACTAACAGATAATAACCGGCCTAAAAAGGATTCTTGTTGTGTGATTTACAAATCAGTACTTTTCAACAATAATGTTATCCTGGAATTTATCTATTTAATTGATGTAGAAGGATACAAGCATACGTTTTCCTTCCCTTCTTAAATAGCACATTTTAAATTTATTTGAGTTGTAACAATGTCTCACATTAAATGCATTAATTTTCAATTGAAATCTGAGTTAAAGTGTAGTAAGTCCATTTTTTACCATATCAACTGTTCTTATTTATAGGTACATATGCCTGTATGAGATGCTCGCTCGTGTATCTCAGCAACTTATATTTTAGAAAGGCAACAACAAATCATACAGCACACTACATTTACATTTATTACAACTAAAAACAGGCGCACCTTCCGGCATCTTACAATTCCTTCCATATCACACCCTGGGGTCACACAGCAGTACACACGGTGGGCGAAGATGAAAAATTCACCGTGCTTGAGGGTGGGACTCACATATTGCTAGAGCCAGTCCGGTCTCACCCATAACACAAACATATTCAGGTTGAAATATTATAGTATATATTTTCACTCACACAATGACCGCAAAAAAATGCTGGAAAACACTTTTTCTGTTATGTCACTAATATTAGGATGAGTTATTTGCTGAGCGCTGTTTTTGTGTTTATCACACCTCAAGAGCCCTCTGCCAGCTTGGTCATTGCTGTAGAAAGCGCCAATTCTCAAGCAAGACCTAGTTGCTGTACAGTTGGATGAACCTTTAGTGACCGGTCTTTGGTAAAGGTGTATGAATTTTTCACCCAGCGAAGAGCATATTTGAAAATATAATGGTATTTTTTGTGCTCCGTCGGGATTCGAGCCCACAACCTTCAACTTACGAGTCTGAAGTTTTAACCACTAGACTACGGACCGGTCAAATTATGAATTTCAATAACATGCCTTCTTGTGAATGTGCTTGTGCTTGTCGGCTTTGCGAAAAAAACCGAAGAAGCACGATCGACTTCGTCTCGCGCCCACCAACGTGCATCGGAGAGTCAGTCCACAGAGTATTGTAGGTTTATAGAGGGCGGTCTTAGAACAAAAAAAATGTAACCAAGTAGTATTATTTATATATGAAACGATGGGTAGCGCCAGTAACTACCCTACGTGTCTAGACAATACTAAATTATCATCATAATATCATTCTATATTATTACTGTTCTACTCAGTTGGCGAAGTAAATAAAAACAATTGAAGATGGTAAAACATATTTTATTTAAAAAAAAAACTTCAAATAGCACAACTTAATTACATTACAACAATTGATTATAAATTACATTTATGTTATAAATACATTTTCTTCTTTTTTAATGTGTTATTACTTATTTTTCTATCATAATATATACATTGTGACTTGCTCAATTCAAATTTAATAATTATGTCCATAATCTGATGTTGAAAAGATATATCACATTTAAGATTTACACTAAATGTATTCCCACAAGAAGACACATTTCACACTTATAAAGTACAACTTTTCTAAAAAAACAGTTCTTCATTTCATACAAAAAGTACAGTCCTTCATTTCATACAAAAAGTACAGTTCACCCAAACTTTTTGTTTTTTCCAGTAAGTACATTACTAATCGTGAAATAGAAACGAATCCGATTACTTTAACTCCGTATTAAAACAATGAGGTACACAACAACGGCGACTGGACATTGTAAATTGCCAAATCACAAAATTTAAAGAATTTTCAAAAGGGAAGCGCTCCTTGCGTAGATTGCAAAAACACAAATGGCCGCCACATGGGGACTGGCGGTATACCTCGTGACCAGACATGTGACCCAATCGGAGCTCTGATTGGTCGGAGAAACCGTGACTGTGAATAACTACCCAAATAATGTTGCCAGGAACCAAAATATGCCCTAAGTTTCCTAGGCATGAGTCAGTCTACGACAGGTCATCGTCCGGTGTGAACGTGCCCCTGGTTGCAAAGTTGATATCATGACACAACCAAATCTATATGCAATAAGTAGGTATAGCCAAATGCGACGCCATGATGTTAAGTAAGTTTCGTGGCCGAAATGAAGGAGCTGTGGGTGCGGTTTGTGTCAGTGCCCGACATAAACTACGCATTCTTTCTTACCCTTCAAGCAGATTTCTCTAACGAAAACTAGAACCAACCGTTATCATTACTTTATTTTGTTCTTTCGTCCAACTTAAAGAATAATCAATGCCAATTTTGATGAAATACGCTGATGTTTATATTAAATATCAATCACTCTTGTAGTAATAATCGATTCTCAAAATAAGAATGAAACATTATTAGAGAATTGAATCCACAATCTGAGATGATATTCTCTGGAGGGTGCAGAACCCAGCCGGTGATATAGAGATATGGAAGAATTTAATCGATATCTCCTCTAACTACCTTTTTCTTCTTACATTAACAGCATAAATAGTGTGACTCCTTAACGCATTATTTCCAAAGGGTTTGCATTTATCAAGTAATTCTTGTATTTATTTTCACCAAATATAATTTTGTCGATTCCATTGCAATCTGATTGTGTTACGTCACAATTTTTGCTGTATGTGGTATCAGTTCTGACTCCATTAATAATAATAATAATAATAAGACAATATTTATATCACCGTTTTGTGATAAATTACTGCAAGGGCGCATTATTGTGCTACGCCACTTCACCAACTAACGGCGCATGTGTGTGTGTTTGTGAGGGATGAGTCGAGATTTGGCTGACTCTCAGAATGTATTCTTTGGTCCCTACATACAATATGCAGACCCTAACTCATGGTCAGGAGGTCTAAGTGCTACTTTTTTCGGACCCAGGTATGACGAATATGACCCTCGGGAAACTCAAAACACTGCCCTACACGAGTACTTAGAGTACTAAGGTACAAAATTCTACACCACTACCCTCTACATGTTGTTTTTAAAAAAAAATGCATTTGGCAAATCGTGTTTTGGGAGTAAATCTAACTACATGTATGTTTGAAAATCATTATTTTTTTGTTTTATTTAGAAAATAAGAACACATGCAGTACATAAACCTTAGATGAGAACATCAAAGATGATAGCAGGCAAGGCAAGCCACTGAGAAACACAAGTGTTAACAATATTTGCGGCAGATGACGTAGAAGATGAAGCAGATAGCTATTAGGGAGTATTACGGCCATACACAAATAATGAACAAATCAGTCTCCCTTTATTGCACTACATAACCCGCCTCATTAAAGTTGTCCACGTACAAAACCTCCTAAAGGAGAAAAGACTACAGAAAGAACAGCTATCTGAAATTATATAATGAAAAAAAATAAGTAAAGAATAAGCCTACATAAGTCTTAGAATTTACTTATTTTATAAATTTTGAAAAGTCTTACAATAATTCACTACTTTTAGTACGTCCAGATATGCACTTTTAATAGCTTTTTAACTCATTGTGTGTGTGATTTTGCTACTTGTTGTTTGTGAGTGTTGTAATGTTAGTGTGTTGTACTGAACTTTTTTTTTAAGTTAGCCGTTTCACATTTCTGTAGTACATTTTTGCTTTTGTGTAAACTTACTACAATATAATATATTATATACTCGTATTTATTGCTGTCTATGTATGCAAACAAATAAACAATACAATACAAGACATACTCTTTGAACTTCAACAATATACAGAAAATTAAGATAAATAGTAACACAAGGTCTATATTCCCAAGTAACCTTTTAGGTTTTAAAAAGGTTACAAAAAGGTTTAAAAAGGTTCTGAGACTTTTTTGTAACCTTTTTAAAACCTAAAAGGTTACTTGGGTTGTAACTTTTTTTATGTATTTGCGAATAACCGTTGCACGAGTCAAAAAGTAAATGTGCTTCATATATACAAGTAAATCTACCGAGTATTTTGATCTTCGAAAGCATACTTGGGAAGTTGTCACCATGTTTTTGACAGCTCTTACAAGTATCGACGCAACTTTTTCAACGCTACACCTTTTCCCTGGGTAGAAAGTAAATTACTTTACTTTATTCCTTGCAATGTGGGTAGAGCTGGGAGAATCAGATATTTAAGTTTCTTTAAAATATCAGATACATTATTGTTGATTTTGGTAAATTTAAGTGTACTTCAATTCTTCGACTTACTTAAATGTCCGGTTGATAGTTCAGTTGGTATAAGCCAAGAGGCTTTGTTCGATCCCCACCAAGAGAGTGTTAGAAATTATTTTTTCTACTCCCATTTGGTAATTTACTAATTACAAAACGGCTAACGCAATCACAATGACATACATTTCTACACCCGTTGCGTAATGTAACATTACGCAACGGGTAACCGTGTTGAAATGAAAATGTGCGCATGCGCATTGTCAGAATTGGAACCATTTTTTTTAATTTCAAATGTCAACCTTGTATGGGAATATGAAGACCTGTCAATCCAAGATGGCCGCAAGCGATCAGCTGATTAGGCTTCATTCAATATTACTGATATTCGGTAGGTAGGAATTACCGTGGTGATGAGACTTCCAGCCCTGTTCAGATGAAAATAAATATATTTTATGTGCAGAGTCAAATAAAAATTGTTAATAAGTGCTACAATATATCGAATTTATTTTTCGGAATGCTCCAAATAAAGCTTTTCTTTTTTCAAAGGAAAATAAAAGGCTTGAAAGGAAAACAATACAAAAATTTTCACCGCAAAAAATAAACAAACTCAAAAAGTTACTTGGTTAATAGGTGGGTATGAGGTTGATCACCTATACTGTACAAACTTGGTTCACGTGCCAATACAACTGCAGGGCATATGTTTATTTTAGTTTTGGGTTTGAATGTTTAAGCTTATATACAGGATGTAAAAGCGCGACCTTATATGTGTCGGCTTGTGGGCATGAATTCAATATTTATCTTTACAACTTAGGTTAGATTCGATAATTGAAGGGCATGATAAATCACACGTTTTGACAAAGGTAAGGTTTTAATTACTTCAAATGGACGAGTACATTATAATGACTATTATTCACTATTTTGTTAATTCTTTCATGGTCGAAGAAAAAGTATTGTATGCCACTGCACGTAATTATTAGCCTTTGTAGCACTCGTGCTTTCTATTGTTCTTTCTATACACAAACTAGCACTCGTGTTACAAAGACTATCATTACTAGGCAGTGGCATAAATAACTATTCCGTTTCAGCACTTATTTTACGCTCATAAGCATAGTGCCAGCAAGGTTTATTCAGCATTCACATAAAACGGGAACCTGCCTCTTCACAGAGAAACTTCAACATGAGTCCTGTATAAAGGAAGTTGCAACCGCCACAGCTGACTCCTTTGGGGATAACACGTTTACAAGTTATACCATACGTACAGCTTAGTGAGTTTTGCGTTTTTGTCTCAAATTATTGATAAAACCCTGATTTCCTGGAGCGACGAATGTACTCGTTTAAATGATAGTTTAGAATGAGGCCGATCACCCATACTGTAAAAAATGCTTCACTTTGTCAATATCACGCCTGTTTCGGTGAAGTTCGGAAAAAGTTGCAGGGTTTATTTTCATTTAAGGTTTGGATTTTAATTTGGAAGTACACATGCAGCATTTGTAAGCGCGAATTTTCAAGTTTTAGTTTGTGGACATGCATTTAATACGATTCTTAAATGTGTACACATCTTTGCAACTTGGATTATAGATTTAAGATGGAACACCTTTTTTCTTTTCATTGACTTCAGCTTACTTTACACATGCATTTATAAAATTACTTTACGCTATGAAACAGAATAGCAAAAAGGTCTTACAAGTTCGCGCATACACACGCTGCATAAGTACGTAAACAAGAAAATCTGTGCCTAATCATTTATAGCATTCAATGCCCTACAGAAATGTTCTCTCAAACGTTTTCAAATTGTACCCACACTACACAGTGCACAGTTCCATTGAAGGAACTGCTATACATGACCGGACCAACAACGTACAACTTCAAATTGACAAAACTTCGAAGGTTTTGTACAAAATAATCACAATCTAAGTTTCAAAGAAATATATTATTTGAGATTCATATTAAATGCATTCCCACAAACAGAAACGTATAAGTTCGCGCTAACACATGCCGCATGTGGAGCTACAATATAAAAACCCAATCTCAAATGAACATCATCCCTGCAACTCTTGCCGACCTTTCTTAAGACAGGGGTGACATTGAACCATATTTTACAGTACGGGTGGTCAGCCTCATACCAACCAATAAGTGAAGGAACCTACACAACAAATTACATTTTTTAAATCTACAAATAATAATACCTATGTATGGACATCAATACTAAAACAAAATACAAAAATTCTAATCTTAAAAAACCTACTCCTTGCTGCCAACATTACAGAACAACCGCCATTTCTTTCTGTCCTTACATACTTCTTTCATTTCATCCAGAGCTATAACCTTCTTCATACAAACTTTTATTTTATTATGACTCTGGATATTTCAGAAATTTGGTCCATCCATACCTTTCTCGGTATTCCTCTACCACGACAATCATCTTTTCTTGCAACATATACTTTCTTCGTCAGTCTTTCATTATTCATTCTATCCATACGTCCAAACCATCTTAAATACGTAACTTTTTTTAATCTTTACTTTCACACTTTCCCTAAGCCCTGACTCGGATTCTAAAAGCGCCTCCACAGCATTATCAGCGTCCTTGTAAATACACACAATGCCATTTCTCAGAGGCATCCTCGCAAGGCAAACGATATTAATAATCGGATTCACTACCCCACGTATAAACCTCTTCCACAGCGTTTCACCAACAGTGCATACAAACTAAAACACTCTCTAGTGGCACTATTTTAGTTTCTATATATTTTTTGGTTAGCGCTACTGTTGAGTTTAGATGTAATGTTTGATGCTTTGGGTTCAGTCACTATCGTCTTATTTCAGACGTTGTCCTGAATCATGGTGGAGAACTAATTCCTTGTACTTTACATAAATTATTGGTGCTTTTGATGCTTAAGCCGTTCGTGATATAAATGTAGCAGGTTTAGTTTAGAATGATTTAAGTCACAATTAAGGTAAATATGCTGATTATCCATTTAATGCAAATGAAATGCTGTTCGTTGGTAAGCGCATCGCTGAGTCGATTTGGCATTTTTCTTGTCTTTTTGTATAGCAGTCCGCACAAACTGTTATAAAATATTGTATTCGTCAGAGAAAAACGATAACGTTTCGACGGAAATAAGTTGTCTTGCAACAGGACATTAAAAAAAACTGATTTGTCGAACCTGCCCGTCCGTCCGTCCGTATATATGTATGTCTCAGCTGAAGCTACTGAACGTAGAGGCACTAATTTTTGGATTTAGGGAATTAACATCCACAAATTTTAATGAGCCAACCGGCATGGCACCATCATCAAAATTCAACATGGCTGACATACAACAAAAAAACATGAAATTGCACTATTCTCAAAAACGGCTCAAGATTGCCACCAATAAAATTAATTATGGTCGCAATCATTGGGGGATGAACGAGTGTGGTATAAAAGAGAATTTAAGAGCGAAAGTACAAAAAAACACAATGAGATGGTTCGGACATCTTTAAAGAATGGATGATGAGCGAATGAATAACGAAGAAAGTGTACAGAGGAACTGCCAGAGGAAAGTGTGGAAGAGGAAGACCGAGTAAGGAATGGATATACCAAATAGGTGAGATTACGAAAGAATGGAACCTGCAGAGTGAGAATAAGAGAAGAATATGTATGAAGAAAGTGATGAATGTTGAAGAGATAAAAGAGGTATGCAAGGACAGAAAAAAAAGTGGAAACGCATCTGCTGAGGTACAGGCCACCCCTAGTGGAACGGCGGCAGGATACAGTACAGTATGGCAACACTCTTGCCAATCTGCGTCTATGGGCTACGATACGAAAAAAAATTGTGATTTGCGTCGCAATCGAAGGGTTTACAAAAAAATTATGTTTTGTTTTTCATAAAAAAATATAATATGGAATAAGTTGTTCTGGGTTAACAGTTCATGCTTATTTGACCAAATTTTAAGAACATTAGATTACCTTCGAGATAGATCGTCTGAATGATCTTACTGCTAGCTAGTTATCGCAAAGCAAAAATTCTTTGTTTTGACTGTTTTCTTGATATTGTGACGTAATCCAATTAAGGCTAGAACAATGTTCCTAATCCTAAAACAACAGATAATATTGTCCTTCTGAAAAATGTTTTCCTGTATTATTACCAAAATCACAAATTCATTAAGAAGATGGGCATTTTGTAAGATGCGTCATTTTGGGAATTGCCCAGGCTCATCTGGCCCTTCCATAAGCCTGTGATGTGTAGACAAAGGCATCTCACGACCGCAGGCGGTAGCTTATTGCGGAATTAATACACTTCAGGTAACAGGTGTGTGCAGATCTTTTTAACTTTAAATATTGCCAGCAGTGACTCCAAAGGAAAATATGCTCCAGATTATCCAGTAATATGTTTAGTTTAAAATCATAAGAATGACACACTCCACACGTTTCATACAAATAAAAAAAAGCCCGAGTGCATTTTCACTCTTGTGGGTCTTTTGTCTAAAGTAACCAATGACAAAACATGTGTATGCCTTATCAGGTGGTCAGCCTCATACCAACCTTGACTTGTAGGTTGGTATGACGCTGACCACTATAATAATCTATAATAATCTATAATCTAAGTTGCAAGGATATATTCATTCAAAGCTCTCAGATGTATGCCCACAAACAAACACGTGTAGTTCGCGCTTACAAATGCTGATTGTGTACTTACAAATAAAATCCAAACCTCAAATGAACATAAGCCCTGCAACTCTTGCCGACATTCCCTGAAACAGGGGTGACATTGGCAAAGTGAACCATTTTTTACAGTATGGGTGGTCAGCCTCATACCAACCTATAAGTCAAGGAATACGAGTAAAAAATAACATTTAAGTATAAGAAAACAACAAAACCTTAAAAATAAATCTATACAAAAAAAGTAAAAAAAAAAAAAAAAAAATGTCTTATGCAAAAAATGTAGCAAGCCAATAAACCAACATTAAAAATCAGCATTGCAGATTAGCCGCCACTTCTTCCTGTCCTTGCATACTTCTTTCATTTCATCCAGAGTCATAACTTTTTTCATACAAGTCCTCCTTTTATTATGACTCTGGATATCCCATTCATTCGCTATTTCAGAGATTTGATCCTTCCATACTTTTCTCGGTCTTCCTCTACCACGACATCCATCTATTCTAGCAACATATACTTTCTTCGTCAATCTTTCATCACTCATTCTCTCCAAATGCCCGAACCATCTTAACATACTTCTTTTAATCTTCACTTTCACACTTTCCCTTACACCACATTCTTCTCATATTGTAAAAAAAAAGTTTCACTTTGTTAACCCTGTTTCAGGAAAGGTCACCAAGAGTTTCAAGGCTTATGTTCATTTGAAATTGGGCTTTTATGTTGTGAGTCCACATGTGGCATGTATAAGCGCGAAATGATACGTGTCTGCTTAAGTAAATGCATGTAATATGAATCTTAAAAGTAATGTATCTTTGCAACTAAGATTAAAGATTAAAGATCCCTAGCAACTCGGTCGCAATTTTGTTAACATCAATTCATGTGCAAGCCTCATTGTGTGAAATATTATTAAATATTAATAAAATCTAGAATTATGACCATTTTAGCCATCAACCGAAACAGATAGACTTTTTCTGTGGGCAAATCTGACACAAAAATGTACGAGTCCTTTTCAACTGATAACACTTTATTAGTTAACTTTTACCCTATCAACTTGGCAGTGTGACGTGAAAACTTTTTCTACAAATGTGAGGAGCTCATTTGTGTACCTACAACAGAATCTGCATAGAGAAAAGACTATGAGCAGTTTGGTAACTGTTTGAATTTTGATACCTGGAACAAACGTTGTTTTATAATTTTCATGTCGTTGTTTAAAATTCTTCTTGGTTTATAATTGCTTCCATTATCCATACCTTTGTGCGCGCATTCTGCTGCGAAGCTAAATTATGTGGACCGATCCCTCTTTCTTATACACAAAACATGAAATTTAATTTTCATATTCTTCTCCCTAACGATTAAAAACCAAATTGTTTTTGAAATGCTGCTGTTTATACAAGAAAAAATATGAAGAATGTTGTGAATTTAAAAAAATATCTATTACATAAAGATTTTGTTTGAGCTGTGTAGGGATGTGAAAAATGACATTTAATTTGTTTTAAGCGATCATGATGGTAAATGAAAAATGGGCTCAGCACAAATTTTAATGTGTATCTTTTTTCTCGGCGAACAAATGTCACACTTAAATTACAAGCAACCAACGACAAAATATTAATTTGCCTTTTCCTTAGGAACCCAGCGGTGTGATGTCACAATGTTGCCTATGTCAATTCATGTGCGGAGAGATTAATGACGTGATTTGAAAAGCCTTAAATAGGCAGAAAATATGTGAAAAAGTGAAAACGTCCCCCCAGTGCATGTTTGGCTCATCTGCCATTTGATTCAAAGATGACCTCTCAATGAAATTATCTTCAGAATTACATTCTACACAATTTGAGCTAAGAAAACAATTGAAAAAACGATTATGTGAGAGTTGTTATAAATACTTTAAAAATATATTCCAATTTTCATAAGACACATACAAACATTGCTCATGTGAAATTAACTCTAATGGACATAAAACAAACAAGAACTAAGGGGAAGAAAAGCCATGTAAAAAAACATGTTGTAATTTAGTATTCCTTGACTTATAGGTTGGTATGAGTATGCCATCAAAACTATAAAATAATGGTTCACTTCGCCAATGTCCCCCCTGTTTCAGGGAAGGTAGGCAAGAGTTGCAGGGCTTATGTTCATTTGAGATTGGGTTTTTATTTTGTAGGTCCACATGTAGCATGTGTTAGCGTGAATTTATACGTGTCTGCTTGTGGGAATGCATTTGGTATGAATCTCAAATGATTTATATCTTTGCGACTTAGATTTAGATTTGATCAGTGTAACTCTCCCACTTTTTACAGATTCGGATTCTGTAGCAAAGTCGCCGGACAAAGCTCGCCGGATCGTGTGAAAACCAATGCACATCTTCATACATTACGTTACTTTCAATCCGGCTCCGGACCGAATAGTGTGTGAAGGATCCCGGACGTACCTTATAATAGAGGTCCTAGCACACACAAAATAAATCAATTTATTTTCTACAAAATCCATTACGACAAAGTAGCCATTTCTCTTAGACCTTTCAGTGCAATATTTCATACTAAAATCCACCCAGCGTACATTCCCTTGTGCAGTGTACTTCAACCATACAACACTACGTTTACACTTAACTTATTGCAGTAACCTAAAATTTAACGAAATACAAACGCTCACTAGAGACACCGTTTATTTTCTTGCTTACATGCTACACTGACAGCTCGGGTTCGAATCCCACCGTGGGCGGGGATGTAAAAAATGATTTCGTGTTTCCGTAAATACCCTTAAGGTTTACTCAGCCTTCACAAGAAATGAGAACCAGTCCCCTCAGGAGCAGGGAAGCCTCCATTGCATCTGAAGTGTTTGGCCTAAGGCCGGTCCCTATAATCTTTAATGTACTTCACAAAGATGCATTAACATTTAAAACTATTTTTAAATGCATGCACATAAACAGTTACGTGTAAGTTCCCACTTACAAATGCTGCATGTCTAATCTAATCTAATCTAAGTTGCAAAATATATGTAGCATTAGAGATTCACATTGTATGCATTTTACAACCTATAAGCCAAGGAATATGAATAATATAAATTATATATGAATAATAAATTTTATTCCTTGACTTATAGGTTGGTATGAGGCTGACCACCCATACTGTAAAAAATGGTTCACTTTGCCAATGTCACCCCTGTTTCAGGGAAGGTCGGCAAAAGTTGTGGGGCTTATGTTCATTTGAGGTTTGGATTTTATTTGTAAGTACACATTCAGCATTTGTAAGCGCGAACTACACTTGTTGGTTTGTGGGCATACATCTGAGAGCTTTAAATGAATATATCCTTGCAACTTAGATTATAGATTATAGATTATAGAATTACATTTAAATATAAAAAAGAACAAAACCTTAAAAAGAAATCTATCCAAAAAAAGTCAAAAATTTCCTATGCCTCTGACTTAATTTATTATGACTCTGGATATTTCATTCATTCATGTACTAAAAAATTAAAATCCAAGCCTAAAATACAACTTTTGCTGACCTTCCCTGTGACAAAGTGAACCATTTTTTATGTGTTCATGTGTGGTTAGCCTTATACTAACCTATAAGTCAAGGATGTTGCACCCCTACCTGTACAATAAATAGGTTCATTTAACACATGCAACTCTGTTGCAGCAAGAGTGTACACTACATGTGTAGCTTAGTTGCTTAGTTTGACCGTAATGTTTATACTTGGGTTACGCGGTTGCTATCGTATGGGTCACCTCGTTTCATTTTTCACGTCCTGGGAGCATATTTTCCTTGCCTGTGTGTCGCAGCAGGTGCAAGAGAAAGTTTATGCATCCCAAGCACCATACACTCCAACGTAATAACAATATTTCAAAAATCATTTCGACACAGAATTTTCATCAACATAGTTTAAGTCAGCCTGAAAGAGTTTTATTCAATTGAATTTTCAATGAAGTAGGAAAAAAACTCTGCGTCGTGTTTCTAACCAAAAAGCTGATCTAAATCTAAATCTAAGTAGCAAAGATATGTATCATTTGAGATTCATATTAAATGCATTCCCACAAGCAGACACGCTTAATTTCGCGCTCACACATGCCGCATGTAGATCTACAATATAAAAACCCAATCTCAAATCAACATAAGCCCTGCAACTCTTACCGACCTTCCCTGAAACAGGGGTGACATTGGCAAAGTAAACCATTTTTTACAGTATGGGTGGTCAGTCTCAGTCCAACCTATAAGTCAAGGAATACAAGCAATTAATATCATTCAAGTGTGGCTAATCTGCAATGCTGATTTGTAATGTTGGTTTATTAGTTTGCTACATTTTTCGCATAAGAAATTTTTGACTTTTTTTGTATAGATTTCTTTTTAAGGTTTTGCTATTTTTTATATTTAAATGTAATTTATTATTCATATTCCTTGACTTATGGGTTGGTATGAGGCTGACCACCCATACTGTAAAAAATGGTTCACTTTGCCAGTGTCACCCCTGTTTCAGGGAAGGTCGGCAAAAGTTGTGGGGCTTATGTTCATTTGAGGTTTGAATTTTATTTGTAAGTACACAATCGGCATTTGTAAGCGCGAACTACACGTGTTTGTTTGTGGGCATACATCTGAGAGCTTTGAATGAATATATCCTTGCAACTTAGATTATAGATTATTATAGAATTACATCCAGTTATTCAAACAAACAAATACTGAAAAATCTACAAAAGATCTGGGTATCTAAATCTAAACTGCAAAGATATACATCATTTAAGATTCATATTAAACGCATTTCCACAAACAGCAAGTATAATTTCGCGCAAACACATGCCGTACATGGACCTACAATATAAAAACCCAATCTCAAATGAACATAAGCCCTGCAACTTTTGCCGACCTTCCCTGAAAGAGGGGTGACATTGGGAAAAGTAAACCATTTTTTACAGTATGTGTGGTCAGCCTCATACCAACCTATAAGTTAAGAAATAAAAATGAAAATTGATTCTTGGCCATAGCCGCCTACATTACAGATTAGCCGCCATTTTTTCGGTCCTTACATACTACATAATAATCTATAATCGAAGTTGCAAAGATATATTATCATTTGAGATTATAGACCCTAGTCACAGAGACCTGTGACTACACAGGGCCGGGTTAATTATTGAAATGTAGTATTTTTCTAATGTTTTTGTGCATGGTCAACATACCATTTTTTTTGTATTTAAAGCTCCCACTAACACACGGCACCACTGTATTAAAGTACTACATTAAAAATAAAAAAAATCTTATCCTTAATTGAACCTTGAGGTGTGGCTCACGCAAAAACTTCACCCTGGAAAAGTGTTAAACTTTTGTGGCCGTTTTCAAAAATATGGATATTTTACAAAAAAAAATGATCGCTTTGCCTTTCCAAACATTCGTGTTAAAAAAACCTCACTGAAAAAGCAGACTTCATTGTTTTGCATTTTACTCATAAAAATGCACACTTTATAGTGATGAAAATAAAACAATATATTTTTCACATGCAGGCTTAGTAAAACTCCTTTCAACTGCCACTCGTTAATATAACATTTGAATATGTCGTGCATGACCTGTCATGAGTATAGCGGTTAACGCCTTGAACTGGTAATCGAAAGTTAGAGAGTGCGATTCCCGGTGCACCATTTAAAAAAAAAAATCTTGAAAGGAAATGCAATCCACTTGTCCATTTATTCTTTAATAATCACTCTTGTATTTGACTTTATTGTCTCTTGACTGAGAGGCTAGTATTCTCTCCCCATGCTGTACAAACTAAGTTCACTTTTGACGATGCCACCCCAGTTTCAAGGAAGGACAGCATTAGTGGAAAGGCTTACGTTCATTTGAAGATTGGTGTTTTTTGTATGCACACATTCAGAATGTGTAAGAACCAACATACATGTTACTGCTTGTGGGCATGCAATGAATATGAGCCATACATGTCAATATAACTTTGCAGCCAAGACTATATATTAGAATATGTTATATTATGTCCGGTCGATAGCTCAGTTGGTAAAGTGCTTGCAATTCCATGCCGAGAACTCGGGTTCGAATCCCACCGAGGGTGTCAATGATTCCCCATTTCGGTGTTTTTTTAAAAACCCAAAATAAAATACCGGCAAGGCTTACTCAGCCTTCACAAAAAATTAATAGCATTCTCTCGAGAGCTGGGAAACCGCCACTTCAACTAAAGTGGTTGGCGTAGGGTCTGCCCCCTTACCTGTTAAAATCAATAGGTTCCTCTCGTCACATGTGAAACCCTTTGGGAATAACGCGGCAAGAAGTTGCACTACATGTCTAGCATAGTTGCGTTTTTTGGGTTCTGAAACATTGTGATGACTGGTATAACAAATATGATAAAAATTAAAGTAGGAAAAATAACATTCCCTCTAACTTTTTTACAAGTCTAATTGGAACTTGATGAAATCCAACGCCATAGAATTTTTATAGCTCCGTCTCTGAGCGTTTCTTTCCCGTTTCATTTTCTCATTTCAAGAAAAATTCAACCCGACGAGGTTTCTCTAAAAATAATTGAAAATCAAAATCCTGTGTATTTGAAAAGGAGTAGGTTCTTTGGTACACCCTAGTAAATTCTTTTATGTATTTTTTAGTACATGGCGTTCGCCTTTGAAAGCTTGTTAGGTTCAATATACAAGCTTACAACAAACTCAAGAGCATACCAGTGGAGAGAAATACTAGCATAGCATTGGAAAAATGAAAATTATAGTAATTTTTTGTTATAAAAATATGTTATCATCTTTTCAAGGTAGTCTTGCTGTGCCAGCCATCTGCCTCTGTTAGATGCTATTTTATTGATTTGCGAATAGGAGTACATATCCATCTTCTTCTCTTCATTATCTTATACCTCATTTCTGAGCTTTGTGACTCTTGTGGAAGCAACCACTCTTTTTCAATTTTCTCTTGAATGCGCTGCCCTTAGCGCTCCAAACACCGAGGTGCCTTTTGATGCCTTAACTTGATCGGTCCATCGTGTGGGAGATCTTCCTTTTCCTCTCTTCCCTTTAAGCCACCGTTCACTATCAGTCGTTCCAGGCTATCTATCCTCTTTGGCACTGACAACGTGTCCAAAGAACTGAAGAATACGGCGTGTGCATATATCGGCCAGAATCAAGCCATCCAAAGGTAGCTCCCGACGAATGAACTTTTTGTACGTCTAGCCGTTCATGGGATTTGGAGCGTGCGCCTCTAGTCCCACATTTTGTAAGCGTCATTTTTTCTCCTTTTGGATGCTATTATGGTCCATGTCTCAACGAAATATAGAGTGGATCAGGCACCTGACAATTTTTATCTTAGTAGAAACTAAAGCATTGTTCCACACTATACCAGCGTGCCTAAGCTCACATGTACGACGAATCCATAGTTCGTAAAAGTATATATTTTCTTCCTTGCCTTATAGGTGGGTATGATGTTGACCACCCATACTGTAAAAAAATGGTTCACTTTTCCAATGTCAACCATGTTTCAGGGAAGGTTGGCAAGAGCTGCAGGGTTTGTGTTCTTTTGAAATTAGGGACTTACTGTTGTAAGTCTACATGCCGCATGTGTCAGCGCGAACTTATACGAGTCTGTTTACGAGAATGCATATGAATAATAATGAATAATATGAATTTCAAATGTGTTATATCTTTGCAACCATAAATATAAAATCGATTATAGATTCAAGAGGATATGGATACAATTATTGGAAAAAAAAAGTTTATTTTCATTATATATAATCTACTTATATTTTTTTTCTGAAAGATCTACTTCAGTATCGTAGCATTAACCGTCTCTGGTTCAAACACATACACGCGCAACTGTCTATGTTTTTTTTACTTTAGAGCCCTTGATCTCAAGTGAAGCATCCCACTTGAGTTTTAAAAATACTTTTAAGCCAGCACTGAAATAACATTTTCACCTGAACAAGCGATGCAAAAGATGAAAATTGTAAAAATTCTGATTATCAACATCCGTACGCAGTACGGCGGTACGCAGTGGCATACTTTTACCCACCTTGATGTATGGAAGCGAGGACTGGACGGTGAATGAAAGTGAAATTAGTAAAGTCTATACTGTTGAAATGGACTTTCTAAGAAGTATGATTGGGAAAAAACGGAGTGACAGGGTGAGAAATGATTTTGTAAGAGAAGAATGTGGTGCAAGCATTGATCTAAATAAAATAATTTATATCGATGGGTGCAAGAGAAAGTGTGAAAGTGAAGATTAAAAGAAGTTTGTTAAGATGGTTTGGGCATATGGAGAGAATGAATGAGGAAAGACTGACGAAGAAAGTATATGTTGGTAGAATAGATGGATGTCGTGGTAGAGGAAGACCGAGAAAGGTATGGATGGACCAAATATCCGAAATTGCGAATGAATGGAATATCCAGAGTCATAATAAAAGAAGAGCTTGTATGAAGAAGGTTATGACTCTGGAGGAAATGAAAGAAGTATGTAAGGATAGAAAGAAATGGCGGTTGATCTGTGATGTTGGCGGCTGGGGTTTGTTAAAGTAAAATTGGTTTTGTGATTTAGTTTTTTATGTCAATGTATATATTGTTGTTTATTGATTTTAAAAATGTAATTTGTCATGTATGTTCCTTGACTTATAGGTTGTTATGCGGCTGACCACCCATAATGTAAAAAATTGGTTCACTTTGCCAATGTCACCCCTGTTTCAGGGAAGGACGGCAAGAGTTGCAAGGCTTATGTTCATTTGAGATTGGGTTTTTATATTGTAGGTCCACATGCGGCATGTGTTAGCGCGAACTTATACATATCTGCTTGTGGGAATGCATTTAATATAAATCTTAAATGAAATATGTCTTTGCAGCTTAGATTAGATTAGATTAGTATAATAATAGTACACTGTACTAACTAAATAATACTAAATCTAAATCTAAGTTGCAAAGATGTAGGGATAACATTTAAGATTCATATTAAACGCATTCTGAATACATTTTAACATGCAAGTAATTCCGCTTTATAAGCCATTTGACGTGGTTATTCCACAACAATGATTATAAGTGTTAATGAGTATTAGTAAGTGATATTTCATAAAAAAATCATAAATTGTTAGTGTTATCTTTTACCTGCGAGTACAGATCAAACACAAGACTTAATGCTGTAAGCTAGAAAAAAACCCTGAATATTGGTAATTTACCATGGATGACGACGAATAGCCATGAGATGTATTGAATGATCGGATCTCATTCTTAAACGTTTGTTTTCTGAACTTGAATGATGCCACATGCACATATTCAGAAACAAAGCAAACAAGATATTCAAGTTATTACTTTAGTTTCGATACATGTTGACTCATCAACCCCCAAGCAATCCAGACATTCTCAAATATAACATTCCAGATGTCTCCAATAGAAAATTCTAGCCATCTCAAATAAAACATTCTAGCGATCTGAAATAGAACATAAACAGCAAATCCAATAGCAATACTATCCTACTTTATCGATCCAATGAAAATAGATTTCCCTGAGTACAGATCTTATACGGTCTCTCGGCCCTAAACAGGAATAGACTAGCGAAGAGTTCGCGCGTCGAGCCTGAAATAAATCTGTTTCACTGTTGTGAAATGAACTAATTCATATTTTACGCAACAAAACTGCACATTTAGAGCAAGTTCTTTCCGAAGGGGTTGCATGTGGCGAGAGGAAATGATTCATTTTCACGGATAAAGCTACCACTTTACTTGAAATTAAGGTTTCTCTGATCGAATCCTAGCTCTCTGATCTGCCAAGTTAACTATCAGCTGGACTTAAATTGATAAAATAATCGAGAAAAGACATTGACATTTATTTGTCTTATAAGTTGTCGTGAGGCTGACCACACATATTGTAAAAATTTGTTCATTTTACCAACATCACCCCGTTTTCAGTTAAAGCCGGCAAGAGTTGCAGGGTATTTGCTCATTTGAGGTTTGTGTTTTTGTTGTTGTTGTAAGTACACATTCAGCATGCGAATTTACACGTGTCTGCTTGCGGGAATGCATTAAATGTGATTCTTAAATGTTAACAAATCTTTGCAACATAAATAGAGCTAAATTTGATTCTCTCTATGCTATTCCTACCTCCTGTGCAACTGACAGTTAGTCATAAAACAGTACGACAGTCCGCTTATGATTCTTCCATCGCGATATCTGCTCCCCAAGTATCAAACATTACGTTCATACTCACTCACAGCGTTTCACCAGGAATGTATGAAATAATAAAATCCTCACTTGGAACACTGTTATAGTTTCAATACATTTTTCATGCAACGTACTGTTTGATTTTCAACCTAAAGTTATATACTTGAGATACTGACTCTAATACTCCACGTTATTGGCAGCTTGTCCATAATTTATGATCCAAGAAGGTTTCCAAAGCCTTTAATATTTCAGGAAGAAGTGCACTTGTTATCAAAATTGGATTATTGACACTTTGACATTGTGGAAATGTCGAGGAAGTCTTTGCTTGAATGTGTGAGATATTAAGTGTTGATTGAGTACTGAGTAGATTTAGAAGAACTACAGATTCAATCAATGAAAATTTTGGGAATAAACTAAAACATATCTACATACACAAAATATATACATAATAATATATAAGTGGTTGCAAGGTAAGTATGAAAAAAGATTTTATTTATTTCCAAGGGAATTTAATCGGGAAAAGCAATAATCGTAACGATGGAAGTACTAAAAGGCTTTTTAAAAATTAAGCCAGAATCAAAATAATGTATCTTATTATCTCCACCGAAAACTCAATCAGAAATCGTAGACCATGCGCTGTGTAGTAACTACAAAAATCCTCTTAATGAAGACCTGCCGGTTTTTGTTACCGCTTTCCAGTGATGTTGACTTCCAGCAATCTCTCCTAATTTAGTGTGGCATTCCGGATGGACGTCTGCCAGATGAATTTTCGCGCATGGCAATTGTGGTGAGAAACTGGCCATCCTTCTTTTATGCACAATCCAATACCTTATTTGTCTTTCTCACATGATTTCTCACGTGCGTACTAATTACTAACAAATATATGTTTTACTTTTAATGTGCAAAGTAATGTTATTATATTTGTTGGGGTTTGGTGGTTCACACTATGAAAGTCCATTGTATTTATTTTAAAAAAACACACACAAACGCACACATTTTTAATTCACTATCTTTTTATTATTATTTTAAATAAATAAAAAATACTATGTCTTTCTGCCTTTCTCAGCCATTCTTAGTCTACTCCTGGACGTAGGAATCTTCCAATCTTCTTCATTTTTGTCTACGGCTACTATGCTCAGCCATCCTCTGCCTGTATTTCCTTTGATCTCATCAAGCCACCTCCACCGCCAAGCCATCTGTTGCCACGATCCATTGATCAGGGATAGCAACTCTGTAGTGTCAACCATCGGCCGGTAAGACTAAAACTTCCATTCAAAAATATAAGAAAAACAATAATTTAATTCGATAAGAAAAATATTTCAAAAATAAAAATACTGTTATTGTACAAATATTGTTTTTTTAAATCCACATATGCTATCTTTCAATGTTCATACCATTGTCTACAATCCTAAAACGAAAAGCTTCCCGTTTGGTCGTGCTCGTTTATTTAGTGTTGTTTTTAAATTCCACCCCTACAGAAGAGCGAGGGGTTGTTCATACTGGGCCATAAGTTATCCGGGCAAAGGTAACACGCTGTAAATGCGTCCCAGGTGACCGATCCAAAGAGAAAACGGACGGAACCATAGCAGTAGAGACTTGGGCGTCGCTGTGACAACTTGTAGCACACACTCATTGGCTTGCAATTGTAATCTTCTATTAAATAATAGGAAGAAAATTTGATGAAACAGTTGGAAAAAATAATGTGCTATTTAATTATAATCATCAATGATATGATACCCGGTATGATACAATGATACCCAGAAGAACGCACGCCAACGCTATCTGTCCAATTATATTTTCAGTCTCATACTTCTAACGAACGACAGTCTGCCACTAATTCGTATCTATCTTTGGGTATTCGCATCACCCTGAGCGCCTACAAAATTGTCTTCTATCATGGTATTTTGACAGCATTTATTATTTTGCAGTACCTGATTTTCCGACCGAAATCTATTACGTAACAAGGCCGCCTTTGGAATGACCAAGAGTCATGAAAAGGCTCTATAAAAATCTTGTATCTAATCTAATCTAATCTAAGCTGCAAAGATATATATCATTTAATATTTATATTAAATGCATTCCCACAAGCAGATATGTATAATTTCGCGCTAACACATGCCGCATGTGGACCTACAATATAAAAACCCAATCTCAAATGAACATAAGCCTTGCAACTCTTGCCGTCCTTCCCTGAAACAGGGGTGACATTGGCAAAGTGAACCAATTTTTTACAGTATGGGTGGTCAGCCGCATAACAACCTATAAGTCAAGGAAAGTATTATTATTGCAAAAACAAAGATTAATTTTGCGTTTTTGTGATTCAAATTGAATCAGAAGTCACATTCTAGATCGATAACTAATGGATCGGTTAACACGATGCCAAAGTAAAAAGTGATATTTTTTAATAAATGTGCGTGTTTTTTTGTTTTAATAAAGTGTGAAACGTCATATCCGTCATACCATTAAACAATATTTGTTATTAGTGAGGTACGAATCCAAAAGACCAGCAAAGAAAAAGCCGTCATAAGAAGGGGGAGATTTTAGAGTGCACCTGAAGAAAAGATAGACAGTTCCAGACTTCCATATAGTGCTCTGCATGAAAAATCATCAGACTGAGGTCGTCATATAAGACCACACAAAAGATGTAGGAGTCAACACGACAGCAGAGGCAGCCCGGAACAATTGAACCTAAAGGTCTAAGCCATGAAGAAAGAGATCACTGTTAGAGCGTAAAAATAAAGAAGAAATAAATTTTATTAACGGTAATATATTGCTACGAGCTTGGAGTACCTACGTGCGATTGTGCATGCATACATAGAACAGTCTGGCACTAGTATGATCCATGGTAGTATTTTGTGCATACGTGATCCTTATCACGCTTGTGGAACTCTCTGGTATTGGAATCATCCACTATGTACGAGAACAGTCGAGAACCGTCCGTATTTCCGTATGAACGAGTATACTTTTAAGCCGAAATCGTAGGCAGGCCAGAGTGTCGATTTAAAATTCAGCCGTGAAGTTCGAAAGCCAAAGCTAGAAATCAATATTTGTAAATTGTGAACCAAATTGTGTAAAATGAATTTTGTCGAAATAAATAATTGCAGTTTGATTAATAGAGAACCAAGTAAAAATGTTACAATATATGCAGTTACTGAAAAGATTAAAGAATGCTTTAGTCCATTCAGGGCTACCAATGCATCGACCCACGACCTGTCGCTCCTCTAAGAATCCTTTCTCAACTTGATAATGATGGATGACCCTAGCATAGTGCCGATAATGAAGGTATCAACCACATATGATCACGAACCTACACATTCACGACCAGTTCAAGTATTCCGATCATTTAAAACAAAGGAAATGTGAGAGAAAATGGGAAAGGGAATACTAAAAATATATGGCTGCATCAGATTGGTGAGATTGTGAAAGTATTGAATGTATTATAGACTAAATAAAAAGAAGTAAACTTTATGAAAAAAGTGATTAAATAATAGACCTTTCTATAGTATAGTGGTTTAGACTTTTATTCCAATTCCGAAGGTCGATTCCCGGTGGAGCACAAAAAACAAAATATTTTCATGCATGTTCTACCCTGAGTTGAAAAAAATCATTTACCTTTAAAATATAAACCGGTAACCAAAGGTCCATCCAGTCTTACAGAAAATGGGTTTGGTTTGAGAATTAAGGCTTTGTGGCGACTAACAAGCTCGCAGAGGGCTCTTGAGGTGTGATTCACACGAAAACTGCGCTATAATCTTTAATCTATGTTGCAGGATACATCAACATTTAAGATTCATATAAAATGCTTGCCTACAAACACATGTAAGTTCTAATCTAAGTGGAAAGATATGTTACATTGGGGATTCACATTATACATATGTATGTATTCTCACAAGCAGACAAGTACAAGTGCACATGCCGCATGTGAACTTACATAAACGGACATACACTCTGCAACTCTTGCCGTCCTTCCCTGAAACAGGGGTGACATTGGCAAAGTGAACCATTTTTTACAGCATGGGTGGTCAGCCGCATATTCCGCAGCCGCAGTTTCCGCTTACAAATGCGGCACATGTAAACTTACAAATTGAAATCCAAACCTCAAATGAACATAAACTATGCAACTTTTGCCGAATTTCCCTAAAAAAAATGTGACATTGGCACAGTGATTTTTTTTACAGTACAAGTGCTCAACCTCGTACTAACCTATAAGTCAAGGAATCAAAGGTAGGAAGGAATGGAGTAGACCACAGTTATCTATGGAGTAAGCCCAATTGGTTGCTAAGGACGGCAGTCCCATACACGACTGATGTCAGCTCGAAAAAAGTTCCAAATTCAAAAATGTTTCGACCTAATTGTAAAGCAATATCTTAATAAAACATTCGATCGATCATTTCTTGAATTCCAAAAACGGTCTCAAATTTTCATTATATTTTTTTTTCACACATGTGATAATTAGATATTTTTGCCACATTTGTAATCAGAGCCCATTAAAATCAACGGATATTTTAATTAATTATCTCATATGAGCATTTAATTTTAATTAACATGCTTTAGTAATAATAATATTATGTAATTGATAATTAATTTTCAATGATCAAGTGTCGGGCAATTTGGCTGCGCTTGCCAAATTAACCGTTCGTAATTGGAAATTTTCACAGTGTGCGTGAATTAATAAAATATGCATGATGAATTCATTAAAATTATCATCATCTTGAATTAAATATTATTTTATTAATGCCAACAAAAAAATGGCATTAACATTTTTTTAACAACACTTCTCCATCTCTGCAAATACAATGGTATCAGTGCCAAATTTCAGTTTTTAAAAGGAACGTCTTTAGATTTTTGGAATAGCCCTACATTACTGTTATTGTAATTGTGTCCTCATTCTTCAAGGGGTGGCCAAATCCTCTGTAGAGTTGTCCCAACTTCTTCCTAACCTTGTATACCTCTTTCAATTCGCTTACATCCATCACGTTGTTCGAACACCTTTTCTTTTTACAATCACTCTGCATACGAGGATGTATCCTTTTCTTACACAATTTCAGCGATCTGATCAAGCCATACTCTTCTTGGTGTTCACACATTTTTTATTTAACGACGCATAAACATATATTATGAACCTTAGTGTTTTGCAATACTCCTTCACAACTAAAGACTAAGAAAAAATCCATTGGCGACAAGATTGGCAATCTTTTTTTACGGCCATCTGGTAGACCAAGTAGAGGATATCTTATAGACTCAAGTCAAATTTCACGGACTGAAAAATGTTGACGTCGCACAACCCGACTGCTAGGGAAAAGGTACATAAATATTTTTTTATTGGTTTGCTCAGTACCTACTAGTAACATACGTTGTGACGTTTGGCCGCCGAGAAAAATTTTTTTTTTTCAAATTAAATCAGTTAATGCCATGTCGGATGGATTCCCGGCGGGTTTTGAAGGATAGGTTTGAATTTGAGCTAAATCTTGTCATCGGGTAATTATCAATAGCGAATAATAGAAAACCTGTTCTTGAAGCCAGGGCCACAAATAGGTTGATAAATTTCATTCCTCTTTAAGAATATATTTGTACAAAAAAGTCCATTCTTTCTTATCTACGCAATAAAGAACTGTGTGACGTGTGTGTATGCAAGCACTAAGCCCCTATTTCGAGTCGCAGCATCCAAGGTGAAAAAATACATTACTATGGCTGATCTTCGATGGAAGTGGCACCAAAGGGAGAAATTGATTTTGTTCAGTACCCTTAGTACGAGTTGCAAAACTTGAGTAAAGTAAAGTTTACGGAAAATATTAAAGAGTGATTTCTCCCAAAATCTGCAGTTTTTGTTTCTTACACTTTATGGTCTTAACAAAAGAGTTACAGAGATGAAGAAAATCAAGTCCAAACAGACAAAAACGGCAGATTTTGGGGAAAACCACTCTTTAATAATTTCCGCAAACTTTACTTTACTCAAGTTTTGCAACTCGTACTCAGGGTACTGACCAATTAATTTCACATTTATCTAATTGCCAGTATAATAATATGATTGCACTCGCGATACAGTGATAATAGTGTCGCAAGGACATATTCTGACACAATATGTGTCACTAGAAGCCTGGAGGGTGTGGTGCTCCATATGGCGGGGTGCTATAGCATGCTTCGAGCGGCACTCCAGCCACATCCATCATTGTCCCGAGGAGAACTCTGAAGGATGGCTCTGTGGCGCAGTAGACATGATACTCTTGGGTATGTAATGAATCAAGAATATAATGTAGGCAGCGAATGCTGTATAATCTATCATCTAAGTTGCAAATATATGTTAAATTTAAAATTCATATTGCATGCATTGAAAAATATTCCTGATTGTTTGAAATACATTTATTTATTCACTATGCCCAAGAGAGTATAGTGAATTTTATAGATTGTTTTCAAGGCTGGAAGTGAGGAAGTGAAACATTGTGGTAAGACATTATAAGGTTTATTTTAAAATAATAAAAAATATTTTACAAATTGAAAATGAAAACTTTGTTTTTTATTTTTGTTTTTAAGTTTTAGTATACGTAAGTTTAACCGAAGATGGTAGAGATACCGAAAAAGTTATTGGAATAAATGTACTCAAGTGTTAAAAAACCAAGTTCTGATTGTAAATTTTTTTTTTTTTTTAAGTAGACCTTTAAAACGAATGCGTTCATCAACCTTTTTTGCAAAATTAGAAGTAAGATTATTTAGATTTTGGGCAGTAACTTTGTGAAAGCACATTTTAATTAATTAAAATACTTTTTTAACTTTGTTACAATTCACTTGAGTTTTATTTTTTAAAAAACACAACCAGTTTCGGGAGAAGCAGTACCTCCCATCTTCAGGTGTAAATATCAACTAACATAAAATACAAAATTACCAAATTAAGCAAGGATTTAATTTGTAGTACTGGTGGGGGTAAGTGGGGGGCGGGGCTTAATTGGAAACAAAGAAAGTAATGGCGAAGTGTTAGGAAAGAGGATATTATTTAAGAGGTTATTTTCTGAATTAATATATGTATATATATTTTTTTTTTCTGAAAATAGCCTCTTAAATAATATCCTCTTTCCTAACACTTCGCCATTACTTTCTTTGTTTCCAATTAAGCCCCGCCCCCCACTTACCCCCACCAGTACTACAAATTAAATCCTTGCTTAATTTGGTAATTTTGTATTTTATGTTAGTTGATATTTACACCTGAAGATGGGAGGTACTGCTTCTCCCGAAACTGGTTGTGTTTTTTAAAAAATAAAACTCAAGTGAATTGTAACAAAGTTAAAAAAGTAATTTAATTAATTAGAAGTAAGATTTTTGTTTTTTAGAAACATTTCACATATACGTCACACGAATTGTTGTTTTCTTTTAAATTCTTAGTATCCGCTCTATGCTGGTATGTTTTCTCTAGAGGGGGTTGGATCCCCAGCCTCTGAGCGGGTGTACAGGGTTTTGTCATTAGTGCAGATGATGCGCCGGATATGCCCACACACCATGACGCTGCACTAACGTGTCAGACAACCCCCCTGGTGCGGCGACATAGCGTAACAATCGCGCAATAAGTGAAGAAACCATGAAATCTTTAACATCAATAGTGCGTATAATCAGGCTCATTTTTAAGGTCCTTCCACGGTTTGTAAAAAAATCTATCATCTAAGTTGCAGAGATATATTAACATTTAAAGCTCGTATCAAATGAATGCCTTCAAACAAACACAACTTCTGCCAACCTTCCCTCACACAGGGGTGACATTGCCAAGTGAACTGTTTTTTACAGTATGGGTCAAATACATACATAACATTAACACAATGTTTGGAGACCGTGTATTTGCAGTTGCTGGTCCTCTGGCCTCGAACCACCTGCCACATCATGCGAGAGAGCTAGAGGACCAAGGAAAGATCCGGAATGCACTGAAGACAAGCAAATTTCTGGTTTGCACAAGCGCCCTTGGAGTGACTACATCACGATTCACGAAACGGCACTATGAAGAAATCATCAACTCATCATCATCATCGATTGAACGGTTTGAACATACTTGTATGTATATACGTATACCTCCAAACAGTACGCAGAAGGAAAAAATCGCGCAAACTTTATCTGTCATTCAAAACCTGCGCTGAAAACTTGACATTTAGAAAATCTAAACAACTATCTATAATATTAGCCACATTTCTTTCAAGGCAACCTTGTTTTTTAAGTTATTTGGGGTCTATTGTATCAGCTTATGTTTAGTTTTGATAAATAACAGATGTGGGTGGTCGATAAAAAAATGTATGTTTTTTTTTTGTTTAGCATATTCGGTACGCAGTTTAACCAGTCAACCCTTATGCAATATGTCAATCTAAATTTTATCTACCGTCTAATCATAATCTTAGTTAAACAACAGCTGAGTCGTATAAATGCTAACGCCATCAACTCCTTACGAGATGATTTTGAGAAAAATAAACTTGTGTTTTGAACGTAATTTGGAACCAGTTGGAGATGACGGCGTTTGCACGAAATCATACGTACAATATATTTTTAAATTACTTGTATTTATAAGGGCTTTCACGGCTCTCATGTCTCTCTCTCCCTCCCCACTAGCTGAGGTTTTTTTGTGTTCCATTAATGTTGAAAACTCAATATTTAAGGTATGCAGCTTCGCTATCGTTCAAACCACGTTCAAACGCTAGACAAGCATGCGTTCGAACGCTAGACATGTATTGGTGCGAACACCAGACAACTAATTATTGTCTGGCAAAACCCAACTGATGCAGCCACCAATATCAAGACGATGAGTCGTGCAAATTTACCCAAGACACATACTGCACTTAGTTGGAACATGTTTCTGCATTAAGCCAGACATGTGGGGGCCGGAAACTTTCACGTTTGGATATTAGGTTTCAATTATGCCTTCAAAAATACGTTTCTTTTTCAATTATACATCTTTCCATGACTCATAAATTGTTATACCTAAAGCTGACCAACCATATTGAACAAAATGGTTCAGTTTGCCAATGTCATCCCTGTTTCAGGGAAGGTTGACAAATTTTGTAGGACTAATGGTCATTTGAGGTTTAGATTTGAATTTGTAAGTACACATACAGAATTTGCAAGCATGAACTTACACGTGTCTGTTTGCTGGCATGCATTTATAATGAATTTTTAATGTTTATACCGGTAGATAGCTCAGGTGGTAGAGTGCTTGCATTCCGAGAGCTCGGGTTCGAATCCCACCGAGGCGAGGGTGTTAGAAATGATTTCCCGTTTCGGTGTTTATTTCAAACCCCAAAATAAAATACCGGCAAGGTTTACTCAGCCTTTACAAGAAATGTCTAAGGTTTAAATCGTAGCTATTTTTGATGCCAATAATTCAAAATTAAAAATTCATAAGGTCTTTATTGTTTTTATCAATATGTACAAAATATTACAATAAAAATATATTTAAAAAAATCTAATTACAATAAATACTCCCCAAAGTAAGCAAAGCTTGTGTTTTGGGGAGGATTCCAACTTATCTTAACATAAAATTTATCACTTAATAGATGAAAATCGTAAAAAAACCTATATAATATACCATTTAGTCATTTACTTAGCAAAAACAGGAATACAAAAAATATTTTTTTTCAGATAATTATCAATAATACCTATTCTTAACCTACCACGTTTCCTATTATACCTATTAAATCAAATAACCACTATCGACTTGCGCTTTCAACCATAGCGAACACGTATGTATGAATAAAAATATTAGCTGACAATTTTATTTATTCTGCTCGTATCATATGTTTATTGTTCATATACCTATGGGATTTATTATTTCCAGACCATTATCAACCATACATGCATAAAAAATGCAATTTCACATTTCGCATGCTTCATCAATCTACTGCAGACTGCAAAATGAAACGACAGCAAAAAAAAAATACAACGCAAAATACAAAAAAAAAACTGTTTTGTACAAAAAACATCGTGGACAAAATGTCATTCATATCATTAATCAAACTCGTGTGCTTTATCATATTATGTTATTTTATTATTGTTTTCAATTCCTCACCCTTTTTTGTATGGCAGAGCACAAATGAATTGAAACATATTTTAAATTGAATTAATTTCCATCTCAAAAATCAAGTAAGCACATCAAATTTAATACAATGGCAATGGGGATTTCCCAGTTTCAGAGGGAGGTGATTCTCATTTCTTGGAAAGACTGAATAATCCTTTTTTGTGCTTTTTCTTGTGCTTAAAATACATCTCGAATTGGCAAACCATTTCTTACAACATTGGTGTGGATCAAACACTTGTTCTCAGCATATAACGGGAAGAAGTAATAAAAAATTATAGTATTGTTTAATTTTTTAATTCAGTAATAATTCGTATACAATATATTTTTACTGTGTAAACCCAAAAAATATACAAATATGTTTGTCTCTTCCCATGCAACCCGACCGAATGCCATCACATTTTTCTCCCCAATTTCTTCTCAAGTCGATGACACTATGGGCCTGTTGTACCAACCTCCAATCAATATTTGATTGACTCATAAAATTTAAGTACTTAATTCTGGTAAGGACCTCGGTTAAATAGTTCTCGGAAGTGGGTAATAAGATGATGGAATTTGAACAGGATAAATGATGTACATCAGCTGATTTACGTATATGCAACCAAATTTTTTGATACTCGTATGTTGGGAGAAATCACACTTAATTTTGATTTTCGTCTAAATGGAGTTTGGTGCAACAGACCCTAAATGTTAGGATAGAACAGAAAATAGTCCCTTTTACATTGTTATAGATTTCATGTTGATAAGTTTTAAACCTTATTCGATTATTCATCCATTACATTAGACTGGAGCATACATAATATAGTTTAGTGTGAGCTAGCCACACAATCCAATAGCTAATTGCTTTATCGTATCGCCCTGTAAGCATGTGTATGCACTGCCTGTATGCGCCGACCGTCCCACGGCATCCATCATATCTCGTGTCGCATCTTTTTGTTCTATTCCCGTACGTAAACAACCATTATCTTGCAATTTTCACTTACTTTGTACTGTTGTGTTTCTCTACACATCGGCTATGAGTATTGCTCGTACATACATGTAATACAATTCTTCCTTGACTTATAGGTTGGTATGACGCTGACCACCCATAGGTACTGTAAAAAATGGTTCACTTTGCCAATGCCACCCCTGTTTTAGGGAAGGACGGCAAGAGTTTCAGTGCTTATGATCATTTGAGATCTGGGTTTTTTTTTATATTTTAGGTCCACATGCGGCATGTGAAGTGTGTGAAAATTCATATAATGTAAATCCCCAATGTAAAATATCTTTGCAACTTAGATTTTATTAGATTAGATTAGATTAAAAGAAGAAGAAGACAAAAATGACGTCACACATCTCAGTCATTTACCAAAATATGATTTACACTGATAAAACTTTTCATACCCCTCTCACTCTTCCCCCCCCGTCTTCATTTATATTACATAACATCATTCACACACTTCCAATACGCTTTGATTTCCTCCGTGTACCCAAACTTTTCCATACACATGCGTGCTCGTACATAAAACTTCCCGAAACGTCCCGAATTTTCCCGAATACAAAAATCAGAAAACGAAAAAAAGCTCGGAAAAAATAAACGCGCAACTTTGTTCGCCTACAACGCAATATAAGAAAATACATTTTCGAAAGAAATTCAAAAACAAGATTGTATGATCTCTCCAACACACAATTGCGTAGCATTCAACATTTTTGATTGCATGCCACTTTTTGTAAAATTACCATGCTTGTAGACAGCTTGTAAAGAACGTAGGTGTCAGTTCAGCTACGGTTTGTTGGGATTAGGTAGACAACTGATAAAATTCAAAGATTTTTTCCTAGATTTCATTCCTTGACTTATAAGTTGGTATAAGGCTGACCTTCCATATTGTACAAAATTTCATCCCTCTTTGCCAATGTCATCCCTGTTTCAGGGAAGTTTGGCAAGAGTTTCAGGGCTTATGTTAATTTGAGGTTTAATTTTAATTTGTAAGTACACATTCAGCTAAAAAAAACTCAATGATACCGGGAACAAGCTGGCTGAATTTCTGTTATTGTCGTTGCACGCAATCCCTTTTAAAAAATGATCTAAGTCTTATCTAATCTAAGTTGCAAATTATATGTTACATTAAAGATTCACATTATATGCACTTTCACAAACAGAATTGCACAAGTTCGCGCTTAAACATGCCGCATGTGGTCCTACAATATAAAAACCCGAATCTCACATGGACATAGGTACACCCTGCAACTCTTGCCAAACTTCCCTGAAAACAGGGGTGACATTGGCAAAGTGAACCATTTTCTACAGCATGGGTGGTCAGCCGCATACGAACCTTTAAGTCCAGAAACATACACAACAAATTATATTTTTAAAATCAACAAATTATAATATGTATGGAAATCAGTATCTAATGACAAAATAGAAGAAATAAAACAAAAACTAAACAAAGATGCAACGCGCAAACATGTTGAGTGTGCATTGATGGTGTGTTTGTGCAGTAAAGTTATTTTACCTTTTCGATCGACATATCCCCTGAAAATCGTAAATTTCAAAGCATATTATTATTTTTGTCATATTTTTCGTTGGTTTGTATTTTTGGAAATGATATTTTCCAAACTTTTTTTTGCATTTATTTCCCTATATTATTGTTGTTGTACATTTTCTATGTACATGAAATTTCTCATTCGCGATTCATTGGAGAATACGCAGAAAAGCGTATTAAAGCTTTGAAATTATTTTTTATTCAAACTTCAAATTGCATATTCATTTATAGATTCCTTCACTTTCTTCACATATTCTCCTTGGTTTATTGTTCCAAATTGCCTCTCTCCTGTGATATTAACTTCTTTTAAGTTGATTTTTTTTTTAGTTGACTTTTCGGCAGGACGTTACCAAATGGCTTTTAGTGCATGGAAATCTAAAAAATACAAAGTCCAGTCAATAGCTCAGTTGGTGTAGTACTTGCACGAGAGCTCGGGCTAGAATCTTTGAATCTTACATTTGTGTTTAAATTTTTTTTCTATGAATATTGTTTTTGTTATGGAAGAAAAAAAAAGTGTTTTGAAAATTATTTTATAAAAATATATTTGTAACCATTCTGCTCCTGAAGATGCCTCATTAGGCGAAAATGTTCGAGCAAAAACAAAAAGAATAAAGTGAATTAAAACCATGTTTTACCATTTCAATTTTTTAAATATTTATAAAAAATAAGAGATATTAAAATAAAATTTCCTTTTAGTTTTATATTGAAACTTCAATATTAAAAAGAGGTACATAGACACTATCGGGGCTATTCTTAGACATTTTAGTCGCCCGTTGAGCCCACGCTTTGACATACTAATGATGCCTTTGCTATAAGTTTCATAGCCACCTACCGAATTTTGATAATATTTATATGAAGAATAATCAGCTGTTCACTTGCGGCCATCTTGGATTGACAAGTCTTCATACAAATGCATCATTAGTTTGTCAAAGCGTGGGCTCAACCGACGACTAAAATGTCTAAGATAGCCCCGTATGAGCTTAAATTTACGTAGACAGTTCTCGTTCACTTGGAAAATTCATAAGAAAATTTACCCGAGCAGAGCCCCAAGTGTGAAACCTTCATTTAAAACGCAACCATAGCGCTTATCAAAAATGTATTGAGACTTTAACGCTCAATAGAAACGATATTTTAGCTTTCATACATTTTTTTTGTACAACTTTTGAGTTAAAGTAGAGCTTTAACACAGCTCTTTTGTTAGAATCGAACATCGTATCTGACATCCTCGAATTTGAACTCAAGCCTTAAACTTCATCCATTAAGCCATAGAACAGCTACAACATGGAATAAAATACCACTCAAAGAACGATAAGACAGCTAGGAGTGAACATCACAGGAGAAAAGCAATTTTGAAGCAGCACACCAGCAGGTCTGAACCATGAAAAATAAATGCTACGAAAAAAACATTTGTTACATTTCCTAGATTGTCGTAGGTGTAAAATTTTTCCACATTTCATGATTTACGTAACTGTACTGTACGTAACTGTGATGTGTGATGAGCCCATGGCTATTTAACATAGTCATGGACAAGTGTGTTGGAGATGCTAGACTTGATGATTGTGGATTAATTATAGGAGAGAGCAAAGTAAGCGTTCTACTGTATGCGGATGATGCAGTCCTTGTATCTGATTCAGCAGTGGAATTGCAAATGATGCTCTCTAGATTGAACGAAGCTTTGAAAGGTAATAATTTGAAGTTGAATGCAAGAAAGACGAAAGTTTTGATTTTTGAAAGAGATGATGAAAATATGAATTATGAATTTAAAATTAATGGAATGAATGTTGATGTTGTAAATGAGTTTGTATATTTGGGAAGTAAGTTTGAAAAAGATGGAAGAATGGCCGGTGAATTTGAAAGAAGAATAATGAAAGGCAGGTGTGTACTGGGTGCGACCGCTTGCATCGCCAGGAACCAAAATCTCTCAAAAAATGTTAGATTGGCGGTGCACGGTGGTATACTAGTGCCAACCTTGATGTATGGAAGTGAAGCCTGGACGGTGAGTGAAAGTGAAATTAGTAAAGTCCATACTGTTGAAATGGACTTTCTAAGAAGTATGATTGGGAAAAAACGGAGTGACAGGGTGAGGAATGATTTTGTAAGAGAAGAATGTGGTGTAAGGGAAAGTGTGAAAGTGAAGATTAAAAGAAGTATGTTAAGATGGTTCGGGCATTTGGAGAGAATGAGTGATGAAAGATTGACGAAGAAAGTATATGTTGCTAGAATAGATGGATGTCGTGGTAGAGGAAGACCGAGAAAAGTATGGAAGGATCAAATCTCTGAAATAGCGAATGAATGGGATATCCAGAGTCATAATAAAAGGAGGACTTGTATGAAAAAAGTTATGACTCTGGATGAAATGAAAGAAGCAAGGACAGGAAGAAGTGGCGGCTAATCTGCAATGTTGATTTCTAATGTTGGTGTATTCATTTGCTACATTTTTTGCATAGGAAATTTTTGACTTTTTTTGTATAGATTTCTTTGTAAGGTTTTGTTCTTTTTTATATTTAAATGTAATTTATTATTCATATTCCTTGACTTATAGGTTGGTATGAGGCTGACCACCCATACTGTAAAAAATGGTTCACTTTGCCAATGTCACCCCTGTTTCAGGGAAGGTCGGCAAAAGTTGTGGGGCTTATGTTCATTTGAGGTTTGGATTTTATTTGTAAGTACACATTCAGCATTTGTAAGCGCGAACTACACTTGTTGGTTTGTGGGCATACATCTGAGAGCTTTAAATGAATATATCCTTGCAACTTAGATTATAGATTATAGATTATAGTACAAAATTTACGACCAATTAGTGGAGAACTATTGTTTTCCCTGTTTGTCGCTAGAAACGTTAGTTCCATTTCGATTTTGTCATAAAACACGGTGTTCGACTGTTTGCCTAACTTTCGACTCTGAATTTTACAACCTGTAACCCATAGAAAAACTATCCCAAATTTATCTCAAAGTGGTTGGTATGAGGATGGACAGTGTCAAAGCAGAAGCAGCGAAGGTTACCATACGTGACTGGAGAGTAAAGAGGATTGTCCAAAGTGAAGCAGAACTCTGGCATCATCATTAGCCCACCCAGGGCTAATGATGGTGCTGATAGTTAGCTTGAGGGATGGATGAACCTGTACGACCGGTCCTTGATTTTTTTTTTTTTATGCCGTTGGGGAAACAAACCTCATACTTTTATCATAAACCTACGACCAATCTAACACTTCGTATGAGTATTCGAGAATTTTAAACGTATCATTTTTATGCATCTTATCTTGATTTAGATTTGCGGATAATTAAAGGTTTTTAAAAACATTTTTAATTAAAATAATTATTCAATAGAACCTCACAGATGGTATCCATTGTCTGATAATAATTTTCAGCATGCACCATCGTGCTGAAAATCCAGGCGTTTTCTTTTTTCTTTCTTTTTTCCAAAGAATATTCCTATTATCTCTCTGCAACCAACCGCACGAACCAAAATCGGGAGTAATTTAACCCTATGAGTGCTGGAGACAAGATGTCCCATCATAAATTTTGCTTATTACGTCAGATACGAGATAACACGCATGTGTTACGTCGTAAAGAGACGCATTTTTAAAAACTCGTAGTGGTTATATCATGTTTGGCATATTTCGTCAACAATCGGTCCCAGATGTGTTAAAAAAATATAACTTGTCTAGGTAGATGAAAGCTCTAGGGCACGAGATCTATACTTCGTAATTTGCAAAAATATTCACATTTAAGATCAATATTAAATATTAGCAGACGCGTGTAAATTTCAGCTTACCCATGCCGCATTTCACTAACAAGATTAAAATTCTAAATCTGAAATGAACATTACCTGTTCAATTTTTACCGACCTTCCATGAAGCAGGGTTGCCATTTTACGTCAATTTATACAGTATGTGTGGTCAGTTTTGTACTAAATTTTTAGTTAAAGAACAAAAAAATCATCTAAATCAATTAGAAATAAACTCATTTCAAAAACAAATCAGAGAGGTGCTTTTTCCTGCACGATGAAAATACGAGTACGTTTATTTCCAGAGTGCCTATTTTTGTACTTTGCGGCAGAAAAAAGGTTAAAACCTCAAGAATGGGTATATTTTTTCTTTGTGGTTTCAGTACCCCGAGTTTAAAACATACGTGACAACTTAATAACGTGTGAACAGAAAAATGTATGAAAAACACAACAGAGTTTCTAGAGAGTGTAATAGTTTTCAAGCATTTTTTTTATGTTTTCGCAACAGTTAAGTATTTACGCAATTTATAACACTCGCGGTACAGATTGCATGTTAACAACAATTCAGATGGAAGATGCGAAATTTATAAATTAAAATCTTCATTGTTTAATTTTGTAAGATTCACGAGATAAACAATAGCTGAGAAAATTTAAAATGAATTTATTAGTATAAATAAAGGTCTATAATCAATAATATAAGTAGCAAAGATAAATGAACATTAAATGCATGCTCACAAGCAAACACGTGTAAGTTCGCGGTTACAAATGCTGCATGTGTACTTACAAATTAATATCCAAACCTCAAATAAACATAAGCCGTGCTACTTTTGCCGACCTTTCCTGAAACAATTTTTTTAACAGAATGGGTGGTCAGCCTTACATCCACCCCTAATTCAAAGAATACAAATAATGAATAAATAAAAAGTAGTTACAGAAAAAATATATATATGAATTACGTTTTTTAGGTATGTTTTCCTTTCAATCGCTTATTGGAATTTCTGAAGACAAAAAATGCTGAGTTTTATGAAAAATAAATCTCCTTACCGTTACATCTTTTCTGTTCGTTGTCTAGTGGTTAGCACTTCGGACTCGTGATCGAAAAGTAATGGATTCAAATCTTGGCGGAGCACGAAAAAATATTTAATTTTTTAAATTTTCTCTGGGCTGGGTTGAAAAATTAATCTGCCTTTACTAAAGACCAGTCAGCATAGGTCCATCTAGATTGTAGCGGCTAGATTCTAGCCTTACACCAATTAGTCTTGGTTGAGAATTGGAGCTTTCGAGCGACGTTATAATTATTACAATTATCTTTGATTCGCATATTTAACGCATTTTTTAAGTGAAAGCAACATTAACAAATTTCTTTTAAAAAAATAAAAAAATTAGAAATACGAATACAACGATCAAAAAGATGCGAAAAATGTGAGTTTTTCTTTACCTATACGATTTTTATCGTTGTTTTCAATCCATTTATTTTTTCTGGAATACTATCCATTGTGAAGAATTCCATTGGCGTAGCAATTATCTTTTCTTATCCTCCTTCCAAAGTGGGAGGAATTAGAAGAAGGTGCATCGCCGACTGTAGCCGAAGTACAAAACTCAACAAAAAAAATGTATGGTAATTACAACACCGCCTCTACTGGGCGTTGAAGTTGTGATGCATTTTATGAAAAACGCCGCGGTTGAGTTTGAACGTAATGTTTTATACTTGAAGTACTGATTAATTTTGTTTTCCGGCTCATTACGAGACTGTCACGCGCAGGCCTCCATCCCCGAGGAACAATCAGTACCCCGAATTTACGTTAAAACTCAAACACGGCGTTTTTTGAAAAAAAATAACAAAACTGAAACGCTCACTGGAGGCGCTGATTCAGATTTCGTATATTTATTGATAAAACGCTATGATTAAATTTAAGAGTAAAGCTTTGTACTTGGAGTATAGGTGATAATCGCTCAGAACGAGTTTATCATTGTAATACGATAAAAACATCATCGGATTAGTGATTTGAAAAATAATTAAAAGAGAAAATGTGCTTCGGACATTGTTCAATGGATTTGCTAGATTATCTTTTAATTATTTGATAATCGATTTACATTTTTTCTTCATTTTGTTCTGTAAACATTCAACAAACGAGTTCAATAATTTTGTTCTTTTTTTTCAATGAATTTGTGAAGAGGAATTCAATTCACCAACTTATTTTGCCTGGACGGATTTACATTTTTTCTTCATTTTGTTCTGTAAATATTCAACAAACGAGTTCAATAATTTTGTTTTTTTTTTTTCAATGGATTTGTGAAAAGGAATTCAATTCACCAACCTATTTTGCCAGGCCGGGTGTCTTCATGCGAAAACAAAAGCTTGTGTGCATGCAATAAGATCTGTTGAACCAGGATCGAAGGTATTGTCATAGGGCCAAGCGTGATTCGAACCAGCGTTATTCTGTTCAAAATACGCTTGTCAAGAATAACGGCCATAGCACCGAAAAAAAATATTTTGGTTTTTCAATGTATTGAATTTTATAAGACAATATTTTTTGTATTTTTATGCCTTGATTGTGACATTTGTCGTTACGTGTAAGAAATGTAAATTGCTCTTGCCGCATTCCCATAAGACAGGAGTAGCATTGTCGAAATCAAAACCATTTTTTTTAGTAAACGTTTTACTAACTTACAAATATGACCCAAATTTTAAGTGAACTTAATCCCTGAAACTTTTTCCAATTTTTAGGGGTGGCATTGAAAAAAAAAAATCTTTTCATTACAAGATCGGAGGTCAACCTCATGCACACCTATAAATGAATTATTTTACAAAAACGCATAATAACAATGCACAATTCGTATACAGAATATATAGGAACATATCTACTAAGTATCGAGGTGTACGTCAATTTTTTGTTTACAAAATAATAATTCAAATTATATGTTTTATCTGTGTTGTTATATCTGAATTGGTGATTAACGTGTAAAGCAAACTTGATTAGTTGTCTCTAATTGTTGGTGTTACTTTTTACAGTCTGCTTTTGTGTTTTTTTGCTAAAATAAAATATATATTCTATCACGTATACAATTAATAAGGGCTATTTTGGCAAATCTGTCATCAGTGCTTATGGCCAATTAGCGTCTCGCTGTAACAGGGTTGTCACTACAATTTGTGATACCAAAAAATTGTGATAATAATGACTGCGATGGAATACATCACCGACGCCAAAAACATGATTAAATCATTGGGAGAAATTATAAATGATACAAACAACAAATTCAATAAGGATCAAATTTCGAAGCTCACACCTAAACTAACAGATCTTCTGGGCAACATCAGCCAAATGGCTGTTAAGATGGGCAGTCTGGAGGGCGAGATTAACGCTTTCAAAGCTATTTTAAAAAATCCCCCGCAGCCCAACAATCCTGCAGAGGAATCATTTGAGGTTGAATCAAAACCATCATTAAGAAATAACTCCTATAAACAACCAGAAAACATCCTACAAACTTTGACGGAGTTAAATGATAGAAATCTAAGAGCCAAAAATATAATCCTTTTTGGTGTTCCTGAGTCGGACCCTGATACTCCACCAAAGGAGCAAAACTTAGAAGATGATAATAAGACATCTAAAATCATAACAAGCGTGACTGAAAACACTAACGGAATAGTTAGGGTGCATAGAATTGGTCTCCGCCAAAGAGACAAACCAAGACCCATCAAGGTGATTTTCAAAGAGAGCGAAGATGTAACTTGTTTTTTGCGAAACAGCCGCAAACTTCCTCCGGGCATAAAATCAAAGAAGGACTTGACATTAATGCAGAGAAATCATCTAAAAGCATTATGGTCTGAGGTTGATGCACGTAAGAAAAATGGCGATGAAAACATAACTGTCAAATTCATCAACGGTGAACCAAAAATAGTACAGCTTAACTCAAAAAACTCCCAAGCATGAAAGTCTTTTACCAAAATGTGAGAAGTATTAGATCAAAAACATCACAGATTCGACAACATATCCCAACTCTATCATATCAATTAGTCATCTTCACAGAGACGTGGCTCGACGAGTCAATCAAAGACTCTGAACTAGGACTGGATCAATACAATGTTTTCAGGAAGGATAGAGACAAATTCACAAGTTCAAAAAAAAAAGGAGGAGGAGTCCTTATAGCTGTAAAAAAGAATATACCTGCAACCTACATTAAGGTAAACCAGAAAAATATAGAACACATATACATCAAATTACAATCCACAACTGAAACATTAATAATAGGATGTGTATACATTCCACCCTCCTCAAGCATAGACATATATAAAAATGTCTGCAGCGAGCTTGAGGCTCTTCAAAAAAAATATCCTCGCGCTACTTTTGTCATATTCGGAGATTTCAACCTTCCAAATATTGAATGGTCTATGGATGAAGACAAACCATCTGCAATTCTTGAAAATAACAATGGTGCTAATGAATTATTGGAAACCGTAAATTTTATGAATTTAAAACAACACAACTTTGTCTTTAATAGCAATGATAAACTTTTGGACCTTGTATTTTCTGACCGAAAAAAGATCATAGTTGAAAGATCATCAGATGCCTTCTTAAATGTTGACAAATATCATCCTCCTCTAGATATAGAAATACTTTCATCACTGAATTGCAAGAAAAACAGATCCGTTTTTTCCCACAATTTTAAAAATGGAGATTATACCAACGCTAACTCATATTTGTTTAATCAAAACTGGGATTTCCTGCAAAATAATAATGTTGAATTAATGGTTACCCGCTTTTATGAGATTGTAAATGAAACTAATAATCTATACATTCCTTATAATGAATACAAAACAACAACGTACCCATCGTGGTTCACTGCTGATTTGATAAAGACTATATCTGAAAAAAAAAATAGCACACAGAAGATTCAAAATTACAGGGGAAACTGATGATTATTTGAAGTTTTCTGCCCTAAGAAATGATTGTAAGGTGCAATCAAAAAAAATGTTACCTTAACTTTATACAAAATATACAAGATACAACCGTCGATACTAAATCGCTCTGGAGGTTCAAAAGAAAACTGAGCAATGACAATCAAGAATGTCCAAATAAAATGTTTTTGAACAAGATGATGGCTGATAATCACAATGACATTGCTAACTTGTTTGCTAGATTCTTTAGTGAAGTGTATGTTGAGGACTTCAACTTGATAAACGATACACCATTAAAAGAAGACTCAACACCATTAAATTTGACTGAATGTAGTTTATCTTACAACACTGTGCTAAACAAGATATCCAATTTAGATGTAAGAAAAGGCGCTGGTCCCGATAAAATCCCTCCTTTATTTCTTATCAATTGTGCCTCTGCCCTAGCTTCTCCTTTGACGACAATTTTCAACAAATCGCTCAGCCAAGGTCACTATCCTAATGTCTGGAAAAACGGTCACATTAGACCCATTCACAAAAAAGATGATAAGTCCAATATTGAAAATTATAGACCAATTTGTATTCAATCAATTTTAGCCAAATTATTCGAATCGTTAGTTTTGGACCAAATTTTTCCGGAAATTTCTAAATGTATTTCTACTAAGCAACATGGTTTTCTACCAGGAAGATCCACAGGGACAAATTTGGCAATTTACCAAAACTATCTAGCCAATAATCTTGCAGCCGGGTACCAGGTGGACAGTGTTTACACCGACTTTTCAAAGGCGTTTGACAAGGTATGCCACTCAATTTTAATACAAAAATTGTCAAGGTTTGGTATAAAAAATCAACTTTTGCAGTGGCTGTCGAGTTATCTTGTCGAGCGTTCTTTGAGAGTAAAGGTGGGGGAAACCCTATCAAAGCCCTTCCCTGCTAAAAGTAGTCTTCCGCAAGGAAGTCATTTTGGCCCAATTTTGTTCCTTATCTTTATTAATGATATCACAGATGTGCTGTTTGACATTGAATTCTTACTTTTTGCCGATGACATCAAACTATACAAAGCTATAAATGACGTGTCTGACTGTCTTTTGCTTCAGAATAATTTAAATCGAATGTCCATGTGGTGTGCACACAATAGACTGTTTATGAATGACAATAAATGCCAAGTTATAAGATTTGGTAGAAATAAAGATAAAATAGTATATAATTATTGCCTAAACAATAGTTCCCTTGAATCGGTTGAACTAATTCGAGATTTAGGCATAATCTTTGACTGCCATTTATCGTTCCGACAACATATTGCATTTATAACAAATAGGGCCACTAAGACCCTGGGTTTTGTGTGTCGCACTGTGAAAGATTTCTCGAACATATTAGCCATCAAACAGCTTTATATTTCCCTTGTACGCAGCCAACTTGAATACAACTCATACATTTGGTCTCCCGGGTACAAACTTCATTGTGATGCTATAGAGCGTATCCAAAAAAGATTTTTAAGATTTGTAAATTTTAAATTAAATATTCGTTTTGATGACTTGAACTATAGTTTTTTGTTAAATTTTTTGAATCTTGAAACTTTACAAAATCGCAGAATATTTCATGATTTTTTTTTTTTGTATAAAGTTGTTAATTCATTGGTGGACAGCCCTGAATTATTGAATGTCATTAATCTACACATACCGAGTCGAACAAGAAGTCGAAATATATTCCACTGCGACGTTGCAACAAAAACATTTATAATGCATTCTATGATATATCGGCTTCATCGACTCGGTAATGATTATCTAACCAATGATGATATAGATATTTTTGGTATGTCCATCGGAATTTATAGAAATTCATTAAAGTCTGTTTTATCATGTAATTCTTCTTGATTTATGTTTAATTTCTCTTTTCTTACTGATCATTTATATTTTTTATACATTTATTTTTAATCTTTTTATATTCATAATATGTATCTTGTAATAATCATAATATTTATACAATTTGTAAGCAACAAACTTCTGTACTACCTCTGTTAATCTAAAAATGTAAAAGGCTTCAGCCGTTTATTATAAATAAATAAAAAAAAAAAAAAAAAAAAAAAAAAAAAAATATAATAAAACCATGTAAAAAATAATCAAGCATGGTTTTCCAATTATGCAAATGTTTCCATCCTTCTAACAGTGGCATAGTTTAAATCTACAAAGCAATTGTTTCCGCCCTTCCAAATTATTCAAGAAATTTTCTATTGTGTCTGTCAGCTGTGTTTTCTAATTGTATATTAAGATTTCTTGCTTGCATGTTAGTGAACTTGAGAAGAGTGTGTGTGGAAAAGATATTGAAAGTATGTGGAAAGATCTGAAAGAAGGAATGACTGAATGCGCTAAAAAAGCATGTGGGGTAACGAAAGGTGGAAGATTGAAAGGAGATGCCTGGTGGAATGATAGAGTGCAAGAAGCTGTGAAAGTTAAGAAAAAGTGTTATGAAAATTGGCTGAATGATAGAAATGATAGAAAGCTAGAAGACGAATATAAGACAGCTAAGAGAATGGCGAAGACTATAATTTATGAAAGCAAGATGAATGAACAAAGAAAGATTGATGAAAGGATTAACAGAAGTTTCACCGACAGTAAGAATGAATTTTGGAGGTGGATCAATGCGGATAGAAATAAATCTTCTGCATTGACCACTCCAGGAGTCAAAAGTGCTGCCGGTGAGATGGTATGGGAGAATGAAGAAGTATGCAAGAGATGGAAGAACTATTTTCAAGAAATTTTTGGTCAGGGTGAAAGAAGAATTTATGAACAGATAGATGAAGAGAATGAATTGAATATTTTGAAAGAAGAAATGAAAGTGTCTATTTCACGTCTGAATAATGGGAAGTCTGCTGGGTTTGATGGTATAAATGGTGAAATGTTGAAAGCAGGAGGTGAATGTGTGATAGATTGGATGTACGAATTATGTAAGTTTTGTGTGAATGCAGGAGTAGTACCGATGGATTGGAGGAAGGCAGTCATTGTTCCCATTTACAAAGGTAAAGGGGACAAAAAAGACTGTCAGAACTTCAGACCAATCAGTCTATTTGTCGGTTTTTACTCTACGACAACTTGTTGAAAAACAATTGTCGGTGAGGCGGAAGCTGTTCACGGCCTTTGTAGATCTGGAAAAGGCTTTTGACTCAGTGGACAGAGGTATGTTATGGGATGTTTTGAAAGCATACGGAGTGAATGGGGCTCTCCTAGGTGCGGTGCATGCAAACTATGAAAATAGTAAGGCATGTGTCCGTATTGATGGTGAGTATAGTGAGTGGTTTGAAGTGTATAAGGGTGTGAGGCAAGGATGTGTGATGAGTCCATGGCTATTTAACATAGTTATGGACAAGTGTGTCAGGGATGCTAGACTTAATGATTGTGGATTGATGATAGGAGAGAGCAAAGTGAGTGTTCTACTGTATGCAGATGATGCAGTTCTTGTATCTGATTCTGCAGTAGAATTGCAAACAATGCTCTCTAGATTGAATGAAGCTTTGTTAGGTAACCATTTGAAGTTGAATGCAAGTAAGACGAAAGTATTGATTTTTGAAAGAGATGATGAAAATATGAATTATGAATTTAAAATTAATGGAATGAATGTTGATGTCGTAAATGAGTTTGTATACCTGGGAAGTAAGTTTGAAAAAGATGGAAGAATGACCGGTGAATTTGAAAGAAGAATAATGAAAGGCAGGTGCGTACTGGGTGCTACCGCTCATATCGCCAAAAACCAGAATCTTTCAAAAAATGTTCGACTGGCGGTGCACGGTGGTATACTAGTGCCCACTCTGATGTATGGAAGTGAAGCCTGGACGGTGAGTGAAAGTGAGATTAGTAAAGTCCATACGGTAGAAATGGATTACTTAAGAAGTATGATTGGAAAAAGACGGAGTGATAGGGTGAGGAATGATTTTGTTAGAGAGGAATGCGGTGTAAGAGAAAGTGTGAAAGTAAAGATTAAAAGAAGTATACTTAGATGGTTTGGACATTTGGAGAGAATGAATGAGGAAAGAATGACGAAGAAAGTATATGCTGCAAGAATTGATGGATGTCGTGGAAGAGGAAGACCGAGAAAGGTATGGATGGACCAAATTTTCGAAATAGCGAGTGAATGGGATATCCAGAGTCATAATAAAAGGAGAGCTTGTATGAAAAAAGTTATGACTCTGGATGAAATGAAAGAAGTATGCAAGGACAGGAAGAAGTGGCGGCTAATCTGCAATGCTGATTTTTAATGTTGGTTTATTAGCTTGCTACATTTTTTGCATAAGACATTTTTTACTTTTTTTGTATAGATTTATTTTTAAGGTTTTGTTGTTTTCTTATACTTAAATGTTATTTATTACTCGTATTCCTTGACTTATAGGTTGGTATGAGGCTGACCACCCATACTGTAAAAAATGGTTCACTTTGCCAATGTCACCCCTGTTTCAGGGAATGTCGGCAAGAGTTGCAGGGCTTATGTTCATTTGAGGTTTGGATTTTATTTGTAAGTACACAATCAGCATTTGTAAGCGCGAACTACACGTGTTTGTTTGTGGGCATACATCTGAGAGCTTTGAATGAATATATCCTTGGAACTTAGATTATAGATTATAGATTATAGATTATAGATGTCGTATTTCCCCTTATGCTGTCTCATGCAAACTTTAATTGACCCTGTATGTCCTGACTTCTTATGTCTTTGTGGTTTGTGAAAATTCATTAATTTTTCACGTAAAGAGCCGGTTTGACGCCAATCTCTTCACTTGAATGAAGGTTTTCCCGCTATCCAAAAGGGAGCTGAATCTTACCTTTGGTGAAGGCTGATATATCTACCTGGTATTTTTATTTTGGACTTGAAATTAACACCGCAAAAGAAAAAAAAATCACTTTGTGGGGATGAAACTAGCCCACTAAGATGATACGCAAGCATTGAAAGGTACCCCTGAGCCATTGATCGGACAAATGGTGGCCGGTCGCAAAAGACTGATATAAAGCTGATAATTTATGAGTGACCTTACATAGTTACGAAGGTAGGTATATTTTGAATGTGCAAACTCTATTGAGACGATGTTTATTTGAAAAAAGCTTCAAGTATTTGTATATATCCGATAATGTAGCCTAACATAAGATAAGTTTTTCAGGATAAAGTCTGTGGCGGTTTGAAACAAAAGAGTACAGTTTCACCTTAGTTTAATATAAGTAAATCTAAAAACCACTAGTCGTACGTTTGATAGAATAAGACTCAAGTGAAATTAAGTGCTGGAACGGGTGGAGGAAGGTAAGACAAACATCAAGAAGGAAAAGAAGACGAAGAACTTGGGGGAGTTCAGTGTGCAAATAAGCCAAGAAGTAGGTGGATTCCCGTAGCTACATTGTAAAGGCGGTGTCTTTGTTTGCAGAACCGAAGAGAGTGCCATCTGTGAGCGACGACAAAAAACAACATTTCGTTCCCATAGTAAAACAGAGAGAGGGTACTATTTCGATAAAACTCTTTAAACGATTTAAGTGGGGAAAAAATGAGAAGGGTTGTTGGGTATTTTTTTTATGTGTAATAGGCTTTTATATTCATTAATTATTTCACTTTTAATTTGTTTTCTCCTTCCTTCTTACAGTAATACCTAGCATCAAATACTTGTGACGAAAATTAGCATTAAAAACCGCATTAATTCATTCGAAGTCCCTTGAACTGGCAGTAGAAGAAACAACGCGAAAAAAAAGAGATTTGTGCAGATTCTTAATGGATTATTGGTGAGTCATTTTACTGCACTCCTAGACTCCAATCCTTATTCATGTACATATGGTACGTGACTGTGGTAGATTTACTTAATAAGATGTCTCAGTACAAGCCGATAACTTTATTTTGTTAAAAAAAAAATGTGAAATCACCAAAGTGAGAAATGTTCACGACAGGCTTGTTGCTTTCCTGCTTACACAGTTTATAAAAAAAAGGAAAATGGAGTGATACAGGCTCTCGACAGTACGTTTGATAAATGTGTGTGTATTTGTAAACATTCTATTCCCACTCGCTTAAAATCACGCGTGCTATTGAAATAGCACCCTAGTACTGCAAGTGTAAAAAATAACGTGTAAACTCAACCATAGCATTTCACCAAAAATGCATGGAAAAGAAAAACACATTTGAGGCTCTGTTTTAGTTTTCATACAGGTTTTGGTAACCGCTGAAATTGTTGAGTTTTTGAAAAATGTTTTATACTCGCGTTACAATGATCCTTTTTATTCAGAAACTTTCTCCACTGTGGGAGAATTTGAATTGAAAATGGAACGCGTTTAAAACATTCGAACAAATTACGTCACAGCTTTTTTTTATTCGTTTCTTTCTCTTCTCCAAGCCACAGATGTTGCAGACTTCTTAAATGGGGGAATTCACAATGCAATGTTGGTTTTTGTCGCAGAGCAGAGTGAAAATGCACGCAATTGTTGAGTCGCTACCGTGCAAGAGCTCGCGGATAATATTTCCAACGGGAGAAGCAATTTCAAAGTTGGCTTTGAAGCGAGGCTTTTAAAATACCAAGTCCCATTTGAGACTTTTACTAAAAGTTACAAAAAACATTCTAGATTTTAACACAATTTCCGCATATAAATTGACACAGTCAAAATTTTGACATCACACGACCGGATTACTGGGAAAAACGAAAGTTTTTTTTATTGGATTCTACGGATCTTAGTACCATGCACGTGTGACGTTTGCCCGCCGATTAAATTTACCTTTTGAATTTTAATCGACTAAAAAGTCGGATTAATCAAACAACTGTTTTTACTTTATAGTATTCCGAATGTTCATTCGGAAATAAAGTATTGTATTCTTGTTAATTAAGTATGTATTATTGTAATTATTGTAATATAAAGTATTGTATTCGTCCGAAAAAAAAATTGGGGTTTGGACGGAAAGGAATTTTCCTGCACCAGAACATGCAAAAAAAACTAATTTTTCGAACCTGTCCGTAAGTCCGTCCGTCGGTCCGTATGTATGGATGTATGTATGTCATAGAGTAGGTACATAGAGTACCGATGTGATGCAAGTACAGAAAAAAGTAAAGACGCATCTGCGAAGGTACCGGCCACCCCTAGTGAAACGGCGGCAGGATGCAGTAACAGTAACAGCACTGTACTGTAATTTGGTGTAACGCATGGTGTATGTAAGATAGCGGCGTTGTTTTTAACTCACTTTTCGTGTAATTACACTTGTCTATTTATGTTTACACTCGCTGCATCAGCCAACATGTTATAATGATGAAACTCTGCACCTTAACGTGCTGGGATTCTATAATACTCCAACATGTTTGAGAAGCGAGTATGAGATCGTATAAGAGACCAAAAAAATATGTTTAAAGTTGTGATTTATGTTACTTTTCTGTTTTCGGTTGCAAAATTACAATATTTGTAAAAAAAATTTTTTTAATGCGAGTCTTTTACGCTTCAAGTTATTTGACTATAATTTTTCTTTCGCATAGGTTGGCATGACGCTGACTGTGCTGTGAGCATTGGTTCATTTTCTTAATGTCATCTTTGTTTCAGGGAAAAAGCGGAAAGTATTAATGTTCATCTAAGCATTGTTTTTTTTCTCATAAGTAGGTACACATGCAACATGTGTACGCGAAAACTTGCTCGAGGGTGGACATCAAATATGAATATTTAACATTCATATAGATTTGTAACTTAAATCATAGATAGAACATAGGTAACTTATCTCAGTACTGCCCTCAGGTTTCAGTAATAGATTAGTATGAAGCATTCTCTGTAAAAATGTTTTTTTTTTACAAATAACAATGGTGTGGATTTTTTAGTAACTGAGGGTAGGAAGACAGCTAAAAAGTACTTCATAGCTGAATGTTATGAGCTTGAATTGTTTTGGTGTATTTTATATGCGTGATCATTTGTGTGTTTTTCTAACGAGATCTTATACTCAATGAAAAGGACGCTTTTTTGTCAGTCGGGTTGGTTTTTTTTTTTTGACAGCTTTAATAATAATAATAATAATATTAGGATGATTTATTTGGTGAGCGCTGTTTTTGTGTGTATCACACCTCAAGAGCCCTCTAAAGTTTAGTCTTAAAAATTCAGGGCCTTATAAGAGAACGAGCATGCAGTTAAAGTATTCTACCTTGCTTATTTAAAGATTTTAAATAGCGAAGTCTTGCTTAAAAATACGCTATGGTAAGCAATGAAAAAAAGCTTCTTTAAAATTTGGCGTTTTAAGCTATTCATAGATGTCTCTTTCCTTCCATACAACATTTTATTAATAACGTCAGAATATCATTACCTCACGATGCACCCTTAGCCTGTCTTTGTTTACAAAGGACGTAACAAAGGGAGGGTCTGGAATTTTATACGCATACAGACAAACACTTACAATTCAACATTCTTGAATGGCGCAACCTTAAAATCATTATATAACGTAAAACTGTAAGTGGAATTAACCTTAAGTATTTTGCCTGACTGTTTTAGATCAAGATTTGAGCGTTAGGTGATAACAAAATTTAGGATTCCGTAGACCCCATCATATAGTCGCCATTTTGCTTACAATAAATATTTGTACACATTTCTCACAAGCCTTGAGGGCTCAGGGTCACCCGTGCCACAATCTCTAGGACTGTCTCACTTGTGTCGCTTTACTCTATAGCCCTCCTAATTTCAGGACTTCCGCGTATATCTCGACTTTATGTTCCGTGATCTGTGGTCTCGACACTGTCTGCCCACTATAACTGGAACGTCTAAGTGGTCTGAAACCGGAGGGGGCAACATCAAAGACATTTCTGATAAATCTGGAATCCTTTACACGAACTTAATGTATGGCCTTCTGAATATTTCCTGATAAACATAAATGGGTACATTGTTTTAATAAATTAAATTGGCTTATTTCAATTAACTCTTCTATCGTGAAAATAATCTGAAAAATGCAATTTTAAAAATGAAGAAAACACTTTTTTTTAAATGGAGTAGTGTAAAGTTTCTGCTGAAACATTTCATAAATTAGAAAATGCATATTTTTTCGGCTCCCAACTGCATATCATTTCTTTATAAATAAGATCTAGCTTACTTTTTTTTCTTAATTTAATAAAAAAATATTTTGAAACGACGAAATAGACTTTTTTATTTCCTATATTTGAAACGGTTCATGGATGTAGCCTCCTATTCACAACTCAAAAAGCCGGCAAACATATTTTGATATTTTAAATATTTTGCTTGGAAAACACTGTCTTGAGAAGATATTGTACGAGTATAATGTATATGCATACAAAAATGTCAGGCAAACACGGTATTCTGTATGTGGGTATGAGAAGAAAGTGGAAGGAGACGCTTCATGTGAGTTTCATTAAATTTTTGTTTGGAAGTTTCTCCGCCAGCAAACGAGGAGACTACGGATAAGCAGGTCTGGGGAGAGGGGCAGGAGGAATCGGAGGGACGTGATCTTGCTGCCAGCAAATGCAGGGTCTGAGAGCAACTCAAAAATTTCAACACGACAATGATTTTTTCTGAATGAAAAATCATAGTTTATTATATCATGGTTTTGAAAATGAATTGTGTTACTGTCGTTTTATTTTTAAAAAGTTTGTAACTCGTACGGAACTTATATTTTTGTTAAAAGTCTACGATGAAAAGCCCACTCTGTGGTTACTTTGCCTTGAAACACGATTTGGTTGTGTGCTTTTGGTCAGTCTGCATATAGGATTCTTTATTTAGCATTAAGCAAATAAGAAAAATTAACAATAACCAGTCCATAGTCCGGTGATTATTTCACTCGTGATCAGAGGGTTGTGAGTTCGATTCCCGGCGTTGCACAAAAAACTATCATAGCAAAATCAAATCTATAATCTATAATCTAAGTTGCAAAGATATATTCATTCAAAGCTCTCAGATGTATGCCCACAAACAAACACGTGTAGTTCGCGCTTACAAATGCTGATTGTGTGCTTACAAATAAAATCCAAACCTTAAATGAACATAAGCCCTGCAACTCTTACCGACATTCCCTGAAACAGGGGTGACATTGGCAAAGTGAATTATTTTTTACAGTATGGGTGGTCAGCCTCATACCAACCTATAAGTCAAGGAAATCAATAATAATCAATAATAATAATCAATGAAATGCAATGAAACTTTCAAAATGAATACTTAAGATAAAGAAAACCTTCGTCGTCAGCATTGAATTAGTTATAAAATATTGTGCAATAAAGTATTGTGGGGGCTCAAGGACTCAAAAAAAATCAAGCCTACGCCAATGGCACGTTTATGTCACATTAAATTCCTGTTTAAAATTGCTTAATTGAAAATTGTGCAGATAATCTTTCAAATGAAGGACTTTAATAGAAGAAGAATGATCCGTGCGTTTTTTGTTAAGGCCCTGCTTTCGCATAGTATCAAGCTGATTCACTTACTGCATGTGCCTCACTACACACAGCAAACAACAGCGCAGCCTGATAGCTATTGTTGTTTAAAGTTTAACGATCCCCATTACAGCTGAAGCTTCTTCAGCCAACAACGCTACGGTCTAAGAAATCTGATACCACACGAGGAGGAAAACTCCTCTTACTTGTAATTAAAAGTCAGTCAACAGATCGCGCGATATCCAGATTCATCCGAGATTAAACTCTCACTTTGTTAATGGAGTTAGACTTTAAAATATCATGTGTACATCTACTTCTTTTAGTGTTACTTTTATCAATGCTCACCACGATGTGGCGGGCTTAGATTTTTTCATAATTTAGATCGTTATAAAAAACCCATACAACTTTGAGTAAACCAGTTTTTTTATGCTGAATACCACGTAGATTATATACGTGTACCTATATTTATTATGCAAATTTTAACTGAAACTAAACAAAATGTACCTGAAATTCCACAACGTGTACCTAAATGTACAAAAAAAATTTTTTTTTAAATACGGAGTATAGACAAAATGGTTAAATATATGATCAATATTTTGTTGACGTCTTCGTTTTTAAACACCAAAAGCGACCATTTGGGGACAACGCGTTTATTATTTGCACTATATGTAGAGCTTAGTTGCGTATTTGTGTATTTGAGATGTGTGAAATGATTGAAGCATTAGGGGTCAATTTTATACCACCCTATAAAATAAGAGATAATTGTTGTATAAAATTTCAATGTTACCTCTCTTTACACATGAAACGGAAATAGTACAACCGTAAAATTGTACAACACAGATAACAGGTAACACATAAAAACATTTATAATACCTAAAACAAATAATTGTTTTAATTACAACGTATTTTAATTGCTTCCTGTACAACAAAACGGCAATAAAATTTTATTCCAATCAGTTAAATTTAAACCAAGTCACCATTACGATTTTATGTCAAAACCATTACAGATTTATGCCGGAAACATGCCTTATATTACCGACGTTAAAATATGCTTAGACTTGCAAATAAAACAATTTATTAGAGAGATTCCCAAAGTGGTCTATCTAGACCCCTTCACCTCAAAAATACCCTTTTTGGAGTCATATAGAAACGAGATTAAAAATAGGAGGTCCATTAGATTTAAATGATCTACGAGCGGATCTCATTTAGTCAGTTTCAGTTACTAAAAAAACCCTATGAAAGTAAACAGCACTGTGTGTTTGCGGTCAATTAGATGTCGATTTAATGTATTTTTTATACTTCAGTTATTTCATTCCTACTTACCATGCAAAAAAAATCTCCTTAGAATGTTGCTCACAAGATTTACAGGTTCGTTTTTATGTTTTTGTACTACAATTAATAAAATATAATATTTTGTATTGTTTGTGTATTAACACTGTGAAAATTCATTTTGTTTCAAATACCTGATGATGACCTTCTAGGTCGAAAACGTTCGTAATTTTGTTTTAAAGATTTTAATCTTTTAAATAAAGTCTATAGTGAAAATAAACAGTGTTTTGCTTGAAAAATTTCATCCAAAAATTATAAATTGAAATAAAATATAATTTTATTTGCAAATATGAATATTTTTCAATTTCACATTCATATTTATTGCACGCCTACTAGTAAATATGTGTATGATTGCATTCACACATTATGCATATTTACTGATAAAATAGCCCAAACCTCAAATTAATATAAGCCCTGCAACTCCTATCATTTTTCCCTGATACATGGGGGGCATTGGCCAAAGTGATTTTTTTTTAAAACCTTGCTTATCAGCATTGTACCTACCAACCTAGTTGTCAAAGAATAAAAATATATTGTTAAAAGAGGAAAAAATGTAGCACAAAAAAACGTTTCACCTTGAAGTTTAGTTGAAAGACGAAGGATATTTGTTTAAATAGGGTGGGTATGATTTTATTCCCCTTTGCGCCTGGAATACACTATGTACGTATTAAACAAAGCAAAATTTCAGGGTTCTACGAAGCAAAAAGATTGTTAACTTCTAATTTTTTGGAGTGACGACGTAGGTTTTAGAATCGTCGACAGTAAAGCGTTCCAATTAAAAGGTTAATTGGTCTCTAAACAAAAATATATTAAATCGTTTGTCTGCGCAGATAAATCAAACGACAAACAATTGCTCGCTCGGCGGGCAAACATCAATTATAGGATTCCAGAACGGACGGTGACAGTGAATCTAAAAGCGTGTGGACGAGATGAGCACAAAGTTTCCATCAGTGAAGAAATCGAACATTATTTGCCATACATTTTTCTGTACACTAGCTACACCCTGTCAAGCGTTGTTGTAGTTAAAACTGTAGAAATTTAAAATAAACTACGTCTCTTCATCTTTTCATAGTTATAAACAAACTACCCCGATGCTTTCAGTATTAATCTTAGTTGTAAATACAAAAGGGGCTAACATAAAGTATGAAAAATATATATTACAGTTAAAATTTGTCTTATTACAATAAAAGGGTCTTCGACTGGTTTGGCTCCGCATCAAGTTAATAAAATAAATACATTAACTATAGCTCAAAATATAATTTGATTGTGTATGTAATCCTTATTTTGGGTGGTTTTATAGATTACTGACCGTGATGCTGGGAGATCAGGAATTAGGAAAACTGATTTTGATTTGATCGTCATCAAACATCACAGAAACCATCCCATAAATAGTGTACACGTTTTTGGATTTTTTTACTTAAATTCATTGAGTGGTTCAGGATCTCCATAGAGAACCAACATACATCATCTATCCGATTCTAGTGACCAATGTTCTTTGGAGATATGCCACAAAAATCATATGAAAATTTTGAACACAGCTGCAGGGTACAGGAAAATTAGAAGATGGGAGAGATTTGAACTGAAGTGCCATCGATGTGGAGAATGGTGTCGAGCAAAAAGTGGCGTCACCCGGCAGGTCTATAATCTATAATCTATAATCTAAGTTGCAAGTATATATTCATTTAAAGCTGTCAGATGTATGCCCACAAACCAACAAGTGTAGTTCGCGCTTACAAATGCTGAATGTGTACTTACAAATAAAATCCAAACCTCAAATGAACATAAGCCCCACAACTTTTGCCGACCTTCCCTGAAACAGGGGTGACATTGGCAAAGTGAACCATTTTTTACAGTATGGGTGGTCAGCCTCATACCAACCTATAAGTCAAGGAATATGAATAATAAATTACATTTAAATATAAAAAAGAACAAAACCTTACAAAGAAATCTATACAAAAAAAGTCAAAAATTTCCTATGCAAAAAATGTAGCAAATGAATACACCAACATTAGTAAATTTACCAATATTGGTAAATACTACAATACTACGAAACAATATATTTCGGTACATAACAGTGAGTGGACTTGAAGGCCTCATTATCCCTTTGATAATTAACCAGCCTTAAAAATGCTTTCTGCTCTTAAAAGCAAAACTTCGGCAGAAAAAAATCTGCAAACAGAATATGTCGAAAGGGGAAAAAACAAAATAATGATTCATCTACCACCGATCATGAAAGTTAAAAGTGGATAACTTTTTTCAATATTTTTTTTTCGCCAAGGTCACGTTCACCTGTGTCAACACCGCGCCGAGACGACACAGGTCCTGAACTTTTTTCCACTTCCATTTTTGTATATGTTCTGGATTATTGCTTTATATCCAGTCCCTTCAAGGCAGTCTATTAAAAACAGTCTGTGGTCCAGTGGGAGATCCCCTCTCCACATCCTGTTTACTCATTATCGTTCGCGGCTTCCACTATAGGCGTCGTGTCATATTTCCACCAAACTAATTAACTCCTCTGAGTTGTTTCACCTTACTGAACTCTGCGTTCAAATGTCGAGAATGATGGCTAATTATTAATGAAATTGCGATGACACGTGCTTGTCATTTGGTTTCAATATGAAATTTGTCAAAAAATTAAACAATCATTGCTCCAAAATAAAATGTCAAAAAAACCGGGGTGATTATTTTATACGGCATTAATTGTCATCGTCATACCAATTTATACAACAATACATAATAAACTTATTTTAACAATTGACTAAGCGCTTTGCAGAAAGTGGAACCAGAACATTAATCAATTCGTAAATCTGCGAGACTGTTTGGTGAACATGTTTTCACAGTGGCGGCTTCAAGGGCATGAAACTGACTGCTACATGCGATTCGATAGATCGTAGGCAGCAGTCACATTAAGAACTTTTTCGGCTCCAATCTGCTCCCTGAAATTTTTGGGGGGCCTTTTGAGGAGTGACAATGCCACAAAACGGCGCGAATGAAAAAAATCAACTGATTCATTATTCTCTTCATCATCAGACATTTTTTTTTATGATTTGGGAAACCGTATGATTTTTGTATACTTAATGAATTATTTTGAAAAAAATTCCATTGGTAGCCATGAAGAAAAAAATTAACCACGAATAACAAAAAAAAACGCAACCAAGCTACACCTCTATTGTAATTTCTTGCCACGTTCTCAACAAAAAGATGTGTTTGAGAGAATGAAGTTACTTTTACAGGTAAGAGGGACGGCCTTACGCCAACCTTTTCAGTTGAAGTGGAGGTTTCTCAGCTCCCGAGAAGTCTGGTGGTCATTTCTTGTGAAGGCTGAGTAAACCTTGTCGGTATTTTCATTATGGGTTTTGAAATAAAAACCAAAACGGAAATCATTTCTGACACCCTCGCCTCGGTGGGATTCCAGCTCGAGCTCTCGGCATGGAATGCAAACACTCTACTAACCGAGCTATACAACGTTGAAAATAATCTGAACTAATAACATCTAAATTACGAGTCAAAATAAAATTACAATTGTACAAAATATGCTCTCTTTAATTTTTGTAAAAGTATTGCTTTCAGCCATTACGTAGAAAAAAATACATTTTAACGAAACAATTGTTTGAGACAGCTTTATTTATTGCTCCAGCTGTTTATTTTATTTTGCTACCTCAACTTTGCGTGTTTGTCTACGTCTGACCTTATTAAAAACGTAAGGGTCATTCATTTTGACCCCTAGACAGAAAATCAAAAACAAAAACCTTCGAGTATTGCTTTGTTGCACCGAAAAACAGTCTATTAACCTGTAAACTCATCAAATCAAGTCTTTAAGGTTTGTTTTTGTTGAAATCTTTGGTGAGATGCAAAACAAATGACAAAATTTAGAAAAGAAGTTCTGTTTATTCCAGATTGTACATTTTTCAACTAATTTATGATAAAATAGCATATTTAATAAGTATATTCACAAAACGATTTTACCCATTACTTAACAGCGGCTTGGCTTCATTCATAAACCGTTGGCAGCAGTGTTTCTTTTACCTCTTTCATACTGTCCATAAGAAAATCCACCAATGTTTTGTCCAACTACCAAGTCTGGAATATTATCTTTCTTTGATTTTTTCTTCATTTTCAGTTGAGGAACCCAACACTGCATGAATAGTTAGTCAATTACGTTTTTTTCAATAATCTTTAATGTACATAAGTTAAAAATATATATTACCATTGAAGATTCATAACAAGCAACCCCTTAAAATGCAAAACATACACATACCGCATTTGTACCTACAAAATAACACCCAAACCTTATATGAACGTAGACTCTTACGGTGTTTTTCACACACAGCAAATATATGGCTCAACCGCCACCTAATGTGATTTTTTTATGCAAAAAAACGGTGATGTATAGATCAAACTCGTATTAAACAACCCTGTATGACTCTTGCTGACTATTCCTGAAACAGGGTTAACATTGACAAAAGTACACCATTTACCGTTGACAATATATTTGTGGGATCCATACGGCAATGCTTCAAATATAAACGACAAGAAGGAAAAACATTACTTAAGGGTTGTATTTTACTGGATTCTGACGTCATAGAGCTGCAAATAAGTAAGCTTTAATGTGGGTATTGCACTCTGTGTACCTCTCAGTTGGTTCCCCACATACATTGGCCGTACCTCATAGCGTCTGCAGTTTCTATGACTGCGCACTCGGTTTATCTCGCTGTATTTCTCGACCACAAGTACTGTGGATTCCGTAGACGCTTTGACAGACTACGAACTAGAAAAATCACTGTGATTATTTCTTTCATTTATTTTAAAAAATAATAATAGAGTCGGCACAAAGATCTCATTTGGTATTTTTCACGTCGGGCAAACGTGGCAGGTCTATGTGGTTAAAATTCTTACACAACCAATAACAAAACAACAATTTTGTTTTTTTCATTAGACATTTATTTGGAGATTTGGAGAGAAAATTTATTGTGAAATAAGTCAAAATCACAGACTTTTTAATAAAAAAGTTAACTTTCGAATTCCATTTCAAAACGTTTTAGAAGTGAGGGAGGTTTGATCCCCAACAAGGACGTCAGATATGATGCAGGCTAAATGTCCCTATTTATTTCAAACACAATATCAAAATACCATTAATGTTTAGTCAACCATAACAAAAATGAGAATCATCCCCCTCAGGGGCAGAGAAGCCCCACCTTTAAGTGAAGTAGTTGGTGTAAGGCCCATATCTATGAAAATAAATATTTTCCATGGCCCATATGCACTCCTTCGAGGACAACACGACAAGGAGTTGCTATATTATGTTCAGCTTAGTTGCGTTTTCCGGAGCGTTTTAATGTACGATGTGACTTGACTAATAGGTTGGTATAAGACTGCTTACCCATACTGTAAAAGATGGTTCACTTTGCTAATGTCACCCCTGTTTCAGGAAAGGTCGGAAAAAGAGTTGCAGGCTTATGTTCATTGAGATTGGGTTTTGATATTGTAAGACCACATGCGGCATGTTTAGCACAAACTTACACGTGTCTGCTTGTGGGAATACATTAATTATGAATTTTAAATGTAATATATCTTTGCAGCTCAGATTATTATAGATATGTTGTATAGTTTCACAAATAAGCAGTCGGTAGTTCAATCGTTTCAACTGTATTTCATGGAAAATGTAGCACCCGGAATTCCCTAGGTTAGCAAGAGACAAGATTGCTGTATTCCCAGTGTACCCCTCTGTGCTGCGAGTCTCGCGGTGGACTCTCACCTCAAAGGAGCTTATTAGGAATCAAAGATTTATTTTCTGCTCCACCTGCCCTGGATGGAGTTATCGTCCTCCGGCATTGAAAACTCATCCCGGGCTCTGATACTTTATTACGAGGGGACGAGGTTACATTTCTAATCAACAAACCGCAGATAAATAAAGTACATGCATACGAACTTTAATATCGTGTATGGAATGATGTCTTCAGAATGGCACATTTATATACTTTGAGAATAAGAGAACAGTAAGTATAAAGAAAGTGATGAATATTGAAGAAATAAAAGAGATATGAGAGGACAGAAAAAAAAATGAATGTTTAATTTTGTAATTAAACATGCAACATGTGTAAGCGCCAATTTAATCAGACTGCCATACTTGCACATGTATTATCACTTTATTGCCAGTTGAACGTTTTTTTTGTTCCCGACGAATGAGGTTCTCAGTTCTTATGAAGGCTGCGTAAACGTTGTCGAATTTGAAAACAGTGTCAGAATAAACATAAAATCATTGTCAATATTATTTTATTTATTTGATTTAAATCTTCAATTAAATAAATAAAATAATATTGATCATGAATTTTCACAGTGTTAATACACAAACAATTCAAAATATAAAATCATTGAATAATGTAAAACTAAAACACCAAGCTTTTCTTCACTAGTTGATTTATTTCCTCGAGCGCTTTGGATGTTATCACACTATTATCAAGAGGACAACTTACTGATAAATTTAAAAATGGGAATTCCGCAGAAAGTTTTTTGTGGCGGAGCTATGAGGGGTGAGGAAAGCGGTAATTCGTGGACGGGAAGCTGGAGGGATTTTTATGTTTATAATATGGCCATTTTGTTTACGTTTATAGAAATCATTTTTAACAACCTCAGATTATATACCAGGTGTTCCGTTCAAAACACATCAATTAACGATAAAATAAAAATAAAAGATACTGTCCTAGCTCGGAACACAAAGGAGTGAACCGCCATTCGAAGTGTGGAGGACAAGGACAGATTCGCCGAAGTGATCGGTAACAATTGGGGGGACTCGACAGAGCATTTAAAGACGAAGAAGAAGTGTCAGTTTTCTATCGAATAATAAATCGATGTTTATTGAAATGCATTATCATTTTTTGTGAAACTCTTTTTACGTCAATTCGTGCAGTTTGTTTACAATACGAGTTTCGTTCAAAAGTGATTACATGATTTCGTTTAAAGTTTTACCATGAACGTTCGTGCTCATGGTAATCATCCACGACTACATACATCGTTACTTAGAGGCCATCAAATTATACTAGTTTTCGAATAAAAGCAATGGCATGCATTTTAAAACGAATGAGCAGTCTATGTTCCTTGTATGTACTAACATAAGCTCTACATAACTCTGGAGTAAATATCGATTATGGAAATCTATTTGTGGCTTTTTAAAGATGGCAAGAAAACAAAAAAAAAATGTGTGCAAAACTTATTATGAGCTTCAGTTTTGAAGTAAGATTTTTTTTCGGAGGTATGGTACGGGTCAAGGCCGTTTGCTTGATTGGTGTGTTCGAAATAAGAGTCTTTAACAATAAAAATAAAAGTGTTAACTTACATAGGTACCTACCAGTTTTTTTTTCAATAGATTTTTAGCCCAATATGAGCCATCCTTCACTATAACATCCACCTCCGCCTGTCCTTCTACTCGTTTTTAAACCTGTTTCTGCCCAGGCGAAAAGAAGCTGGTGAATTGTATTACCACTAACATTTTTTTTTCTTTCAAAAAACTTTTTCGGTCGATATTTAAATTGGTAGAATTCTTACGTTTCATGCCAGAGGGCTAGAGTTCAATCCCCCCAGGGGTGTCTAAATGATTTACCTTATTTTTGCCTTTGCAGGTGCAATAGTGTGTGTAGAACCGTCTAGTATAATCCATCATGGTAGTGCAACTAGTGTAATCTAGAACAGAGATCGAATAATCTGGAATATGCAAGAAAGATCTTTGTTGCACCTTTATAAGGGGACTGCAATCAGGCAGCAGGCAGGTGTCCATTAAACATTTAGCCGTGAAGTTTGAAAGCCAGAGCTAGAAATCAATTGTTGTAAATTGTGAACCAACTCGAGCAACACCCAACACCTCTACGGCACCCTACCAGAGTGACATAGACCCCCAAGACTTTTAATATTGGGGAGTCTCCTGCACAGGATTCCTTAAAAAAAATGTAAAATAAATTATATTAAAATAAATAATTGCAGTTTAATTAACAGAGTCCGGTAAAAACAAAACAATAGATTCCACACGACACATGCAATCCATTCGGGGACAACGCGAACTTGGAATGTATGTGCGTTTTTTCGTGTTGTGAATGCCAGGATTTGATTCAATTTGTTAGTACAGTGGGTCAGATGTAGAGTAAATCCGTGACGAAGGGTCTAGTATGTCTGGACAGACCTCCAATTAAAGGGCAGTTTTGCGTGCAGGCCATAAGCCCTGCGACCCTTGGCCACAACCCTCGTAAAGTTTTAACGCGCCGCTCTAAGTGTCCGGTGGACATAATCATCGCACGTGCTCGCAACAGTCCTCTCTCGTATTGGAAAGCCGCAGACAGATATAAGTTGGTATCGCGTACTAGAGGAAATGACAAAAAAGGTCTGCCCAGACATGGGTTAAGGAATGTCGAAGGGTTAGTGGTTAACACGCTTAATGTCAAATTTAATGTTCATTAGATTGAATCCGATTGAAATTAGAATGATTTTAATCTTCCACAATCCGACATTGCAGAGACTACATATGTACATCATTGAAAGGTAGATATAAAATAAGAAGGGCTATTTTTTTTTGAAAACACACAGTTTTATTGTCACAAATGAAGCATTTATTTCACCTCAAGTACTTTCGACTTCTTTACACCTTTTTTTATAGGACACAATTTACAGCCGTCATACTGCTCAGGGTAGCCATTACCTCCACAGACGCGTCACTATTTTGTGTTGTCCTTGCACACTTCTTTCATTTCCACGCTTTTCCCCTTTATTTTCGCATTTAAGATTGATATTTAAAGCACGTCCTTAAGCAGACACACATAAGATTTTGCTTAGACATGCGGCATATATATAAGTATACATACAAAGTTACAATTAAAATCATAAATTAACAAAATATACACCCTGAAACTCTTGCAGTTGTTCCAAAAAAAATCTCTTACACATTACTCCTGTAGGGATCATATGTGCCAAGTGAAACCCATTTATTGTCATAGGTACAGAGGCCGAATTTACACCAACTACTTTGCTTAAAGTAAGAGATTGTACCCTCAAAGGGCAGGTTCTCATTTCTTGTTAAGGCTGAGTAAACCTTGCCAAAGGAAACATAATTTAATTCAAATCATTAGCGTATCAAATAAAAACAAACTCACACTTTTTCATTTCAAGTTTTTTGTTGTTATTGTTGTTGAAATGTATGTGTATACATTTAGGTAGCGCTCCACACCTGGCCACTTGAGCGTCCAACATGAGGGCAAATAAATTGTACAATAAACGTAATGACGCCATTACTTTACAGCATGCTTCTTCCCGCTTTCAGCAAGCAGCACCTCAAGAATAAAGCTTTACATTCAAACTCAAACATAGGGCTTATCAAAAAATATATGGAATAAAAAGCAGCATCTCTGGTGAACGTTTATTTTTAATAAAATGCTGTCTTTAAGTTTAAACTTGATGTTTTATACTTGGAGTAGTGGTTATCTCACGATTGTTCGTTGTGTGGTGATCTGTATTCGTAGGGTTGTTTGCTTTATTTTTCCGAGTGTGATGCATGAGACATAATCATGTATAGTGTCCACATAAATGCCGCATGTATGGAACGGTGATAGGTTGAAAAAAAGAAATACTTTTTGCTGCAACAAACTAATTGGAAGGTAGAAGTTTAATTCTCTGCTGAGTACAAAAAAAACATGTATTGGTCAAACATACTATTCGCTGGTTTGAAAAAATATATGTCTTAATCAAAAATCAGTCATCAAAGACCTATCCAGCCTAGCAAGTGTGTCCAATTTGAGGCTATGTAGCCAAAAAAATCCAATTGATAACACAGTTGGTAGAACCCTTGCATTTGAAGCCAGTAAGATAGGATTCAATTCCAATCAAGACTGTCAAAAATGATTTCCCCATTTTGGTGTTTATTTCAAATTTAAAGTCATAGTTTCGGCAAGTAAAAAAAACCCTGTCCCCTTCGGAGAACAGAAACCCCCACTTCAGATTAAATAGTTGGCATAAGCTCTTTCCCTTATCTGTAAGTATAAATATATTCAGCTCGAAAAATGTTACCCCTTCGCGAAAGACACGGTACGAAACCTTGCCAGTGTTTAATTTTGGGTAAGAAAAGTACAATAAATTGAAAAAGTAGTTAACACTCTCGGACTTAAAATTAAGACTTCCATTTCAGACGCAAAATCTCCACAAATCGTACCATATATTACAGAAAAGTGAAAAAAGGGAAAATGAGTTACATATATACTGAAACATTTAGTATAACAGTCTATTTAAAAACCTTCAAAAAAAGCATATCGCCTTAAAAGACTTTCCTTACACTTAAGTAGGTACAGAAGTATAAAGAAATCCTTGTATTGTTGTTTTTATAAGGCCTGTACTCCAAGTAAAAAGCCTAGCGTTTAAGCTCACCACAGCGTTTCTTAAAATAGTAAAGAAACTGAAACAGCAACTCTAGTGATCGTTTTAGACTCGATACTGTTTTTTTAAACACTATTGTAAAGTTTACACGTAGAGCATTATACTTGGATTCTGTTTCATTGTACAAAAAACACAAAAGAGTGGAAAAAAACCTTGGGAGCATCAAGTGGCCGACAATTAATCACGATTTGTATTCGCGGCATCAGATTAAACATTTCCAGGAATCATCCCTGGAAGAAACATAAATGGAATAAAAATACACAATGAAATGAACACGGCCAGAAGGAAACACACAAATACGGGGAAAACGTAAAGATACAATGAAATAATAAAGATACAAAGTAAAAATATACAAATAAAATTATTCAGAAGAATACTCTGATTTATGAAAAAGCAAGCAATGAATATGTGTATAGTATGTGTGTAGAATATGTGTAAGTATGATAAAAAGTAAAAAAAATACACACAAACGTCAAGGTAACTAATAAATCTCTGAAAACAGAAAAGATCCAAAGCAAATACAAGGGAAAATACTAAATATGTTAAAAAAATATTTACAAGAAAATCGAGGACACAAGAAAGAAACACTAAAATAAAAAGTAGATCCAAGAAAACCTCTAAAAAGATAATACTGTTACTTAAAACACCGAAACAAAAAAATACAAAAATAAGCACAGATCGAAAGGTAGTACTACTACCAAACACGTGCTCCTTGAGGGATAGCATATGACCAATGAAACCTAGTTACTTTTATAGGTAAAGGAGCCCCTTATGTATACCACAAAGGATTTTTTGCCAACTATTAAGCAGTGAAAGCTGATTTACTTCGTTAACGTTATGAGAAATAAGAAATACCGCCTTCTCCATCTTATCATACAGGGTAAGATTGAGGGGAGAAGAACTTAGGGACGCCAAAAGACATCGTGGCTGAAAATCTTGCGACGATGGTTCGGCAGAAGCACCAATTCCGTAATACAAGCCGCAGCATACAAGGTAAAAATAGCAATGATGATCGCTGACAGTCGATAGAAGTGGCAATAAAAAAAAGAAGAACATAAGCCTCTTAATTTGAAGTTGTAGTTGTACTGCTACCAAAGGAGTAGGTTCTCATTTCTTGCCAAGACTGAGGGAACCTTGTTAAACGCAAGCAAACAAAATGCCTACATACATGAGTGAATAGATAGGCCTAGCAAGAAAAAAAGAAAAATAAGGTGAATAAACGTGAAACATGTTTTTAAAATTGGCCATAATTCATAGATGAAAATCTTCCTCACAAATAAAAGGTTTTCATCTCCACAGCCTGCTCACTGATGTTAATTTGATTTGCAGGCAAGAGGAACGGCTCGAGGGGTGAAAGGCTCCGCAGTACATTTATTCCTCTGTAGAAAAAATTAACTTTGATTTTCTTTTACTCGGCGACATAAAACCGATAAAGCAATCGTGGTTGGTACATCTCCAATACCAATATTATCGGCGCTTCTGACGGGGACAGTGTGCAAAGGAAAGCAGTCAAAGTACTTAAATTTACACATTCCAATGTTTAATAGTAACATAAATGCTTCTTGGTCTTTATAAGTTCATTTGTTAAATAAAAACAAGACGAAAATCTTGATAATTCATCACATATGAATTGAATTTTTATTATGAAAAGTAAGTATCTATCTAGAGTACATTTTCTGTGTGAAACTTACGTTCACTTTTTTTTTAATTATTTCCAAAATGGTATCAGCAGCCCTCGGAACCATTTGCTTTTCACAGGCAAAGGCAACAAATAAATGACAACCATGCACTTGATGGGAGTTTTACCGATTTGGACTAGAAAAAATACCTGTATCCAAAGTAATATGCATTAATATTAACTCTCATCAATTCCGTGCTTAGAAAAATGTGTGAAACTAAATCATTCTCTAGGGGTGCTTTTGTATTTTCCATATAAATTTCTTGTTCTATGGCGATACGCGATAGCGGGAAGTTTATGTAAATGTTTTGTACCCATGGTACTAAACAGTAAATACTATTTAATTCACTTGAATACGAACAAAATATCTTTTCGCTTCAAACAAATACAATCTACCGACTGAGCTATTAAGCTATTAACCGGACAACTAAAAGGCAAATCAATTGTGTGATGATGCCAAGCTAGCAAAAAAAACAACTAAAATATCATGTATTTGCCTCTAGCTAATGCACTTGCCTGCCTGCCACTAGCTGTCCTAAACGACTTGCAAGCTTTCTCAGTCAGATCATGCCGTTACAGCGAGCGAAAGCAAAATCTCTCGGAAGAGATGAAAGTTGTCAGAAGGAGATTTTTATTGCCGGCTACGTCTTTGTAAATTGGCGTAATGTATTTTAAATTCTTCAAAATATTTTCTCGTTTCCCTTACAAACTTTTTTCAAAGGAATTTAAAAGAAATAGTGAATCGAGTCGATTCATCGTATCGCGTCTTAGCATCTTCTTCTTTGAGTTTCACTCCTACCGAAGATGGGCGATCATTTTTTTTTTTTTTTTTATTATTCTCCTTTCTCAGCCTACTCCTGGAACTATACTTTTGCTCTTTAATAGGTTGCTATCATCAGTTTTTTTTTTTTTTTAATTCGTCATTTTAAAAATTAGTTTTGTCTTCAGTTAGGTCTTCACGGCAAAATGCCTGAAGCAACTAATCTCCTGATGTCCTTTTCAGTCCGTATATATAGGTAAAAAAGAGATATTTCTCGCATATTCCAGATCATTTTTCGATTTCTCGCTCACACCAGAACGTCGTTCTATGCACTACTCTCACACTATCGTACATGTATAGGTACACGTAGGTACTTTGATTTCATAGTTCGTAACACTACCACCATCGCACTAGAGCTAGATTGTTCTTTACACTATGTATGCATGTACAAGCGTACGTAGGTACGTCAAGTTCATAATGACAAATTTTGCTGTTTATTATTGGACATTTAGTGCTCTGTTAAACCATTGATGTTTTTGAGTCCTTCTCTCCTCAGTCTACATATGCTTATATGATGAGACAGAAAATGTGCTATTTTTCATTCCTCATAAGTCATAACGCGTCCAAGGTACATCAGCTTTCTCTTTTTTATGGTCGGCAGGAGTTTTTCTCTTTATCGTGACAATACCTACTCCCTTGTATATAGTTACAAAGAAAATTTTCAGTACTACGAAGCATACTAGTGCTCACTGAGATGTGTGAAAATTGTAAAGAGTCGTCTGCACCCCAACTATACAAGTTTACGTTGAAACTCGACCACGGAGTTGTATGGAAACTAAATAGTTCTTACAACAAGCGTTTTAGTTTCCCTGCATTTTTGGTGAAACGCTAGGATTGAGTAAGTTTGCAATCCTTCATGCTTGCACTCCCTCGCATTGCAGTCTTCATTTTCAAAAGTGTTTCAGCACATAATGAAATGGCTCGTCAGGCTTTATGCAATTTTTAGAGCGAGCGCTTGTACCGAGAATACCATCGTCATTTGATAACAAAGACGTTTCGTAGATCACAGGTTGTTAGAACCCTTACATTCAAAGCAAAAGGGTTAGAGTTCGATCTTTACCAAGGGTTGCAGATACAATTTTCCGATTTTGTCACTCCTGTTTCAGGGAAGGTCGGTTGGCAAAAATTGCAGGATTTATGTTCATTCGAGATTTGGTTTTTGAATTGGAAGTACACAAATAGCATTTGCAAGCGCAAACTTACACGTTTCTGTTTGTGGGCATGTATTTAATATGAATTTTAAATGGTAATATAACTTTGCATCTTGGATTATAGATTAAAGATGGAATACCTGTTTTCCTTTAGATTATAGATAAATAGTGTTTAGTTTATAGTTATTGCAAGGTTTAGCTTTTTCAAAAAATGAGAAATTGACCTCTCGGGAGGACGAAATCTCCGGAGTGGCAAGGAGAAGTGACATATCGGTAATCTATTTTATGTTTTAAGAAGTAAAATTATTATGAGCTAAAGAAAGCTTTGTCGTTCACCACTTTTGTGTTGTAAGTGTTTGATAAAATAACGTTTGGAAAATTGCTTACATTATCAATTAAACTTGCATACTAAATATTAAAACTAGATATTAATTACAGACGGCGCGGCGTGAAAAATGATAATTGCTGAAATGAAACTGAACGTAGATATACCTAGTTATCTTCCTTAATACAAGTTTTAACAGCAACTAAATGCATCCAATGAATTTCAGAATAGGTTGTTATCTTGATATTCTCATATCTTTTTTGTACATATACCTCTACCATTATTTTTGCCTTCTCGTCTAACGCGTCTACATTCAACACTTGATTTTGAGTTCTGAAAAAAAAGCTTCAGAGATTTTCACCAAGCTATTTGCTTAAGTGGTACAATCATGCCAATGCCACCCCTTTTTCCAGAAAATAATATTTCAGGGTGTTTTTGCATTTGGGATTTCAATTTAAGTACGTATTTAAGTCCAACGATGAATCTTCCAGCCTTAATAAGTCTTGATTAAGAAATGTCACTTTATATAGCGGATGACCACAATTGCCGAGCGTTTTTAAATAGGTGTGATTTCCACAAAAATAACAAATACCAAATCCTGATATATTTTTATTTGTACATACTTATATCTGTTTGTGTAGATGAAAAGAGAGCGAGCCTTTAAAAGAAGGCTAAGCTGCACATTGATTGTAATTTCTTACAGTGTGTCTCAAAAGGAATTGCATTTGGTGAATCAAACTTACTTATTTTGACATATTAGGGAGCTAGCCTTATGCAAACCATATAACTCGCATCGTAAATTTACCTGCTTCCTTTCCTTTTTTTTTTAAGTAAACATTTAAACGGGTGTCCTGCGAATCCGTGGCGTGGTTCAAATTCAAAGTCATCTGGTTTTGAACGCAAATTTTTAATCAATTAAACTATCGAGTGGATTGCAAGGAGATTCGAAAACATAATAGAGTCACAGACAGTATGGCCTGCCTAAAGTGGCGCTGGGCAGGTCATGACGTAAAAGTGGTCGAAGAATATTTTTACGAACTTGGAGTAACTAAGTGCGACTGTACATGCATACATATAACAGTTTGACACTAGTATGATGATGATAGTGTAACTTCAAAGTATTTACGCACGCCTGTACAGGTACAATAGTGTGTGTAGAACAGTCCAGTATGATCCATGATGGTAAAAGTAAGGTACATGAAGAGCCGTCAAGTGTAATCTTGAACAGAGATCAAATGGTTTGGAGTACTGTGAAAAAAATGGTTCACTTTGCCAATGTCACCTCTGTCTCAGGGAAGGACGGCAAGAGTTGCAGGGCTTATGTTCATTTGAGATGGGTTCTTATAATGTACATAGATCCACATGCGGCATGTGTTAGCGCGAAATTATACATGTCTGCTTGTGGGAATGCATTTGATATTAAATCTTAAATGGTATATATCCTAGCAGCTTAGATTAGATTAGATTAGATTAGATTAGATTAGATTAGATACCATATTGGACTACAATGGGGCATCAGGGAGTGTCGATTGAAACATTGAGTCGTGATGTCGAAAGCCAGAGCTAGAATTCAATTGTTGTAAATTGTGAACCAAATTGTGTAAAATAAATTGTGTTAAAATAAATCATTGCAGTGTAATTAAAAAAGAACCCAAGTAAAATCATAACAATGTCATCCAGTGACAGCCCAGGACGTCCAAATAGGGTGTGGGGAAACCATAGCTGAGATATTGGATGATGTTCAGAGTACTGCAGGGTGGAGATGACTTAAGAAAGCTGAACAACAGAGCTGCTTGCAGATGATTGGATGAAGCATGTGCATATGAGGACGAATCTTTCAGTGTAAAATATAAAGCAATGGCAGGTAACGTTGCATAGATATTTGGAGTGTGAAAACCATTTTTTAGTGTTAATGAAGGAGAGAGAGACCTTGGGGCCATTATCACATTAGAGAGTGGTGCTAAGCTGTAAGCTGCCGCATAGACATGCTGCACCTCGCACTGCATAATGCAATTACTCTACTTTGCTCCACGCTACGCGGACTTTACGAAAACTCAACCCGTTTTCAAAGTTTTAAAATGAGAACTTTGAAATCCAATTTGCAGTTCTTTTTTTAATTTGTAACTGTACTTTAGTCGGAGATTTAGTCGGATTTGTCTCTACTTATTTTTCTTAGATACACACTTTCATTTTGAAGAATTTTGGCATATAACGCCCAAGCGTTTTCAGCCATCGTCAAAGCCAACTAAAGTATAAACAACCAAATGGCTTAATTTAGAATTAGAACTCCTTCACAGTTAGAAAAACTATTTTTTTGGATAATAGACGAACCGTTATAAGAGAACTTACGTAATTCTCGCTGTTTCGTTGCGATGTAGCCAACGTCTTTAGCAGGCACCTTCTCTGCACCATGACAGAGGATGAACTGAAACGGTTTAAATTAAAATGTCACGTAATATTTTATAACATTTACACCTTTTAGAGATATCTACTCTGCAAAACGAGCGTGCAAGATTGAATATACCTGAATGAAAAAAAATTGCATCGTGCAATAAATCAATTGCATTTTAAGACATTTTTCAAAAAAGTTTCCATTTTTTTACAACTTGGATCATTTTTAGAAAGCGCTTCTGCTTCTAGTTTCCTAGACCGGATTTTCTGATGCTGTATGCCACACAGGTTCTAAATGAGGACCTACGTATATGGTAGAAAATTAACATGGTACTAAATAAAATGTACCTGAAATTCCACGGAATATCCCTGAAAATACAAAGGATGTACCCAAGCTTAACAAAATGTTCCAAAACTTACGAAAATGTACAGACGATGGACAAAATTGCCCCATCATCATCATCATCACGTCAACATTAAATCCTATTGATCGCAAATTTGATAGAACGCATGTTTTTTAAGCAGGAAAGCCAAAGTTTGATCTCCAAGGGTGCTAGAAAAGATTTCCCAGATTATTTCTAAACAAGTCATGGATATTCATAGCACCACGATAATGTACCAACGCACACATAATTCTTTTTTGTGTATTTTTAGCGCAAAACCACTTAGCTATCATGCCTAAGCTACCGTATTAAGCCCCCACACTGCAAAACCCATGAAAATATGGTGTTTTGACACGACTTAGGAGAGTTTTCCTATAATATTTTAAACTTTTACTTTAAAAATCTTTTTTTATGCTCACACATAAAAAAAACTATGAGACACTGATTTCCGTACTCCACAACTTAAATTATATGAAATTATGCATTTAAATATGAAAAATTAATATTATTCAAATGATAGTGTGCCTCAAAAAAGTCAAAGCTTATGACGTCATTACTGAGTCCCAAGTACAAAAATTTTGGAAAACGCATATAAATTTACTGAAAATCTATGACAACTATTATTCTGACTAGAAGCGTTGTTTCAATTTTCATACATATTTTGGTAAACGCTTCGGTAGAGTTTATACGGAAAGCTGTATAGGTACTTACATAAGGTACTGGTCGACTAAGGCCAAACTTTTAATCGTATTCATTAGTGGGGGAAATTGTTTTGATGGCATTCGAAACGGCGCAAACTTTGTCTCTAATCTGTTGTACAAAAATTATGACACTTTTCTTGGCGCACGCTAAACCTCAATATATTTTAATGTTTTCATTTACGAGGAGTTCGTAAAATCTCATTAAGTAAAGCTTATGTGAAGCTATCGTTTGCAATTCTTAAGTTAATTATAGAGTGGTCTATTCAAAACCACTGTCAATCACCACTACTTTTTAGTGCCTAAGAACAAAAACAACACAATACAAACCTACGCTGCAAACAGTCCTATACCCTTAGTACGAGTTGCAAAACTTGAGTAATGTAAAGTTTACGGCAATTATTAAAGAGTGGTTTTCCCCAAAATCGCCGTTTTTGTTTGTTTGAACTTGATTTTCTTCATCACAGTAACTCTTTTGCTAAGACCATAAAGTGTAAGAAACAAAAACGGCAGATTTTGGGAGAAATCACTCTTAACTTTCCGTAAACTTTACTTTTCTCAAGTTTTGCAACTCGTACTAATGGTACTGATCAGGACTTCAACCCACACTTCAGTGGCACTCCAAGAAATCATAGACCTTCAAATTTTCGGACATCTAGGAAGTTGCCTATATAGGATTACTTACAATCAGTATTCATAAGAAATTTTCCGGTTCCTTTGTATGATCGAAAGCTAATTTGATAGTGCGCTTGTGTTCGATGCCAGAGGAAAAAAGGCCAATCCGCAACAAGGGTGTTAGATTTTCCGTTTCAATATTTATTCCAAAGTTTCAAACACCGAAATAGGAAATCATTTCTGACACCCTCCTCGTTGGGATTTGAACCCGAGCTCACGGGGTAGAATGCGAGCACTCTACCAACTGAGCTATCGACCGGACAACGGTTTTATGATTTAGTTTTTTTTTTGGTGTCCATGTATATTATTTGTTGATTTAAAAAAAAAAAAATGTAATTTGTCATGTATGTTCCTTGACTTATAGGTTGGTATGCGGCTGACCACCCATACTTTAAAAAAATGGTTCGCTTTGCCAATGTCACCCCTGTTTCAGGGAAGGACGGCAAGAGTTGCAGGGCTTATGTTCATTTGAGATTGGGTTTTTATATTGTAGGCCCACATGCGGCATGTGTTAGCGCGAAATTATACATGTCTGCTTGTGGGAATGCATTTAATATAAATCTTAAATGATATATATCTTTGCAGCTTAGATTAGATTAGATTAGAAACCTTTCCCTTCACAAGAAATGAGAATATACTGGATCAAAATATTCAGTTCTCTCCCATCCATATCTATTTAAAAATTAGAAAACAAAAATACTTGACTTACCTTACGAATGCTCGTATTTGTTACGATAAAGCTCTGAATTTGAGGTTCAACTGTAGATGATGGACGATGTGGATTTTTCAGTCCATAGAAATGTCTTTCCACTCAGATTTCATTCATTTGGGCTAAAAAACACTCTGTTATGTCATTTAAACACCAACTGTATGACAAAAAAGAGAGCATTGAAAAAAAATCCCGCTAAACAGAAGACATAGTGAGATAATTATAGTAGATTCAGGAGGCGATTTTGAAGAAATCACGTCTCTACAATGAGTCAATACAGACTCGCTCACACAGTAGCAATAGGAATAAGAAGATTTCCGAAAAGAATAGCTGGACATCCGCATTTTAGGATCCATAAGTTGATATTTGAATTTCAGTTGGGAAATAAAATATCAAATATCTTAATCAAGAAAAAATTAAGTATTTAAGATACTAAAATAACATAGGTACCTACTAATAAAATAAAATAAATTCTGCAGATTTGCTTTCCGGGATCTGTTACCGTGGTCTGTGGGATCTGGAGTTTCCAGACGTTTTGCCCATGTCTGCGATGGGCTTCTTCAAATGACCAAAAGTTTTAGCTCACTCAGACCATGGTAACAAATCCTCCAGCATCATTAGTTGGCTGTTTAAGCCTAAAATTCATATTTAAAACTATAAATTGTTAACAAACGCATCCAAGACAGAAACTTGTGTTCGTTATTTTTTAAATTTCCTTATTCAACAGTTAGAACCATTAGCGACTTGTTAAAAAGTCCTTCTCTGACTTTAAATTCGTTTCCTTGCACTTCCTCTTTCAACTTCTTCTCAGACTCTCTGCAGATTCTGCAGTGTTCTTGTGCAGAAATGAAATTCATTATTTAGATTCTAGACAGAAACTTGTTGCGTCTTTATCTGAAGCATCTACACATCTATCCATAATTATAATCTAAGAGGCAAAAAATTCTAGCCGTCTCACGTAAACTATTTATAATAAAATTTCAAATATACCCCTATGGCTTACATTTGAGGCTTATATTTAATGCACGCCCAAAATTAAACACGTGTAATTTTGCGCTTACATAGGACATACTTATGTTTTCAAGAAAATACCTGAATCTTAAATGAATATATAATATGTATGTGTAGCTTTTTCAGCTTTACCCCGACATGGGTTGCAATTTGTAAAAGTTAACCAATTTTAAAACATGGGGGGTAGCCTCATCCCAACCTATCAGTCACAATCGGAGTGGCTTTAGCAATCAAAGTACAGTGAATCAACCTCAATAACTCTTGCCATCTTTTCTAAAAGCAGGGGTGAAAAATTACAAAATATATAAATACTTAGGCTTCAATACTTTCTTTGAAGTCTTGCTTTGAGAATTTTTTTTGTGAAAAATGTTCGTGCCTTAACTTGGATCTTACTTATTTTATGAAAGCAAAACCCGCTTAAATATAAACGTTTTAAAAATAACAATGCGTACATAAAATACGTAATCTAAATTTGTAACCGTACTGAAATTATTAACGGATATATTTAGATAAAAAACAGTTTTGCGTGGAATATTCTAGACGGCTGGGAGGCAATAAGTATTTCGCAGGAGGTATCTTTGTAGGAGGCAATTTCAAACAAAACCGGAAAAAATATTTTTTGTCTATTATGTTTTGTTTTTTCTGAATATTGGATATTTAAATAGCAAGGGTATATTTTTACTAAGGGTAGTCAATAAATAGGTTCTAAACGAAATAATACCTTTTGTGAAAAAGAAGCTGTGGGAAATTTAAGAAATTAATAATATAGGATGATTTATTTGGTGAGCGCTGTTTTTGTGTGAATCACCCATCAAAAGCCCTCTGCGAGCTTGGTCGTCCAAATCTAAATCTAAATCTAAGCTGCAAAGATATGTATCATTTGAGGTTCATATTAAATGCATTCCCACAAGCAGACACGCGTAATTTCGCGCTTACACATGCCGCATGTGGACCTACAATATAAAAACCCAATCTCAAATGAACATAAGCCCTGCAACTCTTGCCGACCTTCCCTGAGGCAGGGGTGACATTGGCACTGTAAAAAAACGCCAATTCCCAAACAAGACCCAGTAAGACCCAGTAAGGGTGGATGGGCCTATGGTGACCGGTGTTTGGTAAAGGCAGATTCACTTTTCAACCCAGCGAGCACATATGAAAAATTAAAAAAAAAAAAAAAAACGTGCTTTCGAACCCACTAACTTTGTTACGTTAAGCACTAGACTGAGGATCGGTCCAATGTTTGAAAAATTTAATAAACAAATTAGATGGAACACTTTAATTATTCAACATATTTTCCTCTCAGTGTTAAGTGGCATTTTGTGTCTTGATCTGAATACAATAAATTTTTCAAAGTATCTTATTGCTTTTGAATTTTCCCTTTAGCTATTCAACCTTTTTTAATGGGCCTGTTTTAAAAGTTCCTAAGAATATCAACTATTTAGCCCTCATGATTAATTCATCGTGAAAATAATTCCATTCAAACCAGGATAGTAAATAATGAACGGTGGCCTCAATAAATTTTGTTTGTTATTTTAAGACTCATATGCGTTGGTATGAGGCTGACCACCCATACTGTAAAAAATGGTTCACTTTGCCAATGTTACCCCTGTTTCAGGGAAGGTCGGCAAAAGTTGTGGGGCTTATGTTCATTTGAGGTTTGGATTTTATTTGTAAGTACACATTCAGCATTTGTAAGCGCGAACTACACTTGTTGGTTTGTGGGCTTACATCTGAGAGCTTTAAATGAATATATCCTTGCAACTTAGATTATAGATTATAGATTATAGATATGCGTATATGCTGTGATTCTTCTATTCTATATTCACATTTTCTTTTGCATGTACACAGTCAGCATGCGTAAATGCGTTCTTACAATGTGATACGTACTAAAAAATATTTGTAAGTTATCAATTCTCGTGAGCTTTATGTATTGATGTTTTTCAACCGAGCACTTCATTTAAAGTGCTGTTATTTTAAGACTGTCGCCATTACGCTTGGGGGGGGGGGGGCAGAGTTGCTTCAATTTCTTCATCAGATTGTAGATTCAGATTTCAATTCATTCATATCCGTCACATTTTCCCGACCACAATTTCACCAATTTGATTAAGCCATACTTTTCTCTTTTTTTTACATTTCCTTTGTATGCATACTTTGCCAGTCTTTCATCATTAATTCATTCTACATTTCCAAGCCATCTCATCACATTTACCTTTACTATCACATCCTTTTTCAACTTGCATTTCTCTTCTTACGCATTTATTTTCAATTGTATAAATTTAAATTTTTCCTATCGCATTCTTCAAGTGTTTAATTTTCCCCTTTTTCCCATTTTGTAACCACTCTTAGTCCATGTTTTAATTCCAAACATCTTATCTTATCTAATCTAAGTTGCAAAGGTTTTAACATTAAGGTTTCACAGTATATGCATTTTCACAAGAAGATACGTATAAGTTCGCGAATCTCAAATGAACATACACCCTGCAGCTCTTGCCAACCTTCCCTGAAACAGAGATGCAACTAGGTAAAAAAGCCAACGTGCCTTTAATCTATACCTGAAAGCTTGCTTATAAGCAACGTTTACTTACAACTTACCACTTACAACTCAAAAACTTTACTAAAAACTTCTAACCTAAACTTACCCGTCAGTATATGCTGTTAGGTGCAATATCCTTTAGAAGAACGCTGGGTCATCAATCTTGGGCATGGCAGGTCACACAGCCTGCTTGTACCCCAAGTACACAACATTACGTTCAACCTAAACTAAAAAAAATGTAAGGAAACTAAGACAGCGCTTTCAGTGCGTATTTCAGCTTGCATGCATTTAGTCAACGCTATGATTGAGTTAACACGCACCGTTTTACACCTGAGGCTCTGTTCATTTATCAAACGAATGAATTTTGTAAGGGCATCAGGTTTCAGCGCAAGAACTATTCGGGGTGCGAAGATCTAACCTGGTAGGTAATTGGAAAACAGGTGAGATGGAAGGTGACTGTAGTTTTGTAGTTTTTTCCACTAAGGGTGGTTAAGTTCCACTTATTCAGATCCTTAGTGGGTGCATCGCATTAAGGCCAATACATTCCAGAATAGATAATTATTTATGAACAATGCCCCTACTTCAATACGTGTGGTTGATGAAAGGCAAGCTTCCTGTAAAAGTAAATAGGTTTTACACGCCACGTTGGGGGACATCGCGATTAGAGGTTGCTCTATATGTGCACCTTAGTAACATAGGATTTCAGGATTTAAAATATGGATGGATGGAGTTAATATACCTATCCTACGTCAATATAATATATTATATATTGACGTAGATTCGTAGTATATTGGCGTAAATTCGTAGTATATTGACCTAGATCCGTAGTATATTGACGTAGATCTGTAGTAAATTGACGTAGATCCGTAGTATTTTGACGTAGATCCGTAGTATATTGACGTAGATCCGTAGTATATTGACGTAGATCCGTAGTATGTATATTGACGTAGATCCGTAGTATATTGACGTAGATCCGTAGTATGTTTATTGACGTAGATCCGTAGTATATTAACGTAGATCCGTAGTATATTGACGTAGATCCGTAGTATATTGACGTAGATCCGTAGTATATTGACATAGACTCCTAATCGGAAAATGGTGTGCTCAATTCCCGGAAGAGCAAAAAAAATCTAAAACCCTCTTCGCAACTTAAAGAAAAAAACGGAACTAAGCAACACATATAATGTAACTTCTTGGCTGGGGATTCGGGACCTATGCACTTTTACAGGTACGGGGTCCTTCCTTACGCCAGCCACTTCAGTTGAAGTGTAGAATTTTTTCTTATAGCAGTTCGGTATTTTTTCATTTCCGTATAATTCAATTCAATAAAACAATTGTTTAACAAGTCCAAAAAAGTAGTACAGTTGCAAATAATTTTGAATTTGAATTAAGTTTCCGGCATTTCTCGTGTCTGACTCTGGCGCGCTCGGAGCTGTCGCAGACGCTATCGTGGAGCGGAAATCGAATGCAAGGACGACTTACTGCCGAGGGAAGTAGAACGGCATAGGAGGCATAACGTGGAAATTACAAAAAACGCAACTAAGCTACACATACAGTGTAACTCCTTGCTGCATTATCCCCGAAGGGGTCGCATGTGGCGAGTTGAACCTATTTATTTTTACAGGTAAGGGGGCCGGCTTTACGCCAACCACTTCAGTTGAAGTGTGGGTTTCCCAGTTCCCGAGAGGGCTGGTACTCATTTCTTGTGAAGGCTGAGTAAGCCTTGCCGGTATTTTATTTTGGGGTTTGAAATAAATTTAGGGAAATCATTTCTGACACCCTCGGTGGGATTCGAAACCGAGCTGACGGCATGGAATGCAATCACTCTACCAACTGAGCTATCGACCGGACAAGGCTTATGAAAATCACGTTGACTTACTGTCGTAAATAGAATCTCGGTTTGCAGATATTTGATATTAAGAGGCAGTGACTAAAAGTTTGCCTTGACTTTTAGTTTGGTTTGAGACTGACCACCCTAAGAAAGAAATCAAATTCGCTCACACCACTCCGTCGTTAAAAACGTCTGCATTGTCTTCACTTCCTAGAAAAAGTGGTCAACCGTGTTTGTCTGATGAAAAGTACATAAAGCCATCAACGACAAAGTTTCATCATATCTGACAGGCAAGTTCATCTTGCCAATGATGCGCCTGTTTAGGGAAGGTCGGCAAGAGTTAAACGGTTTATGCGTTCTTACACATTAAAATTCAAACCTCAAATGAATATACCCCTGCAACTTTTGACGAAGTTTCCTAAAGGGGAGACATTGTCAAAATTAAGCATTTTTTCCAGACAATACCTATGGGTGGTCAGCTTCATACCAACCTATAGGCTATAAGTCAAGGAATACTACTAATAAATAACATTTGAGTGTATAAAATAACAGGACTTTAAAAATAAATCTATACAAAAAAGTCAATCGGTTCTCGTATATATTGTTAATAACATAAAATTTAGAATAATGAAAGAATCAGCCACCAACAGTACAGATTAGCCACCACTTTTTCTGTTCTGTACATACATTATTCATTTCATCCAGAGTCACAACCTTTTTCTCATACAAGCTCTTCTTTTATTAAGATTCTGGATATCCCATTTCTTCGTTATTTCACAAAATTGATCCTTGTCGGTCTTCCTCTACCACGACATCCATCAATTCTTGCAACGAATACTTTCTGCGTCAGTCTTTCATCACTCCATATGTCCAAACCATCTATGCCATCATATCACCATACTTTCAAAGCTTCAAGCAGGCTTGGCAAATCTTGATCCAACAACGGAAATACAAACTCCCCTAAGTCCCTTGTTATGCCAAGCCTAGGACCCCAAGTACAACACTTCACGTTTAAACTCGACCACGGCGTTTATCCAAAAAAAAAACAAAACACTCACTAGCGACGCTGCTTACGTTTTCATACTTTTTTTTGTGAAGCGCTTTGGTAGAGTTGTTAACTTGGGGGTTGATGTACCTACGACATTCGTGTAGTAAATTTGAGTTTTGACAGAGTTTTTTGAGCCGTCCCTCAAGACTTCACGCTCTTACTTCTAATGGGAGTTTTCAAAGAATATTGTTGCAAAGTAAAAGAAGTGTAATTTTTGAAATACTTGATTACGTCCTCTTATACTTTATTCAGTTAGATTAAAAGACATTGCTCGTTACTGGGCCAATACGGTGTGAAGCTGACACGAAGAAGAAGAAGTTAGATTAAAAGACTTTCAGCGATTAGTTGATTATTTTTTTCTTCTAATGAACTTTTATGAAATTGAGCCCTTTTTGTTTGAGTGAAGTGTGAGATAGATTTTCTATAGGTCACAGACTATTAATTTCCTTTATCTTTTACGCATTAATGAGCCTTGTCCATTCAGATTACCAACTCACCATGTAACAACACCCCAGTGTGAAATTTCAATGGTTGTATGACCTTAAATGAGAAGAGATGCACATTGCCCCTTCAGCTGCATCAAAAGTCTTAATAAAATAAGATAATTTGGAAGTGCGATAAGTTCTATCTTATCTTATTAGACTTTAACTCCTATCCTGGTTCCCTAATGGTATGCGAATCTTTCCTACATATTATCATTTTTCTCAAATGCAGAATAAATAAGAAACAGTATTCTATTCTCTCCTAACTCATATGGTGGAGTCATACTCGGCTTAACCATACAATTTAATTGTTTTGAATTTTTAAATTATTATTGAGTTTTCCCATTTAACTAATGTTCAGGTGTGGTTTATCCAATTATATTTTTTAAAACCCACGGTAAATTACTATCTGATCTAGTAAGTATTTACTTTTACTGAAAATGTTTACTGAATTTGATAAAATAACATATTTCTATTTTCTGGGAAATTGGTTTATTAAATACGATAAGAACATTAATGATCTTACAGAATTTGCCGCAAAAGACACCATAGCATGCGTGATACAAACAATTACTAATACATGCCACTTATGCACGATGACTCTGGAAAAGGTTGTGCCTACCTCTCTTTATATTTAAATGCATAATGACTTGTTTTACCGTACGAATTGTTCTATTAATTTTTACAGGTCACCACGAATCATAATCATCATCTTTGTTATCATCATTGTCTTAACAACTCGGAAAGGGTCTTGGTCTCTTTGATCAACCGCTGCCACCACTGTATGTCCAACCCCTGTATCCTCTTGTCCATTCTTCATCTACTACTTCACAACAATTCGCCAGCCATCTTGTTCTGGGTCTTCTCAACGCCCTGGGCTCTTCTGGGTCTGTCACTTCAAGATTTTTCAGGTTTCTTTGCTACATTCACTGCATGTGACCAAGCCAATGTAGCCTGCTAATTTTTATTGTTCCAATTTGTTCATTCATTTTGTTCAGCAAAATAAGCTTTTGTGTTTAATCTGTCCATATTTTCTTGAGGGTGCTAAGAAAGCATTGGTTTGCCGTTACTCAGGCAGAGCATCAAGCTATATAGGGTTTGCGTTCCACAAAGCATTGAGTATTAATTACACCGAATCGCACCTTAGGGATTCTATGAGAGGATACACATCGCGGTAAGAAGAAGTATGAAACAAACTGATTGGAATACAGACAAATGCCATTTGACTGCAGACGAAAGTGAAGCCAGAACATTGGATAATGAGCCTTTGGGCAAGTCTGCAGCAGTGTTTGGTGAGAGTGCTTTTGCTGTGGTGGTTTTGAGATCATGAAATGATCTACATGAAATCGACTACCACTAGTGTTTTGAGAGATTTTCAATAGCAGTCACTTCAAGGGACGTTTCAAGACCGTACTGTTCACCGGATATTTTGAGGCACCCTTGAAATAAAAATGCCCTGCAAAATCAACTTATTCATTATTTTTTGGGCATATTTCTCCACTGCATTATGTTTTTTTTTTATTTAAGTCAAAAAGTACCCACTATGTCATCCGAAGTTTTACTGCGGCTATGTGACATTCATGCATGATTCTTTATGTGTAGATAATATTATATTGATAATAGAATATTTGGAATAAAATGGGCGTGTAATGGCGTCTAATTATAATTAATACGATTTCATCACAACACTGATATCAAGAGACAACTTTCCCAGAATTATTAGCAACTAGTTGTTATGAACCCACTTCGTATAAGCCCATCTTATATTTTATTTTGATGCTTTTATTTTCTTGCCAGCTGTTGTACACCTGTAAGTATTTTTTTCGTGATTTTTACTCATTTTGTTTTGACATGATTGTTTCGTATTAATGCTTATTTATTTTCACAGATAAATAATTTATGCCAAATACTTTGATTGCATATGCAGATTGCAATTATTGGGAGGGAAAAGTATACCTGGATCAGAAAAGAACACAGATCAATGTATAGGAAATATGCTTCACATTCCATAATTCAAAATGAAGACGATACAGTAAGTGCTGGTTCGAGAATGTAAACATGCTTTGTGCTTGCATTTGCAGTTGCTGGGCCGCTGGCCTGGAACCACCTGTCTCATCATGTGAGAGAGATAGTGGACTATGAAAAGTTCAGAAATGCACTGAAGACTGAATTATTTCAAAGGCACAAGCGCCTTAGAGTGACTGCATCACGAAACAGAGCCATAAAGAAATCATCAATGTAAAGGGAGATTTCAAGATCTCAAGTATCGCTCTTTAAGAAGACTTAGCTCGAAGAAGATCCTCAGGAAGAAATCTGAAGAGATGGCTCAATAACTGGCGGTCTATCTCTAATCTAATCCAAATTGCGAAGATATGTAACATTGGAGATTCATAAAATTTTGGATTTGGATTTATAAAATGAAGACAACGAAGAAGAAAAATAATATTGGATTCAATCCTAGACAAGGTTAATGGATAATTAATTTCAAAATAAATATTTACAAGTATGTAAATGGTGCGATCACATGAACTGCTTTGAAATCACAGATTGAAACAGAATGATTCCAAAACTCGTATATTTCCTGCGTAAAAAGTACTTCGTGAAACGTTTAATAAATTGTTTAGTTAATTGAATAAAAAGTGTTTTGTTTTGAATTCATTCAAAAAAATTATAAATTAAACAATATGAATTTTCACAGTGTTAATACACAAACAATACAAAATATGAATAAAAAAACAGTCAAAAAGTCGAGTAAACTACCTATAGACTGCCCATATTCTCTTGTCAGATTTATGTATTCGGTATGAAGTATTACAAAAATATGGCATAGCGTTGATCTTCACTGATATTCTATGGAGTATGAGCCAATCAAAATCAATCATATTGATGGGAGAAGGGCGATGAACGATCTCACAGTTTCCGGTAATGGCATAATTTTCTAGGGATCAGAAAATTCTGTAAATACGGAAAAACTAAACGTAACCTTTGCAAGTATTACATTATTCTCTTGAAATTAACAAATATAATTAGATAACGCTCCATTCTCATTATTGAATACGATGAATAGCCATCTTCATGCATCCATTAAATAAATTATGATTTATAATTAGGATTTGGCAAGAAGAACCTATTTATTTTTATAGTTGAGAGTGTCAGCCTTACTTCAACTATTTACTTTAAGAGCTGCTTTTGCACAATTCTTCTGACAATTGAGTTGACATTTTGGCTACTACGATTTGCGTTGAAAGAAGGCAACCCAGAACAAGAAAACATAAAAACACATTCGTTAGGAATCAAACTCTAGACATCTGGATTAAAGAACATCATATTCTACTGGATCATTAATAGTAAAGAGTTTTCCTGAGCTTTTCAACAAAAGTATAATAATGACTCATACTCCAAGTATACAACTTTTCGTTTAAGCTCAATCACAGCATTCACCAAAATATTGAAATGAAAACAGTTTCTCCTGTGAGCGTTTAAGCTTCCATACATTCTTTATCACACGCTATGGCAGTCAAGTTTTATACTCGGGGTACACAGTCGGATATTTCTGACACCTAATCATAAAAGGTATCCGCTTTCACTAACTTTATTAGCAAATATATATTTTCCTGACGTGTGATTTGGGTCGCGGGATATGTTGACAATCTTACCTGCAAAAACTCTTAGCTTGAAATGAAAATGATGCTTTTACCATTGGGTTACTTGTTGGTACAACCCAAGTCTGAATGGATTTCTATGTGTGCTAACGAAAAGCAATCTCAAATTCGGACCTTTACTTCTTGTTTTTAGTATTAACCTACACCATGTTTTTCACTATGCTATTTGTGAATGTGGAATCATCTTTTTTCACAGGTAAGGACCTAACATCATGAGGCATTTTTTGTTTTGTTTTTCTTGTTTCCTGTTTGTTTATTTAAAAACAAAAATAAAAACACCGGCAAGGTTTCAAAGTCTTCACGCGAAATGAGAATCAATACTCTCGAGATGCTGGAGAGATGTTTTTCGTGATCTGTTGCCGTGGTCTATGGGAGCTAGAGCATCCGGACGTTTCGCTCATGTCTACGATAAGCTTCTTCAGCGTGAAGTATAATGATGAAGTGGTTGGTGTAAGGTCACCCCCCTTACTTGGTAAATTGGTAAATTTAATAGGTAACACACGCCACATACGACAACGTGGTAAGAAGTTGCTCCATGTGCGCAGTTTAGTTGCGTTTGCGTTTACGTGCCATAAAATAAATGTAAGTTATTGAATCAAATACCTCATGTCATTAACAAGACATTATATCCTAACATGGATAACCATCACAATACATCGAAACCCTTGTTCCTTCGCACGTTCTGAGGATTGAAAAAGGTAACTGGAGGGCGAAAACCCTTTCCGCGTCCTTACAAGTAGTGATGATATGAATAGTGAATTCATCAAATAACGAATATCTTATTTTCAATCACGTTTTGGGGATAGATATTCGGCAGCTGCATGTTTATTTCATTTTCTAGTAGATTATTTTTTAAGTGCTGGTTATTGAATTTACTGCAAGGGCACTGCAGACCCCTATCTTATGATAAGACTGAAGTATCCTGAAATGTCTTAACAAAACATGGAACATTTATTTTGTCACGCTATTCACAAAAAGACACGTTGAGGCGGTTTGGATATCTTGAAATAATGAATGATGAACGACTAACCAAAAAAATGTACAGAAAAAATCACAGAGGAAAACGTGGTAGGGGAAGACCGCAGAAGGAATGAATAGATCAAATAGATGAGATTGCGAAAGAATGGAACCTGCAGAGTGTTAATAAGAGAAGAGTGTGGAAAGTGATGAATGTTGAAGAGATGAAAGAGATATGCTAGGACAGAGAAAAGTGGAGACGCATCTGCGGAGATACCGGTCACCCTTAGTGGAACGGTGGCAGGATACAGTGTCAGTAACATATTTACTTAGGAAAGTACGCGGCAAGTGGAACCTATTTAATTCTTCACGTAAAGACATCAGCTTTAAGAAAAACAATGTAAGTCGATCTGTACCCTTAGTACGAGTTGCAGAACTTGAGAAAAGTAAAGTTTATGGAAAGTATTAAAGAGTGATTTTCCCCAAAATCTGCCGTTTTTGTTTGTTTGAACTTGATTTTCTTCATCACTGTAACTCTTTTTCTAAGACCATAAAGTGTAAGAAACAAAAAAGGCAGATTTTGGGGGAAATCACTCTTTAATATTTTCCGTACACTTTACTTTTCTCAAGTTTTGCAACTCGTACTAAGGGTACTGAATTGAGACCGTCCATCCTTTGCATTATTTGCCTCCTATTTGTTCTTTTTTATATTTAAATGTAATTTATTATTCATATTCCTTGACTTATAGGTTGGTATGAGGCTGACCACCCATACTGTAAAAAATGGTTCACTTTGCCAATGTCACCCCTGTTTCAGGGAAGGTCGGCAAAAGTTGTGGGGCTTATGTTCATTTGAGGTTTGGATTTTATTTGTAAGTACACATTCAGCATTTGTAAGCGCGAACTACACTTGTTGGTTTGTGGGCATACATCTGAGAGCTTTAAATGAATATATCCTTGCAACTTAGATTATAGATTATTATTATAGATTGTCTCCTTCGGCCTTGTGGTGCTGAGAGTTCTAGGCGCTTATTGGGGCTAACGTTGTTTTAAATGAGCATCAAGGTTTCAAAAAAATTGACCGAATATGTTCGTTCCATCCCTTCGCGCAAGGGTCTTCCAGATTCGGGCGACTGCGAAAATCCAACCCAATTAAAAAATAATGACAGGGGGCTTTGTGCAGTCGGGCCGTCTAATGAGGGCTGGGAAAACCTTTTCCTCGCAGCGCCGGTACACGCTTCTTTTCATTAAAATCCCACCGTGAAACTCTGTGCAGTTGTTTGGATTTTTTCTTTGTTTTGATGGTAGATTAAAAGACAATTTTTTTTTGCGGAAAAATAGGGAATGCAATGTTTTTGTTTTTGTTTACATGTAAGAAGGATAAAATAATGCCGGTTGAATTTTTCACTAGGCTGATTTTCTTGAAAAAAAATATAATGTGCATTTCTACCAAGTTGGTAGTACAGAAATCACCATGACTTTTAGTTTGGCACAATTCTGACTACCTAGAACCTTAAATCTTATTTACAATTTAATGTCCAAAACGGGGCTATTCATAGACATTTTAGTCGTTGGTTGAGCCCACGCTTTGACAAACTAATGATGCCTGGGCTGGAAGTTTCATCAGGACGATCATTCTTACCTACCGAATTTTGGTAATATTTGTATGAAAACAAATCAGCTATTCACTTGCGGCCATCTTGGATTGACAGGTCTTCATACAAATTCATCATTAGTTTGTCAAAGCGTGGGCTCAACCGACGGCAAAAATGTCTAAGAATAGCCCCGCTAGACTTTAAGTTCAAACAGAAACGTAAGTTTCTGTAAAAATAAATATGCTCTACTCGCCACATTCCTTCGAAGATGGCGCGGTAGGAAGTCACACTATACGTGTAGGTTCACTGCATTTTTTTCTATCAAGTGTATAAAACAATTATAATCAAAAAGGTGTTTGATTCATTTGCCAATGCCAACCTTGTTTCAGGGAAGGGCGGCAAGAGTTGCTAGGTTGTTCATTTGATTTATTTACTAAGAACACATTCGTCAATTGTAGCCGCCAAATAACACGTGTCTACTAGTGGACATGCATTAAATATGAATCTTGAATGTTTATTTTATTTTTTAACGTTGATTATAAATTATAGAATAATGACAATCAGTAAAAGTTACCTAATTACACTTCACCTTCCTAATTTTTCATAATCCTTTGTACCGCAGATACTCCTAATACTTACCCCAAACATAAAACCTTACCCTTTTTAACTCAACCATAACTTTTTTCTAAATATTTATGGAAATTAACACGCTCACAAGACGTGCTAATTTCGTTTCTATACATTTTTTGGGAAACGCTACGGTAAAGTTATAAACTTACGGTGCAGGCCTTCACTTAGCGTCGATCCATGTCAGCTGATGCTCAATTAGTCGAGATAAAATGTTTATTCACGAAAAGTGAGGCTTAAGAAGAAAAGCCCAGCTCAGACTTAGCTTACTGGGTGAGGCTTAACTTTGAAGGGGTTTTATCAAAATCGAAAATACTACATTAATAATAATCTAGGTTATTGAGACTTATTTTTGTAATGCCTTCAAATTATAGTTTTGTGCACTACAGAAAGCCTGGAGAGTAAATTTGAAACTGTTTTTTTGTTGTCTTAACACCTCTGGGCTCTGGTTTTGCTGCTTCGATAATTTCAGAGTAAAAAGGATGAATGCATTGAAAGTAAGCAAGTGCCATAGATACAGATAACAAAACGAGAAACGATAACAAAAGTTTTACATTTGTTTGCATGCGTGCACAGTTTGTAGAAAGAAAAAACAAAAAAACGACACAGAGAGTGCGTATGCTATATAAAAATATCCACGTGCCCATCAAGTTTTTCCTTTTTATAATAAACAACAGCCTTTTTGATTACGTAATCTGTGTGATCAATTTATTAACACATGTCAGAGGAGCAGAATTACGCCACAACCGAGGGAACATAGTATAATGGAGAAAAGAAATTGTTATTCGATCGACATCAAACTTCACTCAATCCATTTCGAAGATAATTTACAAGTTGTCTGATAATTTGGCCCAAAGTCTGTTGTGCGAAGCATAAGAAACATCGATTTCATTAGTGTCCTTTTTAATTACTTGCTATTTCCAAACGCATTTTAATAAGTTTTAAGGAACAAGAAATACCTACTACTCCGTTTCACAATATAATTAAATACTTAGGGGAAATGGTATCAAAGACGTCACCGTGGGTAAATTAACAAATTTAAAGACTTAGCAAAAGGACGTACTCCGTATTCAGAAATGCAGTATCTAAAGTAAAACTTGGCAAAATGATCAGTGGCCTTCCATAAAAATATCATTCAGCAAAAAAAATAAGAAAAATAAAAATAGATAGTTATGGCAAATAGCTTAATTTCTTTCGAAAAAAAGAAACACGTCTTTTATGTCTTGATTGCGTTGAATTGAGGAAAGCGCGTGATCTTGAATCACTTTTAAGCCATTGAGTTCCTCCATACAATTGTAGAACATTTTATTAGGGTGAAAGCTTTGCATTTCAACTGAAAAGGGGAAACCCCATAAAAGAAGTCCGTGAAATAAAATCGTGGGCAATTTCACGTGCGCAGACCTTGTTTTATTTTAATTTTATTATTTCGTTTTTTTTTACTTGTTTAGTATATTTAAGTATTGATCAATTTCTTTGTTTCCATTTAAAAGCATACGAAAATTTCATATTTTGTAATATACTTTTGAATCAAGCATGTACGGCTAAAATGGCATTCCTGACAGCAATTATTGGAAAGACACTGAATGATAAAATTCGCAATGATCGGGTGATGAACGAGTGTGGTATAAAAGAGAATATGAGAATGAAAGTACAATAAAAAAACGATGAGATGGTTTGGACATCTTGAAAGAATGGATTATGAACGACCAACGAAGAAAATGTGCAGGAGAAATGTGGAAGGGAAAGATCGAGGAAGGAATGAATAAACCAAATAGGTGAGATTATGAAAGAATGAAACCTGCAGAGTGAGAATAAGAGAAGAGTATGTATTAGGAAAGTGATGAATGACGCATCTGCAGGGGACTGCGGGGGAAACGGTGCGGTGGCAGGATACAGTAACAGTAACACTTTGAGTATGTTTTTCATTTGGCTTCAATTGTGTAGAAGGTTTTTAGCCCACATTGTTATTGATATTCTAAATTGAGATGAAATTTAGCCTCCCTAATCAACTGGTAACAGCGTTTTTAGTCTATCGCGTTTCTCCTATAGTTCCATACCCCTACCGTACGAAAATTTGCTTTGAGTACATCGTGCAGATTAAAACAAAAAGACTCAATTGAAAGAATCTAAACCAAGTGAAGGTTGCTAGAAATCCATGTTGATAGTTTTGTTTGAATATGCTTGTGTCAGACTAAAATTCAATAAGTGGGACGAAAATTGCGTGTTCTACTTTCCAAGCTCTACGTTTAAACTAAAACATTAAGTTGTAACTAACAAGTAAGGAAATGAATACAATACTTCTAGTGAGCGTTTTTGTTTCCTTATATTCCTAGTGAAGCGATATGGTTGAGTCTGAATGTAATGTTTGAAACTTGAAGAACAGTTTGGGGCGCACGCTAAGCCTTTAGTTTTATTTGTAAGTATAACATGAATAATATATTTATATATGTAACAAGCAGAATTTCCTGCGATGAGTCGGTCACACTATAATGTAGGCTCTTCTTTGAGATATTTAAATTTCTAAATAACGTTTCTTAAGTTTAATTCAAAATTTAAGATCCACGTTGTAAAGAAGTCAAAATGGTTTTTTGTACGAATGTTCGAAATATTTTTTTTCTCGGAAAAAAAACATCACACACAAATGCAATATTGTTTTCTTTTGTTGGGTTGAAAATTTTATTACCTTTACGAAATGCCGGTCATAAAAGTTCCATTCAGTCTTACAGCAACTGGGTCTTGCTTGAAAATTGAGAGTTGTAGCGATGACCAAGCTCACAAAAATCCGGTTGATAGTTGGTACAATACTTTATTCTATGCCGAGAGTTAGGCCTCGATGCCCACCGAGGGAGTCAGAAATTATTTCGGTGTGTATTTCAAATCCAAAATAAAATGCCGGCATGGGTTACTCGGCCTATACAAGAAATGACAACCATCCCCGTCGGAAGCGTAAAGCTGGCTCCCTTTCATGTAAAAATAAATAGGTTTCACACGTCATACCCCTTCGGAAAATTTGCGGTAAGATGTTATCCTTTATGTGCAGCTTAGTTGCGGTTTCTTGCGTTTGTCTTTATTTGATAAGCAGTATTTTACGCGCTGTCTTTATTTGATAAGCAGTATGCTACGCGCTGTCTTTATTTGATACGCAGTATGCTACGCGCTTTCTTTATTTGTTACGCAGTATGCTACGCGCTGTCTTTATTCGATACGCAGTATGCTACGTGCTGCCTTTATTTGATACACAGTATGCTACGCGCTGTCTTTATTTGTACAGCATCGTAGGCTGTCCCACAGCCGGCCATTATTTAATTAGCGCCACAGATAAACTTTGCTTTTAGTGTTTTCTTACGTGATGGAAAACTTCCAGCTGTAATTTATTTGCAAATTAAAATTAGCATACAACTCGCCCGAACAACAAGCGACATTAAGCCAAAATCTACGTCACTTCATGGCCTCACTTTCATGTACGGCTGTCGGCTACCTCATTGAATTTGCGCAAAATTTATCTCATGAACTAAACTTAAAAAATAGAAGGTCATCATCAGGTATGATTATATAATCATACCTGATGATGACCTTCTAGGTCGAAAACGTTAGTAACTTACTCTAAAGATTGTAATCTTTTTAAATATATTTATGTGAAAATAAACAGTGTTTTTGAATTCCTCAAAAAATTTTAAACTATAAAAATAGTTATCTTTTGTCTGCAGAAACAAAACAACTGTACACGCATTTTGACCTCCATGCATTTGTTCCCAGATCTGGTAAGGCTTGTTCCATCTGGACCATTACCAGAATAAGTGTATCTGACCATTACCAAAATAACGACCATGAAATAATTTAACTTTTAACAAGAACGAAGAAAAAGTATTAATTGTACCTAAATGTATATAGTGTTGTGTTACGTAACTAATTACTACGGAATGTCACAGATTCCTTAAATACAGAAACTTGACATGGGCAGTCATTAAAATTAACCACAGAGCATGAAATTGGATTTCTTCTGTAAATACGATCAATCTCATACAAAATTTTATGAAAAATGTTTTGAAATACCTGTACATAAGCATATTGTGTGTTTTAAAATACACATTTTATTTTCAAAATAAAAATATGATATCAGTAGATTAAAAATAAAAACTACAAAATTAATAAAGTTAGTAAGTCCATAAGTAGACACAAAATTTAGGCTGCTAACTAAAATACAAGTTTTAAATATTATTAGCTGCCTTCATAAAATTATTTAAGTATAGTCGAATTTTCCGTCTAAAAATTAAGCTCGTGAAAGCAAAATTCATTATTGCTTTAAGAGCTTAAAACTTTCTAAGCAAAATCCGCAACAAAGTTTCTTATCTCATCCGAAATATCGCCAGCGTAATAGGATTTTTAACTTGTCTAATTAATATCATCAACAAGGCTGTATTTATTTAAAGACGGTCGCAAACATTCTGAGGAAAATGGATAATGGAAGCAAGGTTCAGGAGTAACATACTTGGTACTAAAACAAAGATGAACACTTCGCTTCGATCTTGGGAAGACAAACAAGAGGACGCGCAAGAACGTCATACTTCCATGGCTTAAAGCGGCTCATGGATATCGTATCCTATTCACAAATCACAACTCAAGAGAACGGTGACCTGCAATCTGGCAGTCGTAAAATAAGTGTGAAAGGACCGTAGAAAAGCACGGTTGATTTGCAATGTTGACGGCTACCGCTTGTATATTTTACTTTTTTCAAGTATGTGGTCTATCCATAAAATTTTCTGTCGTCTATACCACGTATCCATTTTTGCGATGTAGATTTTCATCGTCAGTCTTTCGTCTTTCGTTCTTTCCAAATAACCACTCTTGATAAATATACACTTCTCTTGCATCACGTTCCTACATTACAAAATCATTCCATCACTACTTTTTTCCTAATCATACTTCTTCGATAGTCCATTTCAGTTGAATGTCAATATGTGTTTTTCTAATAATTGACTCAATTTTTGGTAGACAATCTTCCCAGACACATTAACTGCTAGCATGTAGGAACTCAAACTGATTCATGTGTACCTAACAGAAAGCTTTATTTTTAGAATATTAAAATGACCTAGTTCAAGCATTACATACATTTTTAAAAATGATGCTACGGTTTTCGACATCAGTTCTAATTTCGTCAAAAGACAAAGAAGTAGAGCCTATTTCAACTGATCCCTCAAATTTTAATATGGCTGAAACACCATACTGTAGAAATTAGTGCACATTTTGCAATATTGTACAAAATAAATCTTGTTAAATAAATACATCGCAGTTTAATTAAAAGAACCCCAGTAAAATCTAAGCAATTCATGCACGAACAGTATTGAATGTGAAGGAGGTGAAATAAGTAAGCAAGGATAATAATGTGGAGACGCGTCTGCAAAAGAACTGGTCACCTCTAGTAGAATGACGGTTGGACACAATAACACTAACAATCAGTATCTTGTTAATCTAGCATAGCAAAGCCGGGTTACTAAATGAATTATCCCGCCGTACATTTTTGCGATATTTATACTCCAGGCTGATATCCCCGCTTGCTCATTTTTTTGCATGCTGATCACGTACAAAGCTTGCGTTTAAACTCTACCAAGGCGTTTAACAAAAATTTTTGATAACTTAAAAGCTCACCAAAGGCGTTGTGTTACTTTTCATACATGTTTTGATAAACGCTACGGTTGAGTTTAAAGGTGAAGTGTTGTACTATTCACAGTTTCTCTCTACGATAAACCAAGGTCTTATCTCGCCCATACGTCACACCAAGGGAGGCTTTTAAATATCACAAACTCTACCTAATATTCCAGTGTTAGAGGCTAAACAATCGATTATCTTATATTTATAATCGAAGCTGCACGGATAAATAATTTTTAAGATTCATTTTTTCTTCATCAACTCTTGTTGAATTTTTCTGACACAGGAGTGATTTTGGCAAAAGCAAATCAATTTTAAGATTATAGGTGGTAGGCCTTATAGCAACCTATAAGTCAACGAACAAAAAATATGAAAACCCCACATTATATGGCTCGTAGAAGTGAAACCCAAACATTAAAATGTGCACATTAACCCCGCAGCTCTTGCCGCCTTTCCTTGAAACCGAGGTGACATTGTCAAAAGTGAGAAATTGGCAAGTGAACAACCGACTTAAATGTGAATAAAGCTCAGCACCCAAAATTATAAATAGGTACATAATATGTAGGTACATAGGTTATGTGTCATCATAAATGTTTTTTTTTTAATTCAACTACTCTTTAGTTCCTTGACTTATAGGTTGGTATGCGGCTGACCACCCATGCTGTAAAAATGGTTCACTTTGCCAATGTCACCCCTGTCTCAGGGATGGACGGCAAGAGTTGCAGGATGTATTTCCATTTGAGATTTGGTTTTTATGTTGTAGGTTCACATGAGGCATGTGCAAGCGCGAACTTGTACGTGTCTGGTTGTGAGAATGCATGTAATGTGAATCTCCAATGAAAAATATCTTTGCAACTTAGATTAGATTAGATTTTTTATTTTTTTATTTTTTTATTTTTTTATTAGACAAACAAACAGTTATACATGTAATATATGGGATAAACAACATAGTTATACAATTTCAAAAACCAGCAAAGTTTGCAAACATAATGTAGTATAATTTAGTTTACAGCTTAATTAAGAAGGAGAAACAAGAAAAAATTGGAAAGTAATATGAGAAAAATGAAGAAGAAGAAAGAAAAAAACAAAGAGAAAGCGACTATTAACTTAATCATCACATAAAGAGAGGAAAAGGAATGGGGGGAAGAATAGGAAAGGGAAGAAAAAAGAAAAGGAAAAGGAAAAGGAAAGGAAAAGGAAAAGCATCCAACGATTAAACCCCATGAGACCCCGCTGTCATAAGGGATCTTTTTACAGCTTCATTGAATTGCAGTATGGTGGTGTTAAACAGATCAATGTTGACAAAAAAAATATTATAGTTATTGCAGGCCCGGTATATGAATGCGCTCTGTAAATAATTAGTTGCACAGGTAGGTTGTTTAAATGTAAGCAAGGATCTAGTTCGTCGTATGGGACAGTTCAAAAAAATTTTTTTAGGCAAGTCGGGTGAATCGATTGTATTGTTCACTATTTTATGTAGAAATTTCATGTCAGTAACGGTACGTCTATTTTCTAAGGTCATTAATTGATGATATTTGGCAGAAAGGCGGTAGTTGTCAAATGTGACACGACATCTATAATTAAGAGACTTTAAAAATTTGTTCTGGACCCTCTCTAGTCTATCAATATACGTAGTATATTGAGGATTCCAAACAACCGTGGCATATTCCAGACATGTCCTTACGTACGTATAATAGAGCAATTTTATTGTATTTAGTAGTTTAAATGGTTTAGAGATTCTCAGAATAAATCCCAGCTGCCTAAGGGCCCCACTCACTCTCCAATTGATATGAGCCCTGTACGTCATTTTGCTGTCCAGAACAACACCCAAGTCCTTTACCTCACTACACTTTCTAAGGGATATACCGTCTATTGTATAGTTAAAATAGTAAGGGGTATTGCGACGAGTAAAAGATATTGAGCAGCACTTAGCAACGTTCAGAAATAGGCTACTTCTTGAGCAATAGTGGGACAAACTCTGTAAATCAAACTGAAGTTGTTCGGAATCTTTGGAGCATTTAATTCTTTTGTATATTTTAATGTCGTCAGCATAGATCAAGAAAGAAGATGATCTGAAACAATGCTGAATATCATTTATGTACAAAATAAATAATACAGGCCCCAAATGTGAGCCCTGTGGAACGCCAGATGGGCATTGTTGAAATGGAGAAGTATTACCCTCTACCGTTACTGCTTGGAGTCTATTAATAATGTAAGAAGATAATCATCGTAGCAGGTTGCCGTGCAATAACATAGTCCTGAAGTAGGCCTGATTTTTTCCATTTCTTATGAACCTTTAGTTTTTCCCTTATAACTTTGACCAATGGGTGTGAATACCAAACGGGAAATCTTTGAGAACTTGTACGTATTTTTGATGGGACGAACAGTTGTATACAATTATACAAAATTTCATAGAAACGGTCCAATGCTTCATCAATAGTCTTACCCGAAAGAATGCTACCCCAGTCAACATTTACCAGATGCTGTTTAATATGATCGTAGTTTGCTCTATAAAATAATTTTACTCGTCTCGGATCCAGTTTTATGTATGGAATGCTGACATTGTCAAGTTGTAACAGTAAAGATTTGTGGTGAGAATCTTCACTAACCAGGGAGTCTGTGCAGTGAGACACGTTACAACTTTCAATGTTACTTAATATGAGGTCAAGTATTCGACCATTGACGTTTGTAATGCCGTTATATTGTTTGAAATCCGTGAATGACATGAAATCGATCATAGGGGAATCGTGGGAACTATGATTAGTTACACTAAAAGAATTTGGTTCATCTGTCGGCTCCCAGCATATTCCAGGCAAATTGAAATCACCTAGCAATATAAATTTGTCATCTACATTATTTAATACTAGTTGCGATGCATTTTCAAAGAACTTACCTAGTCTTTGTGAGTGGTTTTGACCCTGAGGCAGGTATACGCAGCATAAATTCAATTTCGTTGATGTTGACAAGGTAATGGTTATCCATAATTCTTCCGCTTTTGAGTCTGAAGCCCAGCCCGTTCTGATAGATGATGTTAAACTAGACTTAACCGCAATAAGGACTCCTCCTCCCAATTTTTGTTCAGTTGTATGGTAATCTCTGTCAAGTCTGTAAACGCAGTATCGGCTGTCAAAGAGTTCGTGATCATAAAAATTTTCATTCAGCCAAGATTCTGTAAGGCAAATTATATCAAAATCATTGCACAAAATATTGCTATAAAATAGATGTGTTTTAGTCCTAAGACCCCTGACGTTTTCGTAGTATGTTATCAGGTTCATAGTGGAGAAAGTTTAGAAAAACAATAGAATTCAATGAGTATTAATGGGGCAACCATGGATGCTGCTAAAGAGGTAAGAAGGACTGGAATATGAGAGGTGGATGGTGATGTTGTAGTCGTAGACAAATTAATAACAAAATCGATTATTACAGAAGTGGAGAACATAACTCTGTAACATGTATAGAGAAAAAAAGACACTAATGAAAAAGAAAAAGAAAAGCAAATCGTAACAATATGATGGGTACTTTTTATAAATAGTCAGAATATCTTCTTAAGGTCAGATTCGTTTCTGACGAGGATAGCCCTCGAACTGCTATCTTTCCTGGTATATATTCGACATTGTTTAATCCACACAAATTGGTACTCTTTGGCCTTGGCCAATTCCCTGACCTGTTTAAAGAGTTTTTTGTTTGTTGGTGTTAAGTTGTAGTTCAAGTATATTCGGTGCTCCTGTCCTTGGAAACCCAGATCCTTGATGTTAAGGCCACGTCTTCTACGGATGGCTGCTAAGAAATTTTCCACGAGGCTTCGGTTTTTAAATTGCACAACTATCTTTGAAGGTTTTTTTTCATTACTCCAGGCAGCAACCCGACGAGCAAAATTAACCTCATTTATCTCAAAGTTTATGTCCAATTTTCCTGCAATTTTGGAAACAATATCACCTAACGACTCATCCTTATTCTCCGGTACACCAGTAATTTCGATGTTGTGAGATCTCAAGTATTGTTCCCTATCAACATTTTCTTGCGTGAGACGAACAACATTAGCCTTTAGTTGCTCCAGTTCTTCATCCTTAGATTCTGGAAGGAGTGTCTTAGTTTGCAAAGCACGTTCAAAGTCATCAATCCTCTCTTCGCACTTACACGTGCAGACCTTCCTCTCCGCCTCCAGATCCTTGCACCTCTCCTCCAGAGCAGCACATCTACTCTGTAGCTCTTCCAGAGCCTTCATCACCTTGTCTACATGGATTGTAGAAGAAGGTGGTGAGCTTGTTGCAGGGTGAGAGACTGCACATGGAGATGGAGTGGGGCCCGGCTTGGAGGTTCTCGGGTCCTCCACTCTGCATGTGTTACAAGCCCATTGAGAGCGAGTCCTTGCAGTCATCTTCTTGATGGTGTCAGAGGATTTCTCTTGGCAGGACGGGTGGTAGCTCATATAGCACCTCGAGCACTTTAGAGTTTTTTTTGGGCTTATGTCGTTGAAACACTTATTGCACTTCATTTTAAAGGTGTATAAGTTAATTATTTGCAATATACTCGTAAATGGACACTGGCGCCTCTGTCATCCGTGTGGTTTTGCCACAAAGAAGAGGAAGACGATTAGGTACTGGCGCCTTGGTATCCGTGAGACTTTGCCAAAAAGAAGAGGAAGTAGAAGTTTTTACAATTAAATTACAACAATAAATTCTTACAAACTTTTGAGACAAATAACACGAAACTGAAGTTTAAATGTTAGAAAAAAGTACCTCAAGGATAACAAATTGTAAAACTTATAATTGCGATGTTGTAAAAACAGTTAAAATTAAAATTCACGAGGAAATAAAAATGATTTTATGCACTTTTGGAACTTTTAAACAATATTTTTAGTCAATAGCTCCACTGACAGCTGTACTCTATTGATATTATATTTGATATTATATTGATACTATATTGATATTATATCTAATGATATTATAAAATCACTAAACACTGTTTTTCGCCATGATTACTTAAAGTTAGAAGCATATAAAAGTATGAAAAAAATATTGAAATATGAACTCAAACGCTTTAGAATATTTATGTTATTACCCTTATAAATTATTTCATGTAACTGTAATACTTTTTAACACTTTGGACTATAATTTAGATTGTGTTTTATGTAATGACATCTAGATGTTAATAAACAAGTTAATATTTATTGCATTTGCAACCCCTCACGACATTGGACCGCCATTCTAGCGGGCGTCTTTTTGCACTAGCTTGCATGTGTTGTGAGTTATTAGCATGGCACTTAATAACTCCTTGCAGTTTTTAATCAAATCACTTTTTTCATAATATTTTGCATGATTTACCGAAGTGTGGGAAGAAGGAATATTACACTTATAAAGCAAGGAGAATCAATGGTAAAATACCAAGATATATTTTGTTAAAATAGTAGTTAGTGTGTACGGTGGAAAATGACTGAGCTATGAACAAGTACGGTAAAAAACGAGAATAAGAAAGTGAAAGTACAATGACATGGTTCAGGCCCTATAATATACAAACAATAATAAATTAAATAAATGTATGAATTACAATGACATTGAATTCCTTGACTTATAGGTTGGTATGAGGCTGACCACCCATGCCGTACAAAATGGTTCTCTTTGCCAATGTCACCCTTGTTTCAGAGAAGGTCGGCAAAAATTGTATGGTGTGTATTCATTAGAGGTTTGGTTTTAATTTGTAAGTACACAATCAGCTATTGTAAGCGCGAACTTAAACGTGTCTGTTTGTGGGCATTTCTCTCTGATACATATCTTTGCACCTTAGATTTAGATTGCAGTAAAACCATATTTTTCCGGTCCCTGCATACTTCTTTCATGTAAGTCTATGATATCTAAAACCACACCATGGGACATAATGTAAGGGAAAATTATGGTATCACAGTACATTGTTAACGTTCCAGGCGACCAATGAAAAACTGCTTGTATTTTTTAATAAAAGAGTGATTTGGCTTAGGTGACAAAGGTCACTTTGCTCCTTCTACAAAGTTATATCACACCACGACAGTGGCTCTCAACCGCTACTGCACACCCCACTAGATCAGCGAGAGCCTCATAGAACCATGCATCACACATAAAAGAGTTTTTTTTTTTTAAATAAATTCGTGAAAAAGGATGCAATTCGTCTAGCTATTTCTGCCTAGATAGAGACGTTACATTTGCTGCATGTCATGCGATGTGTAGCATGAGCCTACAGGAGTCTGTCTACACGAGAGTGGGCATACACGTGATATAAATCTTAAATGTCAATAAATCTACATATTCACCTTATCAACTCCAAGGTTGAAATATTTTTTACATTGAACATTCGGTCTTTTTCAAGCCATTGATTCTTGACTATTAGGTTAGTATGAGGCTGACCCTCATTCTGTAAAAACTAAGTTCACTTTTTCCAACGCCTCCCCAGTTTCAGCGAAAGGTGGTAGGAGTTACAAAGTTTATAAGATGTGGGGCTTGGCTTATTTTGTATGATGTCCACATGCAATATGTGTAAACGCAAATATAAGTATGTAAAAAAAAGGTAATTCCACCACATTTCTTTTTTTAATTGATTTGTTTTCAAGCAGTATGCGGTACATCAAAAGTTTGAATATTTGAACAATTGAAACACAAACGCAATCAGTTCAAATTGTACCAACTTTGAGCTTGCATTTTGAAATTCATCCCATGCATTTAAATTTTCTAATTTGATCATACGAAAGTGCACTCACAGTTTGATGGAAATCAAATATTTATTCGCATTAATTTATAATCTAAGTTGCAAAACATTATAATCATTTAACACTCATTCATCAATAATGCATTTTTGAATCTTACAATTGTTTTGTTTTGAAAACAAATTGTTTTGAAAATTATTTTATAAAAATATATTTGTAACCATTCTGCTCCTGAAGATGCCTCATTGTGCGAAAATGTTCGAGCAAAAACAAAAAGAATAAAGTGAATTAAAACCATGTTTTACCATTTTTTTTTTTAAATATTTAATTTAACACTCACACTGTCACACACAAGCAGACTATATGGACATTAGCTGCATGTGTACCAAATAAAATCTGAAATCAAATAAACATACTTAAGTCTTGTAACTTTAATCGCATTTCGCTGAAAAAAAAGAACTTTAGAAAAGTATTATAAATTGAAATAAATAACAGTTCTGTCAATATTTCAGACGAATTGAGAAATCATAAGATAAATAAATGATACCTTGACATGTTTTCTTCTTATACAGGTATAAATCCCGGCAATGCAAAAATGACATCTTCTACGACACCTTCTTAGTAGACAGGCTCTCCTGCGGCAGCATATATAGTCCATAGAACGTCCTAGAAAAAAAATCACGATTTTTTCGTCACGAATATTGGAACCATGTATCTCAAAAATGTATAAAAACTGATTTAAACATTGTTTCCTTTTTAAAAAAAACCCACACAGCTTGAATAACAGCTAAAGTTTATAAAAAATATGGAACATGTTTTTATATTTTCTAGATTATTGGCAGTAACTTTGTGAGAGTTCATTTTTATCAACTTAATTTTTAAATTTAATTTTACATTACTTCCGAAACTGGTTGTGTGCAAAATAAACTAAAAAAGTGATTGTTAACAAAATTGGATTTCATTTTAATTTATAAACATTTTATTTATTTTAAAAATGGCACAATTTGTTTTTTATTTTCTTTTTAGCAGAGACAAACACAAGTTACTTTCAAAAATGCAACACGCCAAACAACTGTCAAAATATCCAACATGGCGGACCACTTTCAGGTATGAACGCAGCTTGCTTCTTTTGGTATAAAATTATTAACTATATATTTAATGTCATTCCTTTATTTAATTTATAAAAAAAACTTGTGATTACCGACGGTTTTAATATATTTTTTAAAGGTGTCGGTTGAAGGCAAAACGTTGGAATACCTAATGTTTAAATTTAAAATGATTTTGCGAAACATACCTTGCTGTAATGTGCCTGAGATAACAGAATCCATTTACCTCTTCAAGTTTCATGAGCTCCTGGTATCCGTTAGGTCATTTTAGTTCCAAAAAATTTCACAGATGTCGGTGCTTGTATGAATTATTGGACATTACTTATTTGTTATTAATTTTCATTGGGTTATTTTACTTCTAAGGTCCTTCACAGATGTCAATACTCTTACGAATTATTGAAACTATCTCTGTAGCTTCAAGTTCATTTTCGTATCCGTGGCGCATTTAATAATGGCATCGTTTAAACCAATCAACAGTGAACTTCCAACGAATTATTTAAAGGTGTGTACACTTTTTCTGGAAAAAAATCTGACGGCATAGCCAGGCAAAGCGAACAACTTTCTCCATTTATTTAACCGATCATCATCAAACATCACTCGATCAAAACTTGGTCTTGACCTTGATAAGTGATGAGAATTTTTTTTTATGCAGATACAGAGAAAGTTTCGTAAATACATCCCGGAAAACAACTACACTCAGCTTATTTAAAAAAAAAAATCTTTGTTTTATTTTTACATTATAAATTAAAAATCTTCTGCAATATTTGTACAAATTAAAAAATATAGTCAAAAATTTATTTATTTTGAATTGACAGCATCACACAACTTTGCATGTTGCACAATATAAATTAGTTAATTTATTTTTTAAACTCTCACGTTCAATTGCCAATTCATGTTTTATGTGCATACTTGCATAATTATACATAGTGAGTCGTGAGTTGTTTTATTCATTTAAAATATGTCATTTGGAACAACGCATGTTTTAAATTGCTTTTTGTCATACAATCAACGGATTTATTGGCGAAATCGCCTTGTTTATGATCCATCTCTAATTTAATCAAGCATTCATATTTGAGATCATGTAATTTACCCCAATTTGGGATAAAAAAATGTTTTATCTGCATGTCTACATCAAATGAATGAGGTTGTATTTTTACAACGCTGTGTGACATTGATCCAATACAATCTGATTGGCTCATTGTGCGCACGCGCATCACTAGTTTTGTGTGGATTTCAACCTCTTCACGCACTCCTGATGAATGAACTTGTATTTTGAAGACGCTGCGCAACAGCCCACTGAAACAATCTAATTGGTTTATGGCGCGCACGCGCAGCAATGCGCCTGTGTGGATCTGGATATTTACCTCTTCATGTGTCTGCGCGCCTGATCCCCGTAAGGTTACTTTAGTTTGAAAGCTGTTCACAGGAGTCGTATTTTGAAAGTTCCATTAGGTTACTTTAATTCAAAAATATTTCATAGATGCCTCTGCTTTCGCGAATATTTGGAGGGCTCTCTTTTCTAATTTTGCTACCCCGATACAATCGAGCATTAACATTTGAGAATGTTAGGCTATAACGCCTTTTTGCATTACAAATTCCTAGTATTTTAGGCATTCATACTTGAGTGTGCCCTTCTTTCTATTTGTTTGCACATTCTAGAAACCCGATTTAAGCCAACATTATAATTTCTTAATTTTAGGTTACTATCTATTCAACTTAGAATGCTTCCGGAATCCATGAGGTAACCATACTTGTAAGTTATATATTGCCCCTACTTCAACAGATGTATTGGTTAAATCGCCTTGTTTTTGATCCTTTTCCTATTTAATCAAGCATTCATATTTGAGATCATGTAATTTACCCCAATTTGGGCTAAAAATCGTTTCATATGCATATCTTTAACATATGAATGAGGTTGTATTTTTACAACGCTGTGCGTCATCGATCCAATACAATCTGATTGGCTCATTGTGCGCACGCGCATCACTAGTTTTGTGTGGATTTCAACCTCTTCACGCACTCCTGATGAATGAACTTGTATTTCGAAGACGCTGCGCAACAGCCCACTGAAACAATCTAATTGGTTTATGGCGCGCACGCGCAGCAATGCGCCTGTGTGGATCTGGATATTTACCTCTTCATGTGTCTGCGCGCCTGATCCCCGTAAGGTTACTTTAGTTTGAAAGCTGTTCACAGGAGTCGTATTTTGAAAGTTCCATTAGGTTACTTTAATTCAAAAATATTTCATAGATGCCTCTGCTTTCGCGAATATTTGGAGGGCTCTCTTTTCTAATTTTGCTACCCCGATACAATCGAGCATTAACATTTGAGAATGTTAGGCTATAACGCCTTTTTGCATTACAAACTCCTAGTATTTTAGGCATTCATACTTGAGTGTGCCCTTCTTTCTATTTGTTTGCACATTCTAGAAACCCGATTTAAGCCAACATTATAATTTCTTAATTTTAGGTTACTATCTATTCAACTTAGAATGCTTCCGGAATCCATGAGGTAACCATACTTGTAAGTTATATATTGCCCCTACTTCAACAGATGTATTGGTTAAATCGCCTTGTTTTTGATCCTTTTCCTATTTAATCAAGCATTCATATTTGAGATCATGTAATTTACCCCAATTTGGGCTAAAAATCGTTTCATATGCATATCTTTAACATATGAATGAGGTTGTATTTTTACAACGCTGTGCGTCATCGATCCAATACAATCTGATTGGCTCATTGTGCGCAAGCGCATCACTAGGTTTGTGTGGATTTCAACCTCTTCACGCACTCCTGATGAATGAACTTGTATTTCGAAGACGCTGCGCAACAGCCCACTGAAACAATCTGATTGGTTTATGGCGCGCACGCGCAGCAAGGCGCCTGTGTGGATCTGGATATTTACCTCTTCATGTGTCTGCGCGCCTGGTCCCCGTGAGGTTACTTTAGTTTGAAAGCTGTTCACAGGAGTCGCATTTTGAAAGTTCCATTAGGTTACTTTAGTTCAAAAATACTTCATAGATGTCTCTGCTTTTGCGTATATTTGGAGGGCTTTTACGGTGTTTACAAGACTTTTCTATAGTCTGTCCAGAAAAAAATTACATAAGTGTTATTCCATCGTCTGAACTATAAAAACCGCTCTTACGATAACCGTCTACTTCACCTGAATCTAGTTAGTCTTAAAAATTTGCGTTTAATATTGAGTTCCTTGAAACAGGAGTTACATTAACGAAAAATAGTTGCATCAATTGGTAGAAGTGAACCAATTTTTACAGCGAATGGGGTTCGTCAGACTAAGGACTCAAGGAACATTAAAACCTTCAAAGAAAAAAAAAAATCCTTGGTTTCCTTGACTTATTGGTTGGTGTATGGTTGACCACCCATACTGTTGTACAAAATGGTTCATTTCTTCAATGCTAACCCTGTTTCAGGGAAGGTCGGCAAGAGTTGCAGGACTTAAGCTCATTTGAGATTGGTTTTTCTTATGTGTAAGTCCACATGCGGATTGTGTCAACGCGAATTTACAGCTGTCTGCTTGTAGGAATGCATGTAATATGAATCTTAAATGAAATATGTCTTTCTAACTTGTAAAAAATTGTAGATGTGTGTTTCTTTGAAGTTTTCATTTCAACACGAATTCCAGGAAAGTAAAAATTAATTCCATAATGTGATTTTATTCAATAATTACTGCATTATAAACTACGCCAGGGGCCGTAATGTTAATATGGAATAACACACCAGTACCTCACGTATAAAATTCAACGTTTTAACTCAACAAAAAATGTAGAGAAACTAAAACAACACCTAAAGTGAGCGTTTGACTTTCCATACATTTTTTGGAGAAACGCTAAATAAAGTTTTGAACTTAGTGAGCTGGTAATTGACGCATTCTCGTGTTAGATTCTTCGGCACGCTACTATACGTAAAGCACGCTGGAAACGTATGAAAATTACAATTCAGTTCTACCTCAACTTTGATCCATGATTTACTTACAAAAGATGATCGTAAACCGAATCAGAAATTTAGAAACTTAAAGGAAATGCTAAATGATATAATCTATTTATCTATAATCTTAGTTTCAAAGATATATTGTCATTTTAGGCCTATACTCAATGTACGCCCACAAACAGACACGTATAAATTTACGATTACATAAATGCTGCATGCGCGCTTACAAAAAAAAACAGACAAAACCCCACATGAACACAATCCTTGCAACTCCTTCCGCCCTTTCCTAAAACCGGGTTAGCATTGTCAAAAGTGAGTGAAGTTTTTACAAATAAATCTGAAATTCACAATAAAAATATTGTCTCTATTAAAAGAAGGTGAACAATCTACAATGCATTACAACCTTATTTTGTATAATTGTTAACCATTGAACCAGAAAGAAATAAAAAAAAGTGGTAAATATAAAATAAATTTGGCTAACACTATAATCTAAGTTGCAAAGATATATTCATAATTAAAGCTCATATCAAACGCATGCCCACTAACAAACACGTGTAGTTCGCGCTTACAAATGCTGAATGTGTACTTATAAATAAAATCCAAATTTTTCAAATTAAAAAAAATGTCCTTGCCATCCTTGCCATCCATTGTATCTTGATTGGGCTTTTTTCTTTTTTCTATATATATTTGTTTATTTTTAGTTTCCCTTTTTCCTTTTTTTTCCTTCTTTCCTCTTACTTTTATTTTTATTTCTGTTATTAATTTGATTTACTTTTTACTTCATCGATTTCTTTTATTTTTTGTCAGCTATTTCAATTTTTTTACATATCTGTGGGAATTCTTTAGGATTAACTGTTTATTTTTTTTATTTTTTATTACTGTTAACATTTTTCTTGTCTTTGTTATTGTGTCTGTATCTGTTTTTTCTCCTTAAAATAAATAAATAATCCTTTTCAATGAATATTACGGTCCGTAGTCCAGGTGGTAACACTTCGGACTCGTAACTGGAAGGTCGTGGGTTCGAATCCCGGCGGAGCACAAAAAATATACCATTTATATTTTCAAATTTGCTCTTCGCTGGGATGAAAAATTCATAAACCTTTACCAAAGACCGGTCATCAAAAGGTCCATCCAGCCTTACAACAACTGGGTCTTGCTTGAGAATTGGCGCTTTCTACAGCGACGACCAAGCTCGCAGAGGGCTCTTGAGGTGTGATACACACAAAAACAGCGCTCACCAAATAAATCAGCCTATTTTTTTTTTTTTTAATTAACCCTACAACTTTTGCTGACTTTCCCTGACACAGGGGTGACATTGGCAAAGTGAATCATTTTTAAAGTATGGGTAGTCAGCCTCATACCAACTTATAAATAAGTCAAGAAATTAACGATTTTAAGTTTTCAGACCGCATTGTACATGGCCCTTTATATTTCATAATATGCTAAAAATCATTCTAACAATCCAGTTCAAGCTCTTTTAATTCTTATACATACGAGTAGTACTATAAGTCTGTCTTTTGTTTAGTCAAATCCGGATCTATGAACATCTATGAACTCTATGAAAAAATCTACCATCAACTTTTTTCATACTCGTTCATCAAGGCATACCAAAATTGAGGTTGTATTTTTATTTTATATTTTATCGAAGATTTCATGTCGCGTGGTTGGCCACTAGGTTGGCACGCTGAAAATACGATACGCAGTCTCAGGCGGAATGAGCTTACAGCCTGAAAATTCCTCAAATTGTCGCTACGAATTAATATGCTACTTTTCCATGTTAATGTGATTCGCGTAGTTTTTAATTTCATTTCAAGTTCTAGTTCTGCCGCTACAAATTAATATGCTTCGTACCTACTTTTTCGTGTTTTGATACGATTCGCTACTTTTTAATGTTCACATGATTCGTTACTTTTATTTTTATGAATTGATACTTTTTCATGTTAACATAATAACTTCTTATTCATTAGTATTATTTATTACTTTTAATTATAATATTAATTTGAATCCTTTGGTGACCGCTGTTTTTTTGTGTGCTACACACGTCAAGAGCCCTCGGAAGCTTGATCGTCGCTAAAAAAAGCGCCAATTCCCAAAAAGACCCAGTTACTGTAACAGTGGATGGACTGATTGATGATTTTTCTATGTAAAGGCACATCAATTTTCAACCCAAGAAAAAACAATTTTTGAAAATTAAATGATTATTTTGATGTGCTCCGCCGGAAATCGAACTTGGGGTCCCTTGGTTTACGAGTTAGTAGCGTTGACCAATAGACTTCAGACTGGATAATGATTGTCTACTTTTTTTTATGAATTACATTTTTTCCATGCTTACATATTTATTAGATACTTCTTCATGTTTGCGTGTTTTACTTCTTTCTCATGTGTTAATGATCCTTTACTTTTTCATGTTTACATATTTATTACTTTTCCATGTTTTTATGATTTGCTACTTTTTAATGTACGCATAATATTATTTTCTCGTATTACTATGATAATATACTTTATTTTAAACTGTTTTTACTTACTTGCTTTTCCAATTAAATTCAATTAATATATTTTTAATATGATTTTATTGAAAAAAGTACATTTTCGAAATTCTTGTTTAAAATAACACTTCTCAAATAGTTTTTTTTATTTTCAATTGCTTTACGTAGTTTATTGTTTCACTTAAAAGATAAAAGCTTGCAATAAAAACAAACCTGAAACTTCCAGCTTTCAAAACGTCTAATATTTATCGAGTGTTTTTAAAAATAACACCAACACAAAGGTTACATGAAAATTTTCAGAGTAAACTAGGAAAATTTTATCGGTGTAAAATATTGGTTTTTGATACTCTCGCTCGACGTGAAATACTTATAGCGCTATTCAGAGTCGTTATAATGCTTTTCCTTACTAACATTCAATTATTTATAATCTTAGTTATAATGCATCTCTTATAATATGCATTTTTTACTTATTTTTCCTCTTCAGTGAAGCTGGCGATCATCAAAGCAATAAGAACCTTTGATACTGCTGCACGAAAGAGGCATAATGTGCTTTCAACAAATTATTGTTTACGTTTTGGGCCTTGCCTGTAATATTTATCAGTCATTCCAATAAATCTACTGATTGTTTTTAAACTAATATCACAGGTTTAACAACGTATAATTGAACAACAAAAACATATCCGACTAGGGGCGTTGCCCCTGGCTGCTACGCAGCCCAACCCCTTAACATTTGGTGAATGTGTATATTGCGCATAGTTTCCTCGCGTTAAAATGCCTTTGAAAAAGAAAATCGACCACCCATACTTTAAAAAATGTTTCACTTTGCAGATTTCAGCTGTGTTTCAGGGGAGGTTGGCAAGAGTTGCAGGGCTTATGTTCATTAGAGAATGGGTTTTTATGTTGTCAGTCCACATGGGCCATTTGTAAGGGCGAATTTTTACCTGTCTGCTTGTGGGAATGCATTTAATATGAATCTCAAATGGTATGTATCTTTGCAACTTAGATTATAGAACTAAACAAAATAATTTCCTTGACTTATAGGTTAGTATGTGGCTGACCACCCATACTGTAAGTAATGGTTCACCATCTAAATCTAATTCTAAATCTAAATCTAAGCTGCAAAGATATGTATCATTTGAGATTCATATTAAATGCATTCCCATAAGCAGACATGCCTAATTTCGCGCTTTCACATGCCGCATGTGGACCTACAATATAAAAAACCCAATCTCAAATGAACATAAGCCCTGCAACTCTTGACGACCTTCCCTGAAGTAGGGGTGACATTGGCAAAGTGAACCATTTTTTACAGTATGGGTGGTCAGTCGCATACCAACCTCATCAGTCAAGGAGTGCAAATTTTATCTCTGTTTGAGGAAAAGTCGGCAAGAGTTGCAGAGCTTATGTTCATTTGAGATTAGGTTTTTATGTTATAAGTCCACATGGGGCATTTGTAAGCGCGAACTTATACCTGTCTGCTTGTGAGAATGCATTTAATATGAATCTCAAATGGTATGTATCTTTGCAACTTAGATTATAGAACTAAACAAAATAATTTCCATGACTAATAGGTTAGTATTTGGCTGACCACCCATACTGTAAGCAATGGTTCACCATGCAAATTTTATCTCTGTTTGAGGAAAAGTCGGCAAGAGTTGCAGGGCTTATGTTCATTTGAGATTAGTTTTTTTTATTTTGTAAGTCCACATGGGGCATTTGTGAGCGCGAACTTGTACCTGTCTGCGTGTGGGAATGCATTTAATATGAATCTCAAATGGGATGTATCTTTGCAACTTAGATTATGTAAAGAAATACACAAAATAATTTCGTTGACTTATAGGTTGGTATGAGGCTGACCACCATACTTGAAAAATGGTTTACTTTGCAAATTTCACCTTTGTTTCAGGGAAGGTTGGCAAGAGTTGCAGGGATTATGTTCATTTGGAATGGGTTGTTATGTTGTAAGTAGGTACACATGCAGCATATTATTATGTAAGCGCGAACTTATACATGTCTGCTTGTAAGAAAGCATGTAATATGAATCTCAAATGTTTTATATCTGTGCAACTTAGATTACAGATTTCAATCCATTTTTATTTTGTGTATTTTTTTTTTTAATTTGCATGAAATAAAAGAAAATATAAAAAAAAACTTTCACGTTTTGCCGCTAGATGTCAATTTATTTCCATACATTTTCAGTATAAACAAACAGGTTTATTGAAAGAAGTTTTCATACATTTTTAAACACAAACGCAAAAGCTCGCAGCATTGCAGCATATATACAAAAATTAATTTGCCATAGAGCAGGAATGTGTTTCCTCTGCTGTGATGGCGTTAATTTTGAAAATCGAAAATGTTAGCGAATGACGACGGTCTGGAGCAATATAATAAAGGATACTATCTTTATTAATAAATAAAATTTCTGGTTGGTTTGTAAAGTGATTTTTTGTTGTGATTCATACAAAAAACAAGCCTTGTAAGTGGCCAATTAAAGGTAAATAAAAATCATTTTTCCATTCCAACAAAGAGCGTATATTAGATCATTCAATGTTTTCTTTTTATTCGACCAAGAATCAACATACACTTACTTTATTTATTTTTATAAAAAAAACACTGTTTTAATTCACTTTTTATTTTATATTTTATATGCTTTAACATTTTAGCCTCAAAAGGCATCATCAGAAGTAATGATTTTCAATAAAAAAACACTAACTTTGGATTGCGAGGATGTACCGTTAAGCACTAGAACACAGACCGATCAGTAAGCGTTATGTTAACTTGTAACTATGAATAGTGAAGTACTGTGCATTTTTTTAACTTTGAATATTTTCTCTCTTGCATAAACGTTTTGCACGTGCTGGTCAAGCGCCTGTAAATATTGTATGGCTACAAAAGTGTTCCCGGAGTGCACTGAAAATATATTTACCAGGAAATTCTAATACAGAACTGTATCGTATGAAAAATTCAGTTCTCCCAAAGTTTTCCTAAACGTTTTCCATGAACACAGGAATTCACAGAGAAAATGTCAGAGAAAGACGTGGAACGGGAAGGCCAAGGAAAGAATGGATAGACCAAATATATAAGATTACGAAAGAATGGAACCTGCAAAGTAAGAATAAGAGAAGAGTACCTATGTACAAGGAAAGTTATAAATTTAATTTTATAATTTTTTTAATTTTTTGATTAATTAAAAACACTGTTTATTTTCACGGATAAATTTATTCAATAAGATTAAAATCTTTAAACAAATTACTAACGTTTTCGACCTAGAAGGTCATCATCAGGTATCTTTTAATCAAAAAATTAAAAAAATTATAAAATTAAACAATATGAATTTTCACAGTGTTAATACACAAACAATACAAAATATAAAGTTATAAATGTTGAAAAGATGTAAGAGATATGATGCATGAACATAAAAAACGTGGAGACGCACCTGCGGAAGTACGGCGGCAGGCTACAGTACAACTAGTAGAATATGTAGAAGTCTATTCATATAATCTCTAAAATACATAGATAGTTAAACGAGAGGCAACTAAGGTGGTGTAGGCACATAAGGCTTAGACCACGAGAAAACGTAGTGAACAAAAATATATCAATAAATCTGCCTCGACTAGATAAAAAAAAAGAGGGAACGTGAAATATCTAGATGATAAAATGCGCCAGGAAATGGCCTGGATGGAGATGACATACGGAGCAGAAGATTATACAACCTAAGGACGAGAAGAGCCGACCCCAATTGCCTTCAGCAGCAATAAGTTGGGACAGTCTCAGGAAGAAGGAGATAATCCAAGTTAGCAAGACCAAGTATAACATTAATGTCAGACAAAGAAACAAACACATGTTGCATGTGTGTTAACGTTAAACTACAAGTAAAAATTAGACCAGTAAGTCCTACGATTTTTTCTTGAAACAGGAAACATGAGCCTCCCCGTGTTCGTCACATCTTTAATCTAGAATCTAAGTTGCAAAGATATATTACATTTAAATTTCATATTAAATGCATTCCCATAATAGGACACGTATAAGTTAGCGCTTATACATGCCGCATATGGACTTACATCATAAAACCCAATCTCAAATGAACATTAACCCTACAACTTTTGCCGACCTTCCCTGAAACAAGGGTGACATTGGCAAAGAGAATCTAAAAGTCAAGGAACATCAATTATATTATCTATGCTCTGATTCATATCCCATTTGCAATCCAAATTGATCCACCCCAACCAGTCCTCTGACTAATTCTAAGACTTTTCATGGAATATTTTAATTTATAAAGCACTTTCTAACAATTATAAAATTAGAATAAAATCGTAATCTTTTATGTAACAATAGAGGTCTCTTTATGGATGACTGGCTTTTAGTTTGGTTAGCCAGTTTTGTCCTCAGTTGTGCCTGATTCAGACGGGTTTATCTGTTTAGTGCTGAGAGATTAGTGGCTTCAAGTATCCAGACAAAGACTTTAAGTAATTAGCTTACGTAAGCTGTAACAGGTTGGACAAAATACCGCCAAACCAAGGAATAACGGTGAATTATTTATATTTCATGAAAATAACCAGTTTTACTGGTACATGTACTTATTTTACAAGAAAAATTAAAAAAAACTGCTTGTATGCTACATTTTAGTACCTATATACATGAAAGATTTGCAATAGTTTATTCAGTCAATTAATTGCAGTTATGCGCTGGAATTAAAATTTTATAACGTTGCATTATCTAAATTTTCGGCAGTAACTTTGTGAAAGTTCATTTTGATCGATCAAAGTAAAAATTACTTTGTTTTAATTCAGATGAGTTGTATTTTGTTAAATGCGTGACCAGTAAATTAAACCCTTTCTATGTAATTTTGTATTCTATGGTATTTTCTATTTACACCTGAAGATGGGAGGTACTGCTTCTCCCGAAACTGATCGTGCATTAAACTAATAAAACTCATGTGAATAACAACAAAGTAATTTTATTTTAATCTATTTTAAAGCGCTATTTAAAATGTAACCTTTTTTCCCCGTAATTTATCTTCCAAACTTGAAGATTTTAAACGCGGGGGAACTTGCCCAAAACACGAGTGATTCTATCGAATTGGTGTATGTTAAGTAAGAACATTGTTACAAGTAAAACACATCTCTCATACATTCACCTACTAATGCATTAGTAGACCTGTGTGAAGTTCGTTTCAGGGCTTGTCCCCCGGTCAAAGCGCGCCCCGGTTTGCCGCCCCATCGGGCTAACTAGCAGGCTATTGTCATCACGGAGAGAACGCCAACGTATGCAAATGCATTGCAACGGCAGAGAAGGCTGAAGCGCTGTTCTGCTTAACTCCTTACGACCTTAAGGCGACGAGATAGCGATTCGTGTCCAAAAATAAGGTGTACTGTGATCTATGGAGTTCTTTTGCAAGCGCGAGCAAGCTCCGATTTGGATTGATATCCAATGTGTAAGGAGTTTAGCAGAATAGCGCTTCTGAAATGTGAAAAAATATTTTTTTATATACAGCGATCATGTCACACTTCGCTTTAAGCACAAAAATACTCTCACGTATCGATATTTAAAGTTTAAATTAAATAAGTGACTATTTTTTTAATCAAACAAGGGGTTCGCAGATAAATGCATCTTTTTTCCTATTTCCTCTTGTAGTTAAGAAGTTGGTCATCAGTAATAATTCATAATTAGATCATGTACTATGAGAAGTTATACCTAACATTATGTTTTATCCACAATTTCTCCAATCAGTGAATCAGCACATATTCAGTTTTACCTTTAAGGTGGCGGTATATTCACTTCACTTATTATATCTTGGATTATACCCCCTCTGGTGTTTGACCACTCGGACGTTCCAGAATGCGGTGGACAGACCAAGGTCGATGCCGATGTGATGGGGATTAGGGAACCATGAAAGGGAGCAGCACAAGACAGATAATCTTGGAGAATGGCGATGCGAGAGGCTCTGAGTCTTCAAGGTGTTTAAGCCAAATAAACTAAAAACAAAACTATATTACGAGTACCTTCACGAGCGCGAAAAAAAATTCAACAAATTTTCGTTGTTAAATAAGAACTTGTATTTTACTTAATATCTTAGTGGCAGAATTAAGACATATTCAGCCTTATTAATAAGATTTGTTGAACTTAAAACTAGAGTTAGGACCAATTATAAGTATACAAAAACTTACATTGAGCTAGTTTAAGGATTAAAACTTTTTTATGAGTATGGAGCATGAATATGCGTAACATAGTAAAAATCTAAAAAATAGCAAAGATTGAATTTTGCTTTTGATGAACTGGTGACTTGAAGAAACAAGCCTAATTAAGGGATGCTGGTTATAATACGTAAGTCATTTATTTTCGTTCGGAACTTACGAGAATAGATATTTAAATAAATCCATTGTAGTGTTCAGATAATTGAAATAATACTCTTCAACTCTGAACGTCATATCTAGTTGTGTAATCTAGTAGATAAAATTAGTGTGCGAGTCGTGTCAGACCCGCGGAGTACGGTCACTGGCCAGACTATAGGCCGTCTATAGACGAACTATATGCGTGTAGGTGGTCTATGGTCGGCCTAAAGGTAGACGGTCTATAGGCGGACAGCCCAGTCACGCTCTAACAGGATAATTCAATATTGGCGCAGTAATTCTATGCATTATGACATTAGGAAAGCAAGGATTTTCATACTCAATAAACAGAAAAAACGAAACATTTGTATAAAGATGGAAGTAGATATAGGTTTGTATGAGGCTGGACCCCGTACTATACAAATTGGGGAAATCTGTCCATTGTTTTTTTTTAATAAGGTGACAAGAGTTGCAGGGTGTTGTCATTTCAGGTTTGAGTTTTTATTTATTTAAGTACACACTATACATGCGGCATGTGTAAGCATGAACTAACAACTGTCACCCATGCTGTAAAAATGGTTCGCTTTGCCAATGTCACCCCTGTTTCAGGGAAGGACGGCAAGAGTTGCAGGGTGTATGTCAATTCGTGATTTGGTTTTAATGTTGTTGGTTCACTGCGGCATGTGCAAGCGCAAACTTGTACGTGTCTGCATAATAACATAACATATCTTAGCAACTGAGATTAGATTAGATTAGATTAGATATGTAAGCGTGCATGAATCTGTAATATTAAAATTTCTTTGAAACAAAGAGTGCGCATGGAGCGATGAAAATAAATGTTAAAATCCTCATCAAAGTCGAATGATGACTTCATTAATATTATAAATATAAACGGAAAAATAGAATGCTATTCAGTAATAAAAAATGTTGAACTCTTATCGGTTTCCTCCGTATTCTATTTTTACAAGACCATCTATTAGAAAAATACAATGTTTTAGTCAACAATACAAGATATAGTTTCCAAATGAAAAAAAATCAAGGGCTATTTAAACAGCGGAAGATAAAAACTTTATTTAACCACTTGCCCGAGTCGCGTAGCAGTAGAATCGTAGAAGGAAGGGGATCGTAGAGGGTACATAACTCTGGCGTAGAGAGCTCGGTACCTACTTGAGGACGCACTTTCCCCGATTTACATATCACATAAACACTTGGGAAGGGCAAAAGTAAAGAAACTGTTCCTGAACCTATTTTTTTAAATCTTTTTTTCAGTAAATATTTTTGATATTGCCTTTTTTATTCTGTAAAAAATGGTTCACTTCGCGAATGTGAGTCACCCCTGTTTTAGGGAAGGTCAGCAAAGTGGCTGGATGAAGGTTCATTTGAGATTTGTGTTTTTATTTTATAGTGGAGTATGCTGCATTTATAAGCGCTAACTTACATGTGTCTGCTTAAAGGCATGCATATGAATGTTAAACATTAATTAACATGTGTTTTCAACTTCGATTATAAATCATGGGTAGATAGCAACAGCAAAGTATTTCATATTGAAAATAATAATGTAAAAATTAAACAAAGCTATTCTTCATGAGTTGATTTATTCCTCGAGCGCTATCGATGTTTTCACACCATTATCCAACTAGTGAAGAACAAGTTTTTTAAATTTTTACTTTATTATTTTTAAAATGAATTCTTAAAATGTCAATTTTATTTAATATTTCTTTCCATAATATATAATCTAAGTTGCAAAGATAAATTACATTTATGATATATATTAAACGTATTCCCACATCTTGTGATTCTACCAAACCATCGCCTCAGGTTCATCAACATAATGTTTTTTTTTCAAACTGAAGCCTGTCTTCCCTACACTTATCCCTGCACGGTTTTTGAACCAATATTTCTCAATATATGACAGAGATAAATATATTAATTAATTAAAAAACTAATTGTTACATTTTAACGTGTATTTCATCTTTTAACTAACAAGTGTCTGTGAGCATGTATTACTTATGAATCTAAAATTTTAATGAACCTTTACAACTTAGCTAATAAATTGAATATCAACAGTGTTATTCATTAGATTTTTTAAACCAGATTTCTTTAGAGATCTGGTTTAATTTCTCGATTTAATCTCAATTTACAAAAAAGGTGATTCATAAAAACTTTATAATTCAGTTTAACACTAAACGTGTTTCAAAACATGATCACATTTGTAAACCACCTACTAGTAGGTTTATTTCGTTCTAAACTAGATCGACATACGCAAAATGGCGATCTTCCTCATTCCCCAGCTGATCGTAATGTACGAGATAACTTTCAGAATAAAAGATTTATGAATCAAAAAAGAGTTTCAGCAAGTACAGTAACTTTAAAACATTAGAATTTTACACTATAACAACAAATCTACGGCATGCAGCAACGAAACAAATATAAAAACTGCGACAAGAAAAAAAGTGACAGATGCCGCGTCGTGTTATTTTTCAAGTCACCAATTTTGTAAAACTGTCACTTTTCTTGTAAATGAAGTATGCAGGCCCATCTTTGAGATTTTCTTCGTGATGCCTACAGCCAAAACCTGAAGCCACAATGAAGTCATGCTTTGAAAAATACTTGTTTCCATTTTTAGTTCATTCAAAGCTGCAATCGACATGAGTTTGACAGCTGGAATGTTTGGAAACGTTCGGGAGGGGGCGTTTACCCGAATGCATCCGAGCGTCTCCGAAAGTTGTCAAAAACCTCAAAAAAATTCATAGACACCAAAATACCTAGATAAATGTCGAGCATTTCGTATTTTTTCATACAGAAAAAGCTACCGGAAGTCTGTTTAAGCAGGATTCGGTAAACCAAAAAAAAAATGCACGTATTTCGCTAATGAATCACCTTTTTATTTATTTTGGTTTAGCGGGCTGGTACAAATTTAAATTGGTTTCTCAAAATCTCGCACTAAACAGGAATGGGTGGAATCTAATGAATAACACTGCAAGAGTTTATCAAATTTTTAAATACTGAATATAAAATAAATGTTTATAATACTATGATTAAGCCTCATTTCTCATATTGCTCAACAATTATATACATGGCAAATAAAGAATATCTAAATTCGTTCCAAAAATTACAAAATAAAGCGATGAGAATGATTCTAAATCAGAAGTATGATACTAAAATTTCAGATATGTTGGTTAGCTTAGAGTGGTTGAATGTGGAGGAGTATCTTAAGTTGAATGCATTTATGTTTATATATAGATTAGAAAATAAGTTATTGCCTGTTTATTTGGATAAATTCATAATTAGAAATAAGGATGTACATAGCTATGATACTAGAGGGAAAAATGATTTAAGAAAGTTAAAAGTAAGAACAGTGAAATATGACAGAGGAGTTCTGCACAGAGGATTTGATGAATATAATAAAGTACCAGCAGAAATCAAACAAACTAGTGACGTAATCAAATTTAAGGAGAAAGCTGTAAGGTTCCTACTTGCACAGCGCCTCTGATATAACTGTTTTTGTTTTGACTTGATATCAAATTGTTTAAATTAGCATTATTTTGCTACAATAAAAAAATAAAAAATAAAATAAAATAAAAAGAGTTTGGTTCTGGTTTGGTTGTGACTCGATCCATGCAGGAGAGGCACAAGAAGAAGTCTTAGAAAGATGATTAATTCAAGTTTTTTTTTGTTATTTCTAACGTCAAATTGAGGGACAATAGGAGACAAATTTGATTGCTGGGAAATATAAAAGAGGGGACCGGTATCCAAAGTGTGACTTTGTAAACACCAAAGCTATCTTCAACGTCACCAGAACCCAAAGTTACATAAAGAGAAGAAGGTCAAAATCTGTTTCTTAACTTTATATCACATTTCAAATGCAAATGGAACTTTGTTTTCAGTTTAGAAGTTGAAACTGTGAAAGGTGAATTTTGCAGTCTTATCTGACAGTTCTGCAAGAAGACATAGAGGTGAAAGTTTCCGCAAGAAAACTGAAGAATTTCTGGGAAATTACAGCTTTACTTACAAGAACTTAAGCATGCATAACTATTTTGTTCTCGTTAGAGAGTTATATTGTCTTGGTCTTTTTTATCTGGGCCAGCATATATAACTTTAAAATTATCCTATACAACAAATTAAAGAAAATAAAGACTGGTTGTAATGTACGGACACAAACAGACATGTGTTTATTCACGCTAACACATACTGCATATGTATTTGCAAAATAGAAACAGAAAAAAAAAAACAAATAAACGGATACCCTGCAGCTTTTGCTGCAGTTCAACGGAGATAACATTGGCAAAGTGCATCAATTGTGACAGTATGTGTGGTTAGCCTCATGCTATACCTTAAGTTGAAGAGTAAAATAAATTAATTCCATAATCAAAGATAAAGACACGAAAAACCTAAATGGGAAATTACTTTTGTATAGCAATGCCCCAAAAATGTAATTTATCTGACCCAGTAATTAGCCAACTATCCAAGCTTACACTGGCGTCTACGCTTCCTTGGTCTCACTTAATCAAATGATGCACCTCACCTTGCAGGTTCGCGCATAGGTATGCTGTTTGCCGCCTTTCCTCCAGACGTCTGAATTATTCTAGGGAATTGAGTGCATCCCGAATATCTTCTGACTCACTCCACACTGTATGGAACTGACGCTTTATGAGGAGAGATCAGAAACATATAGAGAAACATAATTTGTCATTAATTTAGGTACATAATAATGATCTATACTCCATCATCTAAGTTGCAAAGATATATTAACGTTTAAAGCTCATATCAAATGCATGCCCACAAACAAACACGTGTAAATTATCGCTCACAAATGCTAAATGTGTACTTACAAATAAAATCCAAACCTCAAATGAACATAAACCCTACAACTTTTGCCAACCTTCCATGACACAGGGATGACATTGGCAAAGTGAACTATTTTTACAGTAAACAGCGAGCGCTGTTTTTGCGTGAATCACAACTAAAATAACTTTGTTAGCTTGGTTGTCACTGTAATAAAAAGCCAATTTTTCAATTAAACCCAGTTGCTGTAAGGTTAAATACACCGTTGAGATTTTATCAAACCAGCGAAGAGCTTTTTTATCTCAATCAAGCACACGACTTTCCTATTACGAGTCCGAAGCGTTGACCACTAGACTACAGACCGGTCACATACGTGTGGAATGATTATTATCTATATACATTTAATGTGGATGCAATCTATGAACTCATATAGGTACTGAAGTAAAGATTTAGACTTGTAATTTTCTGATTTAAATGTGAATACATTAAACAGAGCTACCTACCGTGAAGATATGATAGAAATTCGCTTCTAAAAGGTGAATGAAGAACAAATTAAGGATAGGTTTTATACACCAGAAGTCTTAAAACTACTAAAAAAAGAAGCAATGTGTAGTGCAGGTCTCTATTTTTATCACTAGATACAGGCAGTACATTCTTACAACAGTATATAGCAGGTGCATACGTGCATGTATGAATGCAGTTCCCGAGGCCGCTGTCTAGTGTCTGAACCCAGAACCGTTCTGAATACTTTATACCGCATCCAGAACGTCTTTCCCGCCAGACAAACCCATCCACTCAATTAATAACATTGTCTGTCGCATTCTAGGTCATGACAGCGCTGGAAAACTAAAGGTTGTCGTGCTATTTCTTAACAAAGAATGTTTTTTTAAGTGAGTTGTTTTGGAAATTGTAAATAAAATATTTTGCCCCCTAAACGTCATCATCATCTTCAACAGCAATCTTGTTGATTAATCCATTTATCTCTTCTTCTGAGTTTTGAATAGGAGCCGATATACGCATACCATAAAGGAACTTCTGCCAACCATTAAGCAGAGAAAACTGATGTACTTTGGTCAGGTTATGAGAAACGAGGGAACCGCCTTCTTCATCTTTGCAGATATCATACAAGGTTAGATTGACGGGAGAAGAACTCAAGAATGCCAAAGGACATCGTGGCTGAAAAACCTGCAACAGTGGTTCAATAAAAGCACCAAGTCCCTGTTTCGAGCCGCAGCATCCAAGGTGAAAATAGCCATGATGATCATCGATCTTCAATAGAAGTGGCACCAAAAGAAGAAAAATATATAATTGTAAAATTAATTTTGGATGTAATTTATATAAAGTATCATTCTTCATAATTGATGCATTTTTAAAGAAGATACGTCTACTTCTGTGGTACACATACAGCGTACATGTATTCACAAACCTACAAAGTACATGTACATATTCACAAATCATCCAAAGGTCTTATTGAATGTCTTATGATGATGATGATGATGATGGATGATTTCTTTTCTGTAGCGCCATTTAATGGTCAGGACCATCTCAAGGGCGCCATAAATGAGTTCGACTTTCGTATTAAATATATGTAACTTGTTAGTTCTCCTCTCTCGTCTTGTTTTCTTAACACCATCTCGTTGGGTTCCCTTTCATCTAGATTTTTTTTTCTTTGCTACTGAGACAGAATTAACTCAATAGCTTCTAGGCTTGTTTCATTATATGATATCCCGAAATATATTTTTTCTACTCCCATTTGGTAATTTACTAATTACAAAACGGCTAACGCAATCACAATGCCATACATTTCTACACCCGTTGCATAATGTTACATTATGCAACCGGTAACCGTGTTAAAATGAACATGTGCGCATGCGCATTGTCAGAATTGGAACCATTTTTTAATTTCAAATGTCAACCTTGTATGGGGGTATGAAGACCTGTCAATCCAAGATGGCCGCAAGCGATCAGCTGATTAGGCTTCATACAACATTAGTGATATTCGGTAGGTAGGAATTACCGTGGTGATGAAACTTTCAGCCCTGTTCAGATGAAAATAAATAAGTATATTTTATGTGTAGAGTCAAATAAAAATTGTTAATAGTGCTAAAATTTATCGAATTTATTTATCGGATTGCTCCAAATAAAGCTTTCCTTTTTTCAATGGAAAATAAAAGGCTTGAAAGGAAAACAATACAAAAAATTTCACCGCAAAAAATAAACAAACTCAAAAAGTTACTTGGTTAATAGGTGAGTATGAGGTTGATCACCTATGCTGTACAAATTTGGTTCACCTGCCAATACAACTGCAGGGCATATGTTTATTTGAGTTTTGGGTTTGAATTTTTAAGCTTATATGCAGGATGTAAAAGCGCGACCTTATACATATGTGTCGGCTTGTGGGCATGAATTCAATATGAAACCTAAATATAATTTATTTTTACAACTTAGGTTAGATTAGATAATCGAAGGGAATGATAAATCACACGTTTTGACAAAGGTAAGGTTTTAATTACTTCAAATGGACGAGTACATTATAATGACTATTATTCACTATTTTGTTAATTCTCTCATGGTCGTAGAAAAAGTATTGTATGCCACTGCACGTAATTAGTCTTTGTAACACTCGTGCTTTCTATTGTGCCATTCGGCTGCGCCTCATGGCACAAACTAGCACTCGTGTTAAAAAGACTATCATTACTTGGCAGTAGCATAAATAACTATTTTAAGTTAATTTACATTTGATTGAAAAAAAACAACAACATATTTTGAAAGGAAACAAGAAATTAACATTCATACCATAAAACATACACGTTAAAAATACATTTAAAAAAAATACTTTATAAAATCACCAACACAAAAAAAAACATACAAAACACACACGTAAAAAAAACAAAATACCCAAAAAAAACACGAGAAGAGCGTTATTATTCCACTAAATCGCTCCGCAGATATCAATCAAAATCAATTCTGGTCGATGCAACAAGCGAGTGGGAAATAAAGGAGGCGCGAAAACAACAACGAAAAAAAAAACAAAATGGCGGCCGGAAGTGGCTGAGCCCGGCCGATCCGCAAAATATGGCCGAACTTCCGGTCAGACGCCATTTTCCTGATTTACGTCATTTTTTTGGCGCTCAAATAATATATTTTATTCGCCTCCAGGTGCCGCTTTATAACCATCACACGAGAGTGAAAAATGGTTTATGCCTTTATCGTGCCCGGAGAAATATGCCGCGTCTGCTTTTTACATGTATATGTATGTGCGTGTAAGTGGATCTCTTCGCGAAGGTGTTTTACAAGTTTTTAGGGTAATAAATTTATTAGATTTCTTTTCGCCCAATACATCGATCGGCATTGTACAACTAGTTCTGTTTCTTGATGTATTTCTTAGATGTGACTTTTATATCATGAGCTTTTAAACATTAAACTGAAAATAAAGTACCCGCAACAATATCATAAAGTCTTTTTTTTTATTTTGTAAAAGGTCACTTAGCTACTTTTGAAACACCTACACAGGTCTTACATAAATTTAAAATAAATTTATTAGGCGAGCGCTGTTGTTTTACAAAAAAACACACCTCAAAAGTCTTCTACAAGCTTGATCGATGCTGGAAACTGGGACTGTAGGTCTAAAATCTAAATGAACCTTTTTGCTTGGATTTGACCAAATATTTTTATTTTTCGCTAAGATCATATTTGACAAAGAAGTAAGTATATTCTTTAGGGTCTTTAACTGGTAACCAAACCCACTACCTTTGAGCTTTGAAGCCAGAACTTACCCCTTGACCATGCCTTACTCTTCTTTAAATTAAAAATCTCTAAGTCTTTTTGAACTCCAATCACTTTCCGAATTCCAAAATATATACGTTAAATACAGAAAAAAACTGACATACCAGATATGTTTTGCACACAAAAAAACCGCAGAGCTTTTTTATTTTGCAAGTGTATTGATTCAGTGGTGGAACTATCGTCATCGCCCGTAGAGAGCTGGCGTAGGCTGTAGACGCTAACACGGTTATGCGGGATGGACACGTTCCGTTTCCCCTATGGATACACGCTACGAACAGCGGCTACGAGTCTACGAAAAACAACCATGTTGTAGGCTACGAAAACACGCGTAGACTGAATATCTTTTGGATGTTTTTCTCTTTGAGAGTGTATTGATTCAGTGGTTAAGTTTTTGTCGTAGGCCGTAGACAACTGTCGTGAAACTATATAGAGCTCGTTTATATATTTAGCTGTCATAGGATAAAAATATATTGCTATCGGTTCGTAAATTTGTTAACAGTTATCATATTTGTGGTAGATCAAAGAGAGCGTAGCACGAAAAAAGCTGTTATAGAAAATGGTTAGCTGAGAAAAATGGCTTTTATATACAATTCTTGGGTATTTTAGGCTATATATAGTTATTGCTTTTATGACAAAACTGTTTTAGATCGTAGACATCTGATGTAGGTTTCTAAAAGCCGTCATTGATGGCAGATAGGTGTTGAAAGCCGTTAACAGCTGTTGTAGATAGGTGTTATAATATGTTTAAAATAAAAAAAAAAAAAATCTAAAACGTAGTTTTATTTTCACAATAATATTTTCTACCTCAAGCACTTTCGACCTTCAATACAAAGGTCATTCTCGAAAAAGGTCGAAAGTGTTTGATGTAGAAAATATTATTGTGAAAATAAAACTACCTTTTAGAAAAAAAAAAAACTTAATAAAATGAATTTTCACTGTGTGAATACACAAACCCTACAAAATCTAATAGGTGTTATATGCGTCAGAGAGCTATTGAGTGGCTTAGTAAAAGCTGTCACCGGTCGTAAATATTTGTCGTAGGGTGTCTAAAATTGTTAAAAGTGAAAATTATTGTATGCAGTGAAGAGTTGTACTAACAAAAATATCTTAAGTTGTAGATAAATTGAGTATGCTGTACAGAGATGTCGTGTATAGTGCTGTCATATGCCGTTAACTGTTGCCGTATACCGATAAAAGTATAGTAGACCGTAGAAATCTATCGTTGGCCAAAGATATATCTTATTTTTTTTCGCATGTATGATAACAAGCAGCTGTACGTTCATCACTTTATTAGGAAGGGCAGTTTTTCCTGTGAATTTTTATTACTTTTGACCAAAATCCATCAGGGTTTGTGTGCCACAGCACAGCCCACCTGTACGTATTCAAATTAACAAAGCAAGTCTAACCGAGCGCGCGAGCCTACAGGCATTTACCAGCCAAAGCTAAGCTGGACTATCATAGTACCTCAAGTATATCATTTTTCTCTAAACTCAATCAAAGCGTTTCACAAAAAATACTTTGAAATTAAGGCAGCGTCTCTTAGTGAACGCTTAAGGTTGCATATATTTTTGGTTAACGCTACTGTTGAGTTCAAACGTGATGTTTTATACTTGGGGTACAGAGCAACAATGCTACAGAAAGCTACATGACTATCACTCACTAACGCCACTTCCGTCTATGAGGGATAACACTTTAGATTTACACGTCATGTGTGTATTTTTTTTCAAAATGGACATTGAGATACAGCATGTAAGTAAAACTACAAACAATGACGAATTTATGCTTTACATAGCTATTGACCTCAATTTTTAGCACAACTTGTCGCTTTTGTGGCTTTGTTGTTATGGGTGATGATCATTGTATTGCTTAAAAAAATTATGTATTTTCTTCCTTAAACAAACTCTACATAATACAAAAAATTATACTGAATATTTACTCATTTGATATGACATACAATGTGGAAGACTGGATATTAAGCTATATAATTTTTAAACAGTTTTTTAGGTCAACAGTAACATACGTCAAACTCGTGAAAAATCATGTAATTTACCAATATTATAATATTTGTATAATAATTTACTTAAAGTAGTTTTTGATAACAAAATGTACTTTTTTTAGTGGTGATAAGTTTGCGTATAACTACATTGGCCAAAAAAACGAAATGCTTAACGGAAATTGGATTTAACTTAAGTACAGTTGTATTTTTATGATTTGTCTATTTTACTTTGTGTAATGGCGTACATTTCCATAGCTTAGAGTTACACCAGCATTTTGCAATTGTCCACCTTCCCAGGTTAAGTACAATAATCACGTGTGGAAAATAAGATAACGTTACATAGTGAAACTATGTATTATTAGTAATTGATACACAGAACCACATTGATCTGTGAAAGAAGCTTCATTGGAATACATATTTTTCATTGTTTTGATGGAAAGAAAATTCAGAAAAAGGCAAAGAAGAAGGGAGGTCTTAAACTCAAATGTGGTCTTAAGAAACGCAACTAAGCTTGACATATTGTATGAAGAAGTTTATCGTTATTGTCTCACTTTCACATCGATGATCCTTTCATGTCGTCTCACCACATTCACGCTAGATCAAGGGCTAACATGCAAAACAATAAATGTTTTTTTACAGCATAGAAAATTCTAGCTCGTTCAAGCACATTAAATGACAACGAATCATGTTAAACCTAACAAAAACTCTTAAAGTGCTTCGTCCATCCGACGCTGGATGATTTCGTGGCAACACATTATTTGTAATGATAAAAAAAATGGATGATGATATTTTATTGTGTAAGGGCTGTATTTGTGTGAATCACACTTCAAGAGCCCTCTGAATGATTGTTAACAAGACACAGTTGCTGTGAGGCTGAATACAATACTGAACACAGTTGCTTTGTGACCTATCTTTGGTAATGGTAGATGCATTCATAACTGAGCAAAGAACTTATTTTTTCAATTTAAAATAAAATACGTTTTTTCTGTTAACATTTACTAATGGTTTTATTTCATGCACAACCTGACAATTAAACCATTACTGAACTAACAAAAAAAAAAAAAACTTTCACAAAGTGACTGCCACAAATCTAGATAATTTTAAAAAAACTGCTCCAACCAGTTTTCAAACCCATGACGTTCCAGTTGTAAGACCGCAGCGTTAAATATTAAACAATACAATCTCCATATGAGTTTATGGTCCAGCCACCTTAGAATCTGACCACTCTCAGGCTCCGAGCGCCTGCCTAATCGGTATATTTCCGCAATAGGCCATTAATAGCGCGATATAAAATTTACAGCCCTGCACTGGAGGGCTGGATGTAGCTAATCGCCTTTTTTATTCAGATTCCCGGCTATTTCAGGTTTCAGGATTGTGTCTGCTACAGCTATTCCGGTTTTATTTTTTATACAATTTCTGTAGCACTCAATATTTCTATTTATATGTTTCCATTGGAAAATTAAGTGAAATTCATTTCAAAACAGTACTTTAGATATATTCTTTGTTAAAAAGGTAGGTTTGCGGCCGACCACCTATCCTGTATTTTTTATGACAACCAGAACAGATAAATGGCTAGTACAACAAAACCCTTACGAAATAATGATTGATTTTTTTTATTTACTAATATTATTATGATTATAATTAATAATTATATAGGTTTATTGTTTTTTTCATTTGTTTCTGCTTTTGTGTATTTTGTATTTTCTGCATTTTTGTATTTTTCTTCCATGTACTTTTCTAGTGCAGTATTTTTTTATGGCTGTTCATGTATTGCACCCTCCACATGACTAAGCTGGAATAAACATTTTATTGTTATTATTAATAATAATAATAATTAATGGAATAAGGCTTACTTCGCTTCCTGTAAAAAATATTTAACGCTCACCAACGCCACCCCTGTTTCAAGTTAAAGCTTCAAGAATTTCAATCATAAATGTTAATGTAGTGTTTTTGGGGTTCGGATAGACTTTAAACAACAACAAAAAACAGGTATTCTTTTTGAATATTTATTTACACTTAATCTATTTTAGCAACTTCAATTTATTTCATAGTTCAGCCCCTCACACTTGTTCTCCGATCAAAGGCGAGGATCTATCTGCTCTCATGCACTCAATTTTGCTTTTTATATACTCCAGAGACAGAAGTCGCTAGGGACCAATTTGCTCGATCGCTCTACCAGCTTCGAGAGTACAAAGGGATTATTTCATTTCTAGATTTCTTAATCCTATAATAATTTTTGCTACCTACAATGTACACCTATATTAATCTATCATTTACATAACACTATAATTATTATTGCTACCTACGATGTACACTTATATTAGTCGGTGCTATGGTCACGGCCGGCGGTCAAAAAGCTTGTTCAGCTAGCGTATTTGGTTCAGATAACGTTGGTTCGAGCCACGGCTAGCCCCTTTGACCATAACATTGACCCTGGTTCAGATGTCGTTGCATGCACACAAGCTTCTGCTTTCGCATGAAGACAACTGGTTAGGCAAAATAGGTTGGTGAATTGCATTCCTCTTCACAAATTGATTTATTAAAAAAAAAAATTAAGCTACTATTTACATAGCATTAATATATCTTTGCAATTTTAATGATAATTTAAATAATAGAATTCTATTCTCAAAACAAATTTCAATAAATAAGACATTACTATGCATTACACTCAAACTCAATCTTAGCGTTTATTACAATTGTATAGAAACTAAAACAACCACAAGAGGTACTAATTTAGTTACCATTAATTTTTTTGGACTTTTATTCGTAGGCTTTTATGTTTTGCGTACTGATAACATTTTTTTTCACTGTTCCTGAAAGAAAAATGAAAAATATTTTGTTCTTGATTTTTTAAACGCTGTAAGTTGTAAGTCTATATTTAGACTATTATTATGTATAGACTTACAACTTCCTTTCAAGCGATTACAAAATCAAGAAACAAATATTTTTATTTTTTCTTTCAGGAACAGTGGAAACAAATGTTATCAGTACGCAAAACATAAAAACCTACCAATAAAAGTCCATAAAAAAATGTATGGTAGCTAAATTAGTACCTCTTGTGGTTGTTTTAGTTTCTATACAATTGTAATAAACGCTAAGATTGAGTTTGAGTGTATTTTTTATACTTGGGTTACTGGGATCGCGGTTCCGTTTCCGAAATCAATTTGAGTTACAGCAGAAATATCACAAAGAGTAAAAAATGAAATAATAATAAACATTCAGATGCTTCGCTCCATTTATTTTCTCCGTTGAATGGTTCCTAAAAAAAAGATACTAAAAATAGCTCGACTAAACTTTTTTAACCGTGCAAGAATATTCCAGAAGCGGACTCAGATAACATTAAACATCCCTTAGTCTAATTGTATCCAAAAGCTTTTAAAGCATATCTACTTTTATTTATAGGACATTTTTTTTCTTTAGCGCCGTACTGTGAAAAATCATCATACATAAACAACATATCTACATTTGTAATCTGAGTTGCACCGAAATATTCAAATTGAATATTCATATTTAATGCATGTGTAACAACAAACCACTCTTCGTTTATTTTTCACTTTATTAATTTTCTTCACTTAAAGAGTAGTATGAGGCTGACCACCAAAACTATAATAACTGGTTCAATTTGTCAATGTCACAACTGTTTCAAGGAAGGGCGGCAAGCGTTGCTTTTCATCTGTAATGTTGACTAATTTGTGCGCTTTTCCGGGATGGCAGGAATTGCAGAGCTTATGTTCATTTGAGTTTTTATTTTGTAAATAAGTTCACATTCATATTATTCACGTTTGAACCTAAACTTACACCTCTTTGCTTATGGACATGCATTTCACACTTTTGTAGTGTTTTCTCTAGTAGAAAATAGGAAAAAATATGCATTTATCTGAGAAACCCGTGTTAGCTTTATATGTCACTTTTTCAGTTTTACCTTTCATGTATCAATACGTTTGAACCTAAACTTACACCTCTTTGCTTATGGACATGCATTTCACACTTTTGTAGTGTTTTCTCTAGTAGAAAATAGGAAAAAATATGCATTTATCTGAGAAACCCGTGTTAGCTTTATATGTCACTTTTTCAGTTTTACCTTTCATGTATCAATACATTTTGTAGCGTTTATTTTATTCAACAAATATTCTGTTTTGTTATTTAGCTACGGCCAAAGCTCGGCTCGGACCCGGCACGGTCTAGCTGAGTCACTGTTAACTTTGCATGGAGTAAAGCCTCAAGTTTCCACATCTCTGCGACCCACATTAAAGATTATAAGCTAAACCAGTTCACCGCTTATGGCATGTAAAGGTAAGAATTCCGGCTCACGCACGCTGTCACACAGCCTGATGTATGGCCGCCAGGATTAATCGATTCCCGGCCTCTATTTTTGTAAATGCGAATCCGTTGATAGTTGTGGGAAACGATATGTTTTACTTCTTTTCCATTCCCCGACATCTGTGTCACGAAACGGATATAAAATAAAAGTTTTTTGTGTGTGAAAAAGATAATAAAATAACTGTTTTGAGTTTTTTTTAAACTACTGTTCCTTGACATTCAGGTTGGTATATTCCTTGACTTATAGGTTAGTATGAGGCTGACCATGTAAACTGTAAGAATGGTTCACTTTGCCAATGTCACCCTTGTTTCAGGGAAGGTCGCCAAAAGTTGCAGGGTTCATGTACATTTAAGCTTTTGATTTTAATTTGTAAATACACATGCAGCATTTGTACACGTATCTGTTTGTGAACATGCATTTAATATGAATTTCAAATGTTGTTTTTTTCCAATTCAATGACCGGTCCGTAGTTTGGTGGTAAACTCTTCGGACTCTGAATTGAGGGTTGTGGGTTTGAATCCCGGCGGAGCACAAAAAATATACCATTTATATTTTCAAATTTGCTCTTCGCTGGGTTGAAAAATTGATAAACCTTTACCAATGACTGGTCACCAATGGTCCATCCAGCCTTGGAGTATCTGGGTCTTGCTTGAGAATTGGCGCTTTCTAGTGACGACGACCAAGCTCGTAAAAAGGTCGATAGCTCAATTGGTAGAATGCTTGCATTCCATGCCGAGAGCAAGGGTTCGATCTCAAGGTTTGCTCAGCCTTCACAAGAAATGAGAACCAGCCCCCCCGGGAGCTGGAAAACCTCCACTTCAACTGAAAGTGGTTTGTGTGAGGCCGGCCCCCTAACCCGTAAAAATAAATAGGTCCCGAATCGCCACGTGCGACCCCTTCGGGGATAATGCAGGCAAGAAATTACACTATTTGTGTAGCTTACTTGCGTGTTTTTTTGAGTTTTTTAAATATATTTTTACAACATAGGTTTTAGATCATGGAATATAAACTGTGCGTTGTTTCAATGTAAGCTAATGTGACTTAAAACTGAAAAAATCAAACTACGCAGCTCTCATGTGTTTGTCTTTTCATTCAGTATATACTTGATGCAGGTTGAAGCATCCGAGCTTCAGTGTTCTTATTAATTTATTATAAAACTATTCTTGGATGTTGAATAATGATTTAAAAGAATGAAAGTTTTCTTTCTTCTCCCTTTTGCTTGTGCCTTTTCTATGAACATTGGTGATCATCACAGCAATTTACACTTTCAATATTGCTGCATGAAAGGGAGATCTGCTTCTACCGAACCACAGTCCCGGGTTCTTCAATCTGCTTTGACGTAGAGTAGGACCTTAGAATGCGAGAATAATTAAAATATAAATATTTTAATTATGGATCATAAAAAGTAACATCAAAAATTATAAAGCCCATCTTAATAATAAAACCATTTAAAAAGGGTTTAAGGAAAAAAGAGATTAACTGTCGCTTCAAGTTTTCCTCTGTTTTAACTACCTCATTATACTTTATATGCCAACATTACAAAATTATAATAATTACTCTGTAAGTCCATCCGAGTTAACTATTGCAATGCCAGATAAAAGTTGTATTCTTCAAGAACAGTACATCTTTTGTCAAAAACAAAATATGTCATGAAAAAATTATAATTTTTCAAAAAATTCCAGTTGCTGTGAGGCAAGATTAATCTTTATATTTGGACGGTTACAAAGATGGATATATATATATTTTTAATTTATTTGAACATTTTGATTTTCATTGCTAAAAAATACGTTGATTTTTTTATTGCTCAACTTGTAATCGAATCCTTCCGATAAAGCATATTGTACATTAAAAAATAGTGTAAATTAATATTTAAAAAACAAACTTTAGAAATTTTAAACAATTTTATTCATTGCACTCAAATTATGAAAAAAAAAACTTATTTTTAATTTCTATAGATTAATGCAAAAGTGTTCATGCACCATTGATTTTAAAAAATGTTATCTTTTTTCGATATTGTGCTTGCATTTGTATGTACAATAATTGCAAAGGTTTTTTTTGTAATGTAAGAAATAGGGTTAGAATATGAATAATTATGTAGCCTCCCTCCGAGGGAGTAATTTGTCGGTAAGGTTACAAAAGTAACAAAGGCTGTGAAGATAATTTAAGAATATTTTAATGAGCGCCTACCGAGGCGAGCGTTATTTATAAGTTTCCGACAATACTTTCAGGCCGAGCTTAAAGCGGCGGATTTTAGAGCTTTAACAGATTTCAGGCCAAATAATATATTCCAAAGTTTACCGTGCTCCTAGCATGTTAGCCTTGCGAGGCTCTTTCAGGGACTCGTACAATTTACACTGCGAACTGTGTCTACAAATAAAAAACCTTTTTTTGTTTTGAGAAACGTTGAAGTACTTTTTTTTAAATTCAAGTAAATCAACCCACATAATTAAAAGAAACTTCAAGATGTTCCGCAACTAAACTGCGCATGCAAGTCAACTTCATATCGCGTTGTCTCCAGAAGAATACAGATGGCGTGTGGAACGTTTTTTATTTAGTATACATATATAAGGGAGCCAGCCTTACTCCATCCACTGCAGGTGAACTTCCCACTTCAACGAATAATCGACTACCTAAATTACTATAAGATATCCTGAATACTTCAATCCTTTTGATTAATTTATCTCATTTTCATTATGAGCTCGACAGCCCTGGTTTAGCCTTGGCTGAATCCAGGGTTTCTCATCACTCTCGTTCGTCCATCGTCTTAGCTCTTCAGCTAGATATGTGCCTTGGCTGCACCTGCGTTTACACCGGTCGGGCCATCGATCACGTTTTTGGTCCTTATCTCCTTCGACCTTGTAGTGCTGACAGTGTTGGGCGCTTCTAATAATGTGACCATCCCACTGCTAGCGCTCTATTTTGATAACAAGGATCGCATCGAGCTGTCTGTAGATATCTTAAATCTGTTTGTCGTTTCAATGAAACCAGCCATTTTTATTTATTCTATATTTTCTTAAACAGTAAGAGAGAGTATGTGATATTTCAACTCCATATTGTAGTCTATGGTATTCGATCGTTTATTGGATGGTCGCTATGATTTTTTTCTAACGTTCATACGTTGCATGAGATCCGAAGTATTTTCAGGTATACACTCATCTCAATCTCTTCACTCGCTAATAAAAACCACTTTTTAAAGCAAACTTTTCACGAGGCCAGATTACGGCCCATTAAATCAAAAATAAACCTGTGAATGAACAAAAAACGCACGTTCAGACACTTCCAAGCAAAATGTACGACTACACTTTACGAGTACAAGCGATCATTTTTACCAAAAGCTTTAAGTACAAAAGTAAATTAAAAGTTACAAAAATGTTTTAACTATTAATACAAAAAATATTAAATATTTATGCACTTTTATATTTGATGAACTCTGCTTTCCTGTGAGTAAAACCTAAAGAAGATTCAGCAAGCTTGATCGTTGATATCCAAATCACCAATTCTAAAACAAGATCCAGTTGCTGTAAGACTGCATGGTCCTTTGCCCTTTAGTGACCGGTCATTGGTACACGCAGATGATTTTCTTAACACAGCGGATAGCATTATTAAAAATTAATGATACTTTACATCCTCCACCGGAAGTCAAACCAGCTAAGTGTTAACCAACAGAGAATGAGCCTATCTATCTACCGAACTCAAATGACAATTTGTAAAAATTGACTGTAGGAAAAGCTGTCCTAAGCTTTTTAAAAAAAACAGAATCGAGAAATAATTTCTGACATTCTCGGATTTGAACCTAAGTTATTTGCCCCAATTGCTTTACACGAAAAACCGTTAAAAGGATTGAGTGTGTAACCGACTACCTTGGTTTAAGGCATCTACTTTACCTGGTCGTATTAAGCGTTAACAGGTTACCTGAAATTTTATGCGCTCTTTTTTGTTGGAGGACATCAAAATTATATGCTGCTGTTAAAAGTGAGTGCTGAAAAACCGCTGATGCTCTCCTTTTATTTTATTACGGCACCGTAAATTTATTTTGGAAGAGCACTCTGATAAAGCTGTGAAATATTAAAGTATTGTAAATCCTATTTGGTTCTTCTGTATCAATTCTAAGTTTGGCTTGCAGGAATGTTCATCCATCTTTTTGGCATTTGAGTTCCCAGTAAGAGGAATATCACATATCTGTCAATATACCCTGTTGGAACTCTCGGCCTGGAAATTTTCAGACGTTTATCTTCTCGATCATCCTCACAATTATGTTATGCAGGAGACCTTACTGGCAAATCGCATGTCCCAGCCATATTGCACGTCTTTCGAACAGAGTTTTGAGCTGTTTTGAAAATCAATGTAATCAGTTATATATTATCATAGTAAAGAACTGTATCAGAATTCCGATCAATAGCTCAGTTGGTATAACACTTGGGTTCAAAGCAAGAAGAATGAGGCTTAACCCTCACCACGAGTGTCTAAAAAATAAAATTAATTTATGTTTTTGAAAATACCACCACATAAATAAAACAGATAAATATAATCACTTGTTCTTCAGTGTCACATAGTTTTATTAATTTGGCAAAATATTGTCCACTTTTGATACAATACATCTATACATAAGTTGTATAAAAAGTATATTAATGGTTATTCTATCAAATCAAATTATTTTTGATTAAACGTTGTTTTATTTTCACAATAATATTTTAAATCTCGAGTACTTTCGACCTTCAATATTCAGGTCATTATCAAGAGTTTATTATCAAGTACTCGAGATTTAAAATATTATTGTGAAAATAAAACAACGTTTAATAAAAAATAATTTGATTTTAAATAAAATGAATTTTCACTGTGTGAATACACAAACCCTACAAAATTTATTCTATCAAACTGCTTTTCAGGTTTTTTATTAGCACAAACACCTCAAAAAGCGGTTCCACTATTGAACCCTGTGCATTTAGATTGCCAGCCCTTAGTTTAACCACAAGGTTACGAGCAATCAAAAGCCTTCAAATTCAAAGGATTTTTGATGATAACAATGATGATGATGATGATGATGATGATGATGAGAATGCAATATATTTTTAGACAGTAATATAACGTGTGAGTTAGTGCAGAAGTTTTCATGCACCATTTATGTCAGGAAAATGTCATACTTATTCGCACGACTATCTTATGTGTGAGCCTCCCACAGAATGGGCGGCAGAAAACACGGAATTCTATGAACACTATACGTAACCTTTTCTGAATAAAAAAAACTTAGTGTCAATTAAAAGTTGTAAATAAACTGACTAAACGGATTTCAACACTTAAACTTGTAATCGGAAGGTATCATGTTGGGCTCCCAGCGGAGCACAAAAAATATTTTACGAAATTTCTGTTCGTTGATCATGTTTACTCTGTTTTGACATAAAGCTGACCATAAAAATCTTATCTAAATTTGAGCTACAAAGATATATATCACTTAACATGCATATTAAACGCATTCCCACAAGCAGACATGCATAAGTTCGCGCTAACACATGCCGCATGTGGACCTACAATATAAAAACCCAATCTCAAATGAACATAAGCCCTGCAACTCTTACCGACCTTCCCTGAAACAGGAGTGACATCGGAAAAGTGAACCATTTTTACAGTATGGGTGGCCAGCCTCATACCAACCTATAAGTCAATACATGCAGTAAAAGTCAAGGAATAAATGCTGTAAAAAATGTTTTTCTTTGTACAATGTCATCCCTGTTTAAAGAAAAGACTATTTTGAAAGTACACATGCAGCATATGTGAATGTGTTTTACCAAAAAAGCATAAAAAACTAACACGCTAAAAAGAGACGCTGTTTTAAGGTCCGAGATTTTTTTTTTGTAAACGGTTCGGCTGAGCTTTTACGTTCGCTGGATTAAGAAAAACATCTGCATTTACCAATAACCGGTCACCAAAAGGCAATATACCATGCAGTCTTACAGCAACTGGATGTTGTTTTAGGGTTGGTGCTTTGAATATCAACGACCAAGATTACTGAATACTCTTTAATTGTTATTCACACAAAAGCAGCGTTCATCAAAATATAAAATTGTATTTCTAGTTAATACATTATATTTTTACTTTTGTACTTAAAGCTCAAGTGGTAAATAATGATTGTTTGTATTCGTAGAGTGTAGTCGTAGATTTGGTAGGTACGTGTCTGTACGTACTGTTCGTTAATGGTGTATCGGTCTCTTCAAATGTCAGAATGAGACTGTATGCGCGATCAGTCTCATACTTAGTTTAAGAGCAGTGCATCTGCTAACATTTAATGAAAATATTCCATATAAGCTTTACATGGAAGTCCCACCTCTCTCTTTCAGTCATAGTAGCGTGCTTACATAATATGTCGGCCCACTAAAATATTCTATTCGTCACGGCTAATAAAGGCGTAATGTTTTCGGGTGCGTGGCGCACGTAAATCGTGTGTGCCGCACGCGTGTCGCGCATGGTGGGCCCTCTACGCGACCGCTGCTCACGCTGAACTCGCGTCGTAACACTTTACAGCCTGGCAGCTGTAATAATAATGATAGGAAGACAGCGGTGTATGACATTATAAAAGTATCTAGAAATGCAATTCATATCCTTGCTTCGTACTAAGTCTGTCGGATAGCTCAGTTGCTAATATAAGAATAATAATATTAGGATGATTTATTTGGTGAGCGCTGTTTTTGTGTATATCACACCTCAAGAGCCCTCTGCGAGCTTGGTCGTCGCTGTAGAAAGCGCCAATTCTCAAGCAAGACCCAGTTGTTGTAAGGTTGGATGGATCTTTCAGTGACCGGTCTTTGGTAAAGATTTATGAATTTTTCAACCCAGCAAAGAGCACATTTGGAAATCTACATGGGATATTTTTGTGCTCCGCCAGGATTCGAATCCACAGCCTTCCATTTATGAGTCCAAAGTATTGCCACTGGACTACGGACTATACCTATAATCTATAATCTAAGTTGCAAGGATATATTCATTCAAAGCTCTCAGATGTATGCCCACAAACAAACACGTGTAGTTCGCGCTTACAAATGCTGATTGTGTACTTACAAATAAAATTCAAACCTCAAATGAACATAAGCCCCACAACTTTTGCCGACCTTCCCTGAAACAGGGGTGACACTGGCAAAGTGAACCATTTTTTAATGGTATGGGTGGTCAGCCTCATACCAACCTATAAGTCAAGAAAGGACCAGTCCAAGAAATGCCAACAACACGCTAAAGAACATGCTAAAAGAACAAGCAACATGCTATAGCAACTCTGAAACTTTTGCCGCCCTTCCCTGAAACATTGGCATGTGAAGACGAAAATTTCTTTCTACTTGGGTTTATTTTCATTAAACTGCGATTTCTTTATTGAACAAGATTTATTTGGCACAATATCGATTTTACAGTACTTTTCTCGCTCTAGCTTATCGACTTCGCGGCTCAAAGTTGAAAGAGACCTGGCTCCTCGCAGAATCTTTGCTCGTATATATAGGTACGAAAGAGACAATTCTTGCATGTTCAAGAAGATGGTAGGTACTTCCAAAATGGATTTTACTAGAGAATTGTAACAGAGACGTCACACATACCTGCAAGCGTGCTTACGAACACTTCTATTGGAGTGTTCGACACTAGACCAGCGTGTCTAGGCGCACTACTACGAATCCATAATTCGTAACAGATGTATTGTCAGCTTTATACCAACTTGTAAATCAAGCAATAGTAAAGTATTGCTGTAAATGTTTTTTTTTCTTTGGTACTCCAATAATATTATCAGGATGGTTTATTTGGTGAGCGCTGTTTTTGTGTGAATTACACCTCAAGAGCTTTCTGTGAGCTCAGCTGTCGCTAAAGAAAGCACCAATTCTCAAGCGATACCCAGTTGCTGAAAGCCAGGACGTGCCTATGGCAACCGATCTTTGGTAAAGGAATAATAATTTTTCAACCCATCGAAGAGCATTTTTGAAATCATGAATGGTTTGTTATGTGTAATCCGAACCCGCAACCTTCCATTGACGAGTCCGAAGTGCTAACCACTTAATTACAGATCGGTCAAACCCAACACACTACCTTTCGATTTCGAGCTTATTGGGTGTTTTTATTTATTTGGGAAAAAAATGTATAATGTATATATTTGAAAGAGGTTTCATATAATTTCGTGTTAAAATGTTGTTCGCCCATTAGAATTGAAATGGAGTTCTAACAATGAAATAAATGGTTTAGATTGAAAAAACAATGCTTGTAGGTAGGTTAAAAAAAAAATCATCAACGTTGCGAAATGTATAGTTCCCCTCCTCAATAAGATTCGGTTTTTTGTAAAAAAATATTTCATACTATATGCACTAGGCAAGCGTTTTCTTCCTGTCTACGGTATTTTTTCACCAATGACAGAGGGAGTGGATCCTTAGCAATATGCTTTACTGCTTCGCGACACGAAGCTCCGAGCAAGAAGCGAAAACAACAAAATAAAACCTAATATTATTCATTTCCTTTGTGTCAGTTTTTAATTTGATTCATTCATTTTTCCCCCGTTTTTTTACAGCTTTGTCTTTCCATTGTTATTGTTGTTTTACCCTAACAATCTTTAAATTCTTCAGGAAAATTTATAATCTGATTAAAAAATAAGTTGACCGGTGTAGTGTGTTTGATTCTGGGCAGAGCACAATCTATAATCTAAGTAGCAAAGATATATTAACTCTGAAGATTAATATTCGATACATGCTCACAAGCAGGCAAGTATAAGTTAACGCTTATAAATGCTGCATCTGAACTTATAAATTAAAATCCAAACCTCAAATGAATATAAGCCCTGCAACTTTTGCCAAACTTTCCTGAAACAGGGGGTGACTTGGGCAAAGTGAACCATTTTTTACAGTATGGGGGGTTAGCCTCATACCAATCTATAAGTCAAGGAAAATTTGATCACACAAAATATTTTTACTCTCAAAAATGTAGACCGGTCTAGTGTTTAATTTTATGGACCCTTAAACGGATAGATGTGGGTTCGATTCCTTTCCAAAATTCATTTGCCTTTACCAAAAATTTGTTACCAAAGTTCGTTCCAGCTTTATTTCATCGAGACCTAGTACCGATTTTTAGATCCCTAATTTCAAATCCTTTTTTTACTCTCGAGTGTTTATTATTTGTCTTTAACCAACCTTTTAGTAATACTGTCAGAGAGGTGTACAAAAATCTTTTCAAAAATTATCGATAAATCACGAACAGTGTTATTCATGCACAGCAAATCCATGGCTCGACCGCCACCTAACGTGAATTTTCCATAAAAAAAATGGTGATCCATGGATGGATCAGTTATGGATCACATGTGTTGTGGATAACCCTGTTAGAACTTCACGTATGGATTAAATTTATATACGCGGCTAGTTTCGGTTTATAAAAGCCAATTATAAAATCAAGCAGAATTAATATATTTTGGCATGTGTAGCTTTTGCAAGGGAGGTTAAAGTATGGAATTATTTGACGTTAATTCTGTTTAATTTTGTGGTTCCCTTGCTTTCGCTAATGATCGCATAATAATTATTTTAAACAAAATATTATAAGTGGTGTTGAGATTATGCTTATTGCCTGATATTTATATTGATGATGATGATGATGACGATAATTTCTTTATCAGCGCCGTTTCGTAACACAATGTCACTCCAAGGGCGCTTAGTTTTTTACTGGGCGAAAAAGTGTGTCTTTATCCTCCTCTTTAGGTCTTCAATCGTCCTAGACCTCCGGATTTCTGGTGGTAGTTGATTTCAGGTCGCAGGGCCGGCCACTGCAAAAGCACGGTCTCCGAAAACAGTGGCAATTTTTCTTCACGGTTCATTTAGCAGGGTTTCCGCTCCGTTCTCTGCTGATCTTAGTGTTTGCTCCCTTGAGCCCAGAACTTTTGAGACAATCAGCTCTTGGATGTAGAGAGGAGCTGCATCATGGAGAGCTTTGTATGTGATAAGGCCAAGTTTAAATTTGATGCGTTGAGGAAACCTCAGCCAGTGGAGTCGCTCTAAAAGCGGAGTTATGTGACAGTGTTTGGTTTGGTTGAATATAAGTTGAATATAATCTCGTATTATCAAATACTGTTCAATTGACTATGTTGCGTGGCATGGTTAAAATCTATTTATTTTCATAAGAGTGGGATTCAACCTTACACCAACCTTCACTTGAAGTGTGAGTTGCCCTGCTTCTAAGAAGGAGAGTTAATTTTTTCACTTTATTTTTTATGGAAGTTCCTAGTCAGTCAATTTTTACGCAATCACATCTGCGGTACATAACTAATCTAATCTCTAATCTATTTTGCAAATATATATTACATTTGAGATTCATATTCAATGCATTCTCACAAGCACACACGTATAAGTTCGCTCTTAAACAAGCCGCATGTGGACTTAGGTACAATATAAAAAACCCAATCTCAAATGAACATTTGCCCTGCAACTCTTGACCTTCCCTGAAACAGTGGTGACATTAGCAAAGTGAACCATTTCTTTACAGTATGGGTGGTCAGCCTCATACCAACCTATAAGTTAACATCACAAATAATTTAATTAAACTGAATCACCCCTGTCACCCCTGTTTCAGGGAATGTCGGCAAGAGGTGCAGGGCTTATGTTCGTTTGAAGTTTGGATTTTATTTGTGAGTAGGGTCAGTGTGGCAACAGTGGATCATTTTTTTTCAAATGCACAGAATTATTGTTGTATAAATGTAATCAATGTACAACTTTTATCAAACGGTTGATAAATTAAGTACCTACCACTTGTTCTAGGAGCTCCATCTTTTTTATCCAATAAATACAGAGATATTTTGCATTTAGTAAAAAATGGAAAATGATCCACTGTGTACCCTATGGTGTACACAGTGGATCAAACAATAAAAAGCCAGATTACTTCTATTTCAAAAAAACATATGTATAAGACAGAAATATTTTTTTCTGTTTTACACCAATTTTAATCAAACGGAATAAAATAACATTAAATAAGTGGATGATAATCAAGGAAAAAACCACATTGAAGAAGTAACAAGAATATTGACGGGCATTGCTGCGTCTTCCAAGGTAAACGCAACTATGCTACACATATAGTGTAACTTCTTTCTGCGTTCTTCCCAAAGGGTCTCATGTGGCGAGTGGAATCTATTTAGATTTACAGGTAAGATGATCCACTATGTAACCTATGATGTTGATCCACTGTGTACCCTTTTGACAAATTTCTTATGGGGCAGCAATTTATGTATTTCACTTTGAACAAAGTAATGAAGTAATGTTATAATGGAAGTAGAATTATGGTTAATGAGGATAAATAAATAACTTCTAGCCGAACTTCAATACTTTAAAAACAAGAAGACAACAAAGCGAAGCTAAATTTTTACTTTTGACTGTCAGAAACACATTTTGTTACTCAGCAAAACCAAGCTGCATTGAAGTAGGACTCTGATTAGTCCAGACATGTTCAGACATGAGCACCATGCCAGGGTGAAAGCAATAGCCCTGTATAACTACTCATCTGGAAGAAACTGCCCTGATCCACTGTACCCACATGATCCACTGTTACCACATTGACCCTACACAATCAGCATTTGTAAGCGCGAACTACACGTGTTTGTTTGTGGGCATACATCTGAAGCTTTGAATGAATATATCCTTGCAACTTAGATTATAGATTATAGAATCAAACAATCAGATCCGGTCGCCGTAAAGCATGCGAATCCGCGGCCATTACATTTACATAAACACACGTCAAATGTGTGAATTACGCGAATGGCGGGAACAGCGAGCAATTATTATTGGCATTTTCATTGTTTTCACCGCCAGTATGATCATCATCATCATCATAATGAGGTGCATCATCAACATCATTATCACTTTCACTCCTGTTCCAAGGAAGGTCGTGTGTATACAGGTAAATAGACACTTCAGTTGAAGTGAGAGTTTCCCAGCTTCCAAAGCGGCTAGTACAAATTTATTGTGAAGGCTGAGTAAGCCTTGCCAGTATTTTCTCTCTTCAGTAACTCTCAAGCAAGACCAAGTTGCTGTAAGGCTGGATGGACCTTTAGTGACCGGTCTTTGGCAAAGGTATTTAAATTTTTCAACCCAGAGAAGAGCATATTTGAAAATATAAATGGTATATTTTTTTGTGCCCTGCCGGGATTCGAACCCATAGTCCTGCGTCCGAAGTTCACTAGACTAGGGACTGGATTCATTTGGACTTATGACGTCATCATAATCATATTCTTTGTCATGATTTAAGAATCTATCCATTTAGATCCCAACCATCAACGTCACCATTCGTAATCGTTATAATCATCAACATCATCAACATCATCATCAATCATCTAAAACATGTAAATTCGCGCCATAATATTTACGGAAACACCCATAATAAGTGAATTACGCAAACGGCGCCAACAGAAGGCCGGGAAGCGATTATCGCCAACACAGGACAATAAGTCGTCTCTGGAACGAGCCTGTGTCACAGCGTAATGGGCCCTCTCACAACACACATTCAATAAATATTCATTACAGCATCAGTCATTTGCTTTTTATTATCCCTAATTTGACATTAATTTGCAAAAAATTAGAAATAAATTTGACAATAGTTTGATTTTTTAATGAATAAACAACAACAAGGGGGGAGTAAGGGGGAACATACTGACCCTCTGTATGGGGATGCAGCGGCGCCACTTGACGAGGCTGCTACCCCTCCAGGGATAGGTTTGATCCCAAGTACCTTTCCACACCTCCTCGACTTCGGTCTCCCCTGGAAACTATGCGATATATTAGACATCGAGTGACTAACCTCGATGGATAATGTTGAAACATAGGCTAACGTGGAAAGGACGGCCTCGCCAACCCGCTCGGCAAGCGTGGCGTTGTAATGCCAAAACCCCCCCATATGAAATGTCAAATAATCATAATAGAGTACCCCAGGTGAGTAGGACAACACGTCCAGAATCTCACACTGAGAATTCAGTCTGCCCCACGGATTCTGGGGGGGGCAATTGTTTGACATATCATGAAAATCACCAGCAATCAAAATCCAAATGTCAAAAGTTTAACATAGCTACCTATAATGTCCGCACACTGGCATCCGACTCAAAATTACTGGAACTAGAGGAAGAACTAACAAAAATCAAATGGGACTTTGTGGGCCTTTCGGAAATAAGAAGAAAGGGCGAAGAATTACTGACACTAAATTCTGGGCATACCTTCTACTACAGAGGCGACCTCGAAAAATCTATTGGAGGAGTCGGATTTCTTATTCACAAAAAACACTCAAAAAACATTGTCAACCTCAAAAGCTTATCAACAAGAGTAGTATACATGATTCTAAAACTAAACTCTAGATACAATCTAAAGGTTATCCAAGTATATGCACCTACATCCAGTCATACTGATGAAGAGGTGGAAGCATTCTACGAAGATATTCAAACTGCTATTCGAGAGAACAAATGTCACTACAACATGATAATTGGGGATTTCAACGCTAAAATTGGTATCAAAAGTGATGAAGCTGAAAAATCGCTCGGAAACTTTGGCAGTGGCTTACGGAATAATAGAGGAGAAACTCTACTGAATTACCTCCTTGAGAACAATCTGTTCTTGATGAACACCTTCTTTCATAAAAAACAACAACGACGATGGACTTGGTTAAGTCCAGATGGAAAAACTGCAAATGAAATTGATTTTGTTATATCAGACAAGAAAGGTATTGTTCACGATGTAAGCGTACTTAACAGGTTCACAATCGAAAGCGACCATAGAATGGTCAGAGCATCAATATCCATTAATTTGGGAAATGAAAGATACAAAATGGTGCACAAAAAGACTACAAAAAAGTGGCAAACCCCCTTGAAGCTTAACGATTATGAAAAGACCATTGAAGACTTTTTACTTGAGCATGATAATCAAAACCAAAATATAGATGAATATAATGAGATCATGACAAAAGCCATAACAGAGTCTGTCCAGAAAAACTGCCCACCTAAAAAACGTTTAAGTAAACTAAGCCAAGATACCTTGGACCAAATGCAGAAGAGAAAAGACTTTAACCTTGATAAAAACACCAACTTACAAGACTGGAAGAAACTGAATCGTAGAGTATCTAAAAGTATTCGCAAGGACTTAAGAACATATAACGAGATGAACATAATACAAACAATCGAAAATAATAAAAGCCTAAAAGTCCTCAAGAGAAGTTTAGCCATTGGTAAAACTGATATACTAAGGCCCGGTATTTTCAACGTTAGCATAGCGACTTTATACTGTATGAAAAGAACTGTATCGAGTCCGGTCGATAGCTTAGGTGGTAGAGTGCTTACATTCCATGCCGAAAGCTCGGGTTCGAATCCCACCGAGGGTGTCAGAAATGATTTCCCGTTTCGGTGTTTATTTCAAACCCCAAAAGAAAATACCGGCAAGGCTTACTCAGCCTTCACAAGAAATGAGTACCAGCACTATCGGGAGCTGGGAAACCTCCACTTCAACTGAAGTGGTTGGCGTAAGGCCGGCCCCCTTACCTGTAAAAATAAATAGGTTCAACTCGCCACATGCGACCCCTTCGGGGATAACGCGGCAAGAAGTTACACTATATGTGTAGCTTAGTTGCGTTTTTTGCGTATGATAAACAGCGGAACATCACATCAGACTCTGATCAAGTGCTCAGCATCGTAGAGGAATTCTATAGAGAGCTTTACACTCGTAACCCTGACAAAATACATAACCCCAATCCCACAGAAACGGATCCAGTAACCGGTGTTGTAAATCAGGGTTCAGAAGATATTCCAGAAATATCCATTGACGAAGTAGAATTTGCCTGCAAAAGAATGAAGAACAATAAAGCCCCAGGAGAAGACGGCATAGTTATAGAAAGCATAAGAATGGGAGGTAAAACTCTTTTAGAGAAACTAAAAGTACTATTCAATATGTGTTTGACGAATGGCGTCACACCAAAGGCCTGGAATAATGTGCAAATGATACTGATACACAAAAAGGGAGATAAAGCCGATGTCGGAAATTACAGACCTATAAGCCTTCTTTCTCATCTGCATAAACTATTCATGCGGATACTCACAAACAGGTTAGAGAATAAATTAGATTTTTATCAACCATGTGAACAGGCTGGTTTCCGATCGGGGTTTAGCACAAGTGACCACCTTATGGCCCTCAAGATATTGATAGAAAAAACAATAGAATACCATAGACCATTGGTACTAGTATTTGTTGACTTTCAAAAAGCATTTGATACAATTGATAAGGATGCCATATTAGCAGCCCTACAACAATGCAGAATAGATCACAGATACACAAAACTTTTAAACTTTATCTATGAAAATACAACGGCCAGTGTTAAACTCCACAAGAGCACCAACAAATTTCCCATTGAAAAAGGCGTTAGACAGGGCGACACTATTGCTCCAAAGTTATTTAATGCGGTCCTGGAATATGCCTTTAAAAACCTTCATTGGGAAGAAAAAGGTATCAAAGTAGATGGAGTTTACTTGAACAATTTGAGATTTGCGGATGATATTGTTCTAATATCCGAAGATCTGGAAGACGCCCGTGAAATGCTAGAAGAGCTCGTTACGGAGACAAAAAAAGTGGGGCTCCTTATCAACGGCGAAAAAACAAAAATCATGACAAATCTCGTCCTGGGTGGTAAGATAGTCATCGACAGCCGACCAATAGAAGAGGTCCATGATTATAAATACCTTGGTCATAATATTGCAGTTTCTAGAGACAACCAAACGATTGAACTGCAAAGGAGGATCTCTCTAGGATGGGCGGCCTATGGCAGTCTTAAGAAGTTCTTCACCAGCAACATCCCCCAATGCCTAAAACGGAAAATGTACGACCAGTGTGTCCTGCCAGTTATGACTTACGGAGCAGAGACACTAACTCTCACCAAAATGACTATCAGGAAACTCCGTGTAGCACAACGAAAGCACGAAAGAGCTATGCTACACATAAGACTGTCAGATCGGATACGAAATACCGAAATACGTAGAAGATCGGGAGTTACTGACATAGTCAAAAGAGTGGCAAAGCAGAAGTGGTCGTGGGCAGGGCATGTAGCCAGATTGAGCGAGCAAAGATGGACGAAAAGAGTGGTAGAATGGAGACCTCGTGAAGACAAAAGAACAAGAGGAAGACCTCTTACACGATGGTCAGATGATATCAAAAGAGTTGCTGGTGACTGGATGCAGAGAGCCCAGGACAGAGACGCCTGGAGAAATATGGGGGAGGCCTATGTCCAGCAGTGGATAAGAAGTGGCTGAATAAGAAACAACTTAATACTTTATCCTTGTAAGATACTCATAGGTGTACGAGCACTACTCTTGGACCGGTCTGTAGTCCAGTGGCAACACTTCGGACTCGTAAATGGAAGGTTGTGGATTCGAATCCCGGCGGAGCACAAAAATATACCATTTATGTTTCCAAATGTGCTCTTCGCTGGGTTAAAAAATTCATAAACCTTAACCAAAGACTGGTCACTGAAAGGTCCATCCAACCTTACAACAACTGGGTCTTGCTTGAGAATTGGCGCTTTCTTCAGCGACGACCAAGCTCTTGAGGTGTGATACACACAAAAACAGCGCTCACCAAATAATTAATAAATCATCCTAATATTATTATTATTAAATTACTATCATTTTGTGGAAGTAGTTTTATTTCCCTTATATATAAATTTATGAACTGTTTTCCAATAAGTTTCAGTCTTCGTGCATTTATCAAACACAATTGTAATTTTATCTTTTAATTTTTTTAATGGTACCGATGATATTGGGTAAAAATTATAAAATCATTCTCCAAATAATTAAACGAATTGTTATTGATAATGCTAAAAACTTTTTCGTGCTAGGACAAAGTACTGTTATGATTTGACGTGGGGTTCTTTTAATGAAATTGCGATATAAATTTATTTTTCACAGTTTAGGTTAAAATACACTGTTCACTCTTCACTCTCTGCTTATAGGTCTACGCGTTACAATGGTCAAAGCGGTTCTGTCTCTCCCATATCTTATGTATATGTGCAGCAGAGACGATTCTTGCATGTTCGAGATAATGGTAGATATTTCCTAGTAGGTAGACATAGAAGATGCAAACTAAGAAATACAAAGTAAAGAATATAAATCTCAAACACATATTTTGTTCTACAAAAAACAATGGTAGGTACGTTCTCTTCACGGCTCACGTTCGATAGGCGATATATATTTTTGGATTCTAATGAAATTTTTCCAGCAGACCAGGTAATATATGATCCCCCTCCCCCGGCGCACACGTCTAGGGTCATGATTCATACCCTGACCCTATTGGTGCCTACCTTACCTTACCCCAACGCCGGGTCGGAATAGGTAACACTAGGCGATGTACCCTAGAGACGATCGCTCAGCATGCATGAATACTCGTTCATTCAAAGCGTTCTTCATTAACATGCGACTTTAAAAAAAAATCTGTGCGAGAGACTCCCTTGATCTGTTATGGTGCCGCAGAGGTGTTGGTGATGTAGCTGTTGATGTCCAGATCCTTTGTAGCAGGGCTGTTAGCGGCGTAGTGTTGTGTTGCCTTTGTGTTGAGACACTGAAAGGAATTGGCGATTGATATTGCATTGCGTAAATTCTAAAGACAGGACTAAATAAGTGTGGGAACAAAAATACCGTTAACTCTTTCTATAAACGGACTTATTAGTTCTCTTCTACCTTTTAGAGTTGCAACATCCTCTCGTTCAATTTCCGTCCAGTGTCGTATAGTTCAGTGTTGCATCTTTATTGATAGGTACTTATACCTATTATTTATTGATTCATAAAAACGATGAGACTTTTTCATTCAAGGGTTTAAAGAAGGCATTGTTACTTGAATAAGTGTCATTCAGAGAAAAGTATCAACAACTGTAAGGCTTGTGTTAACTTGAAGGGGATCAAAGTCTTAGCGGAATTGTCTATATTGGTTCATTTATCATTGTCGCTGGTATGGTCGAGTGGATAAGGTATCGGCACTCGAATCAGCGTTATTGAAACAAGGGTAAGTTTAAACCACGTCGTGTCCTACCGGCAATAACTTTGACCCTGGTTCAACTGATGTCATGGGGTAATTATTCATTAAAAGTTCATTATAAAATGAAGCCATTAATTAATTATTGATTAATGATGTTCATACTTGTTTCTGGTGAGGCAATATAGGTGGCTGATTTCATTCCTCTTCAAAATTATTTTAAAAAGGCTTTAGTCACACATGGAAATTTTGGAAATCTATATCGAAAAGAAGAAGAAAAGGGATGAAAGCACAAGAATGCTGAATGTTAAGTGTCTGCCTGAAGGAAAATGCCTCTGAGTCCCGCTATGGGCAGTCATTGATTTAAGGCCAAAGTTTTTAACCTTCTTTACCCGGGACATGGAAAAAGACATAAATTATATTCATACCATGGAAGAAGACCGTTACCTGAAAATACTTTAGTATATCGAGAACATACCCAAATTTCCCTCGATTTTCTTTGATTAAATGAATCGGAAAAGAAACAAATACTTTGCCTGGGTTTCCCCTACACAACAAATAAGGGGAAACAATGCAAGCATCCTAACAACCAAGGAAACATAGTTTTAATACATTCAGAGGCTTAATAAATGTCATAATCTTAATTATTTTTGTAAAAAAACATAATATGCCTCTTTTTAATGTAAAGCATTTCGTTCAATCAAACCCCTTAGTATTAACACATTTTTTTTAGACATTAAGTTTTTATGATTACCCACAAATAATTTAAACGTGTTTTTTAATTTTTTTTTTTTAAGTTTTTCTTGGCATCTCATTAGCAACAGTTCAACATTATTTTCTTATATCTAATGTTTTTAAAAAAAAAAATAGTCTCTTTTCTGAAATTTAAGTGTAATTAGTCTGTTTCTCATCGCAGATAGTTTGCAGGCTTTATTAGTAATCCGGGGGTCAAGCAAATCGAATTATCACAACCTACCCTTCTGACCCGGATCTCAACCACCCTTTGAAACAATAGGAATGACAAATTATAGAAGGGACCGGAGGATCAACAAATTTCATAACATCACTCATAAAGGTTTCATTGTATTTGATTGAATTAAAGTTTATTGATTGTAAATTAAATAAAGAATGCGTGATACAGATAAAGGCTATATTCTCAACTTGAAAGGCAGGATATTTGAGTCATGCGTGCTTCTAGTATCCACCTATGACTTAGGAATAAAACAATTCACTCAGTATAGCGCCAACAGACTGAGGACGTGCCAAAGAGCCATTGAAAGGAGGATGCTAGGAAAAAGCCTCAGAGACAGGGTTCCAAACCAAGAGATCCGTAGACTCACTGGTGTCATACAGAAAGTGGCCTGCTTAAAGTGGCGCTGAGCTGGTCACGTCGCAAGGCAGGACCATGACAGGTGGCTGAAAAGGATCGTCCAGTGGCGACCCAGAATATCCAAGTGGAGGAAAAAATGAGATCCTAACTGAGGTCACTGGACGACATCAAGGGAACTGCAGGCGGATCATGGCTGGAATCAGCAGCTGATATACAGAAATGGAGAGGATTGGAGAAGGCCTACATCCTGAGAAACTGTGTGAAGGTGAAAGTAAAAAGCTGAGGAAAGAAGGTACAGATTAAATATTTAAGAAGTATGTCAGGAAACGTTCTAAAGGATTAAGTTTTGGTGATACGGGTAACAACGACGCGACGTGCACGCTGAAAGAGATGTGAAGGATGATGATATTGTGAAAAAATTGGATATACATATTCAAAGTCCAAAAAATGTATGTTTGACAAAGGTTTGACTTAATTTAGAATGGAATGTAAAAAAAAATGTGGCAACTATGTAGTGGTTCTGACCACCGCTAGTAGAGTGTAGGTATAATATTATTATTTCATAGGGTTACATAAAATGGTTTAGATATATTTAGCAAGTTCGATTGCCTTCTAAAAATGTTATGGAAATGAAATTTTGTTGTTGTTTTCCAAAATTATACAAAATTCATAATAACATTGTACTTAAATTTAACCAATAAAAATAAATTGTGTTTTTATTGAACTTACTTTCCACTTCAAAAAGTATAAGTATCATAACCTTTATTTTGGCTCAAACGTAATTTACTGATCTTAATAAAAATATTCCATTTCCATTTTTATTAAAATATCAAAGTTAATTTTCAGTTACAAAAAACAACAAGATATCCATTCCTTATATTAATTTACATAATTTGTTTTTGGAATCGGAGATGCTGTCAAATAAATTTCAACAGGGGATTTAGATCTGTCTTTTGTCAACCTGTCTAATAAAATTTAAATCGTATTTGTAATTCATTGTCTTATTAAGATAAAGAAATACGATGTTGTTACTTATATTATATACCTACGTGGAATTGAAATATTTTAGATAATTTATACGTACATAAACTGATATCAGTTCATCCATACTCAGCGCACAAAAAGGGTGTCTCCTGAGGATGTTGACCACCATTCAAACAAAACTTAAAAAAGGAAGCAATTTCTCTTGTATCGCTTAGTCAATTCCAGTGATTCTTAAATTAATAAAAATCCACAAGAGTCCACGGGCGAATCGACGGGGTCTACATTGGGGTAGAAAAATGGGGATTTAAAAGTTGTAGACCCCATCTAAGTATATTGTTGCCATATAAATTTTCAATCAAGATTTCGAAACATCAGAAATGTTTATAAATATACCTACCTTCAAGATAAACTTCGTGACAGTTGAAAATTAATTTCTTCACGGAACGTGTAAAGTTTAACAGAAGCGTTAAACAAATAATGTAGCGAAACGAAAACGTTTGGTAGATGTCCCTTTTAAGTTTCTATACGTTTTTTATCTCAACGCTTTGGTTGAGTTTCAAAGTGTATTTGTATACTTGAGGTACTAGTGGTATATGCAAGAACATTGTCCCGCGTAAGATTTGTTTTACCCGCTTTTGGTAAAATTTCATCCAGGGGTCTCATTATGCAGAAATGTAGCGTCGTAAAAGCGTTTTAAGACACATTGAAGTTTTTATGCGGTCCTAACAATTTAGCCATTTCTCTGGGCCCACTAAAACCAAAAGACTTAATATTCAAAACTTGTAAAAAGAGAGATATCAAAATAAGTGACGTGAACTTTTAATTTTATTTAAATATTCATCAATTAAAAAATAGGATTGCTTTGCGGAATATATTTGAAACTCGGGCATGACATTCGTGATTTGGGACAAAGTATCCATGACATGGTATCCGTAACTTGGGTCATGGTATCCGTTGTTTGGAACAAGGTATCCGTAACCAAGGAGCTGAAGCGCTATTCTACTAAACTCCTTACGACCTTAAGGCAACGAGATAGCGATTTGTGTCCAAAAATAAGGTGAACTGTGATTTTTTATCTAATGAGTTATTTCGCAAGCACTAGCAAGATTCGACGTGGATTGATATCCAAAGTGTAAAGAATTTAACAGAATAGCGCTTCTGGCATAAATTTTTAAGGTACAGAAATATCGCAATAACTATTTTATATAGTTCCTTACATAAGACGCTTTCCAAATTTTGAAATATTTTAATCAAGTGAAAAAAAAAAGTTTCGAATCACAAATATTGGCAATTTTAATGTTCATTTTAGTTTTGACTGCTAAATGTTGAGTTTTTTTTTTGACGAGAATAGATTATCAATCATAATATATTAATTATTTCCTTGGATAATCAACAGGAAACTCTTATCAACTTAGTTATAACTATATTTTTCAGGGTTTGGTGGTTTACACAGTGAAAGTCCATTGTATAATTAATTAAATAAATACACTGTTTTAATATTTAAAATAAAATAATAGTTATGACTGTTTCGGAAGGTAATATTTGTTCAATATATATACATAAACACTATGATGGTTTTGTTTTGTTAAAAAAGTGAAAAGTATAACAATGTTATTACTAATTATTCAATATTAATGACAGCAGTAGGTACCTTGTGGTGAAAGCCATTTGTCTCCGCTGGTCGCCACTCTCTTGACTTGTGGATAGAAGGCAACATCCATAAGGCGTAAAGATCTTCGATACAATTGGCAGTAAAAGAGCTAGAAGTGACGTAAATGGCTTTAAAAAAATACAAGACAAATTTGTATACAGACTAAGATTATATTGTTGTAGTGACATTTTAAGCTAGACAGAAACACTTTAATCTCGGAAGAAACGATCGTTCTGTTTGTATTTGTGTTTTGGACGCAATCTGCGAGTCAGTCGGCTTTAATTGAAATCGGCTGTGCTCGGAACCGGCCCGATAATCCAGAGTGTGGTCAAATTTATCACTTTAAATCTGATACGATATGGAGGCCCGTTCTGCACTCCTAGAATGCCTTGCCAAAAAGTAGCTCCATGAAAAAATGAATTCGAAAAATGACGAAAAATAACACACTTGGAATAAAAACAAGAGTAGAATTCTTTGAAGAATGATAAATGATGTTATTTAAAAACATCCAAATGAAGTATTTGAAACTTAAATTACGGGTTACACATTTTGGATTAGAAGAAAGGGTTTATCAACGTTTCATCGAAGTCGTACATTAACATTAACCAAACGTCACCACATATTTCTGAAATCTTCGATAACGAGCGACTCTTTCTAATGACTGTTCAACCGTTGCATTACAGGCGTAGAAGACACATGATGACGAGTCTGACAAAACACCGATAAACCCATTCTTCACTATGGTTTGGAAAATTGTTTTTTTTTGACATCTGGAATGTTGTTACGTTCAAAGATGTGACCATTTAAATTGCAAAGCATCAAATTTACAAAACCTATAAAATGACATTTTAAGCTTGCGACGATCTATAATCTACAATCTAAGTTGCAAAGATATAATACAAATACTGAATGTGTACTTACAAACTAAAACCCAAACCTCAAATGAATCTAAACCCTGCAACTTTTGCTAACCTTCCCTGAAACAGGGGTGAGATTTACTAAGGGCCGTTCTTATAAACGTTGGACTAAATATCCGTAAGTAAATACTCATTTAACTAACGGATGGATGTTAACGGACTGATCTTACCGATGGTCGTCTTAGGGCCGTTCTTATAAACATCCGTTTGTTAAATGTCAAATCTAATAAACCGAAACTTGGTACAAATTTCGTTTTTCTGTATTATAACAATTCGTTCGTAAATTTTCGGTTTAATTTTACCGGCGGATCTAACCGACAGCCGACCCCCGGTTTCCAGGTAGATACCGGTCGGTTTGTTAAGGTTTGAGGTTAGGTCAGCTGTCAAAGCATTATTTTTTTGCGGTGAGTTTTGCGCGTCTTTGGACTTCTCCGCTCTATCCTGTTGAAGATAATTTCTTCCGACAGAGATAGAGAATTCATTAAAATAGGGCTGTATCAGTCGTTTTCGTGTTTGTCATACGCAACTTTAGGTTATGTTTCTTCTCTGACAGCAAACGGATGACATATGTTCATGAATGCACGCAAAAAATCATCAAAAATACGAGTGCATTATTGAGAACTAACGGACGGTTAAAAATGCTTTATAAGACGACCATCGGTAAGATCAGTCCGTTAACGTCCATCCGTTAGTTAAATGAGTATTTACTTACGGATATTTAGTCCAACGTTTATAAGAACGGCCCTTATAAAGCTTTTTTAACCGTCCGTTAGTTCTCAATAATGCACTCGTATTTTTGATGATTTTTTGCGTGCATTCATGAACATATGTCATCCGTTTGCCGTCAGAGAAGAAACATAACCTAAAGTTGCGTATGACAAACACGAAAACGACTGATACAGCCCTATTTTAATGAATTCTCTATCACTTTCGGAAGAAATTATCTTCAACAGGATAGAGCGGAGAAGTCCAAGGACGCGCAAAACTCACCGCAAAAAAATAATGCTTTGACAGCTGACCTAACCTCAAACCTTAACAAACCGACCGGTATCTACCTGGAAACCGGGGGTCGGCTGTCGGTTAGATCCGCCGGTAAAATTAAACCGAAAATTTACGAACGAATTGTCATAATACAGAAAAACGAAATTTGTACCAAGTTTCGGTTTATTAGATTTGACATTTAACAAACGGATGTTTATAAGAACGGCCCTAAGTGAACCATTACCACAGCCTCATACCAACTTATAAGTCAAGGAATACTAGTAATAAAAAACATTCAGGGATATAAAAAAAAAAAAACCTTAAATAGAAATCCATTCAAAAAAAGTCATTAGGTATACAAAACATCACAAGGATCACATCGCAATAAGCCGTTAAGGCCCGACTATCCCTTTGTTCGTGTCAATATTTGTGTAAATTCCTTAGTCCCGCGTAAACAGGGACGTTCATTTAATCCTTTCGAATGCTTTAAATTATAATTTATTCATGACTCACTTTGTGTATTGAAGAAATATGCAAACGCACAAACAATACGGCCCTGATTAAAGTGATATTGTAAACATTCCTAAGCCTTAAGCTAATACTTAAAGCAAATATTATTTTTTAAAGAAATGGTGCGGTAAGTTTAGTTTTTTTTTTGCGGTTAAGTTAAGGATCAAAGGCAGGGGGTTGTAAAATCGCATCCTCAATGACCACAGACAAACACCCTGTGAAATAGAGGCGAAACACAGCGAGATGAAGCAGATCTATAAGTTACTTTTAGAGATCATGCCTCCAGAATGAAAGTCAAAAGACTCGAACACATAGTAACTAATGAGACGCCAATAGGTCAACGCCCAGTTGGAAGATGTACTAATGGGTGGAAAGTTAGCTGGACGTCCTCATCTCAAGATCTATCAACAGATTTTTTTGTTAATAACAGATTGAATGATCCAGACTAAGCAAGAAAACAGGACTTTTTCATTTTTAAAGCATCCTTATGCTAGTTCCCTTAAACGGACTGTGTACAATTGGCATATTGTTATTATTATAAGCGACGTTTATTGATACTTACTCTGAGGATGTGCTGTTTCACCGTTAGGCGTTAGCTAATAAAACTTTCAACTGAAAAAAAAGTATTCTGCAAGATTCTCACATGTTTGACCTTTTTTTCAATGTTTTAAAACAAACAAGTAATTAAACTGTGGATAAACATATTTCACCAGAACATTAGTAAGAGACTACAACTTCATAATATTTTCACATTACGAAACAATTACATCTAAAAATGATAAAACAATTGTACTCCATTGAAAACAGAGCCATTGAAAAGACAAATATGTTAACATTTTGCTTATAATATTTTGCTTATATTTTTTTTACTCTAACTTGAAAGATGTTTTAAATAAAACATGAAAATAAGATTCCAAATTCTAGAATATTTAATACTCGCAGACGCAATTCTAAAAAAATGAGTTCTTGTTACTAAGGAAAGTTTTGATGAAATTTCCCATAAAATTGTAAGTAAATATTTTTACAAGTAGCAAGAAATTCAAGTTTATGTAAAAGGAGCAATCAAACAAATCCAATTAAAACTTACGAAGTTGTTTCCTTTCGTATTTTTCATTTAAAAAAAATGATTCAACATAGTACAACTATTTCTAAGTATACAGTTGAAAAATATTTCTATTTCTGTATGATTCTTTTTTTTCTTTCGTTTTCTTTAATTTGATCAATGGTCTGCTTAACAGGAACTTGGTATCAATTATTATTTGACAAGAATGGTCAGCTATCTAGCCACCTTTTTGAGGGTTTTCCCGCTATTCAGCGACCTGAGGATCACCGAATTCCGGGGAATCCTTTCAGAGTCCATTCTATTTGCATGGTCCCTCCAGAATTTTGTTTTCTACGCTCCATCTAACGACGTCCTCTTCGTCAGAAATTCTACGTATTTGAAGAGTTGTTTGTCTTTAGCGTATCTGTCCTGGTTTTGATTCCGCAATGCATTATAGGTCTTATGCATGTTTTGCATTATGTCTGAAAACAAGTCCTACCAGTACTTTTAATTAATTTAGTTTTCGATTTCTTCACAACCAATGAAGTTTATTTGAGTAGAAAATAAATATTTGAAGTATGAGCAAACCTGACCTGTTTGTTTCGACTTGGAAACTTAATATTAAATAACTTATAAGGTAAGTAAGTAATAAGATATATTTAGTTGTTACTTACTGCTGTTTAACCCTTTGCTTGCCGCTAAAACAAGGACAAACGCTTTTTCTTCTGGGTTTTATGAACTTGCAAACTTGTGGTCCATTATCTGATAAGAATATGCCATTGAATATACGACGGATAAAAACAAACGAATGCCAAAAATTAATTCATTTCTTCAATAGCGGTTCCGAAAAAATAAATTTGTAAACTAATTTTATTGTTAATTTGTGAGCGTGTGAAACGACATCAATTTTAATTAAAATTTAATCGTGGTAATCACTCCTAAATAAACGAGTTGTATTGTTTATTTTTTGTTCGATAGAAAAATAAAGTGTTAATTCACTTTTATTTATTTTTTGCTCAAACGTTTTCACCTAATAAGGCATCTTCAGGAGCATAATTGTTACAAAAAAATATATTTTCAAAACAAAAATTCAGAGTTCTCTTGTTTCTGATAAAGCAGAAAAATATTTTTTCAGCAGTTGAATCTTATTTTTGGCACACAAATAGTTAAAAGAAACTTTGATTTTAATTATGAAACTTTGTCGGCTAGCTTTCAATATGACTTCTAAAATATTAATTTAGTTTAAGCCGCATTACTTGGCATTTAAGAACGACTAGAAGGAGTATTTTTGCTGCCTATATTTAGAGGACAAACTCCCTTACTTAAAATTTAGTTTTTGGTGTAAAGCCTCCTTACCTGTTAAAATTAATAGTTTTCACTCCATACATGTGACTCTTTAAAAAAAATAGCAGAAATCTTTTGGTGTCATATGTTGAAAAGAATATTACGAAAAAAAATTCTCTTTTAGAAAATGGATTGACAAAATACAGTTTTAATTAACTTTTTATTTATTTATTCGCTCAAACGTTTCCGCCTAGTAAGGTATCTTTAGGAGCATAATTGTTACCTTTTTACCATTACAACTTACACTTACAATTGTATTTTAACACTTGCCATTGTTTTTCTTATTTCTCTGCAGTTTTTCGCGACATAAAACAAAATGAATTATTTTTCTTTCCAAACATTTTCCGAAATGCAAATTCAAACTGTGCAGTAAGGACCATAAACTCTTAAACATGCACATATAAGTTTGGTTCCATAGTAATATTAAGCGTGTCTCGGAGCACTGATGCATTGTACGGGTAATAAAATGCCTCGGCAGTGAAATCCAACTCGCCTTGGGAATGGCGCCCTTAAAGCGCCGTAAACGTCCTCTTAATCTGACTAACTCCAACGGGGCGGGTTCGCATCCCGGAGAGGCCATTACAGAGACAAGGTTCCTTCAGTTAACTTTTTGACTGCGTAAGTCGAGATATCATTTCAAAAAAATGTGTGGCCTGCAAGACAGACCTAAGATAAGTAGTCTTATTTTTATATTGAAGTGCACTTCACGAAGAATAAGATATGTCACGCTTTATAATAAAATAAATAGTTTGTCTTTGATATTTTTTGTGGATCATCTAAAGATATTGGATCTTAAAATATCTAAATACATTACAGCACGTCAAACCGTAGAGACCATTACTGAAACGAGATACATTCTGTAATTTTTTTCAATACTAGGTATAGACAAGCTATATTGTAGAAAAATAATAAAGAAATGAGATAACTCGTTCCAAAAGCCCTTAACTATGAAAATATATAAATTTCACTCTCCACAACCAAATTTACATGGATAACGCGGTAAGAAGTTGCATTACGTGCAGATTAGTTTCTGTTTTGCGTGCCTCTTACGTAAAAATCACAAAATATTGGTTGAATATTTGGCATTGACGATCATACCATAATGGATGACATCAAAGGAGCTGAGGGCAGAAGATGGCTGAACACAGCAGCCGATAGACAAACCTGGAGAAGATTGGAGGAGACCTACATACCTCCAGGAGTAGACTGAGAAAGGCTTAAGAAGAAGGAGAATAACATAATACAATACGTGTTATCCTGTGGTTAGAATAGCAGACACGATTTTTTGACAGGATTTCTCATCGCAGCAGTGGGCCGGTTAAAGTAGGAATATTGCTGCGTCAAAGTTGGGGAAGTCAATTGAAGGGATAGTGACTGCTTGGCTGACTATATAATTGTTGGAAATTTGTTCAGTCGGATTGTTTGGGTCCATTCTTCGTGTTTGGTATTTGTTTAGATAGGAAAACTGTAATACAAAAACCTCTCCGTTATTTATAAATTATAATTTCTTTCGGAAAATAGACTTCTTGATGCTGGGTGTGTAAAATCTTGAAGGAAATTGTTTTCTTTTTCATTATGTTAATTAAATAAATTTCTTTCTTTTTTCACTATCAGAATACAAAAACATTGAAGTTTAAAATTCAAAGTTGTATATGTGACAAGTCTAAGCACTTATTTTAGTTTTTTTTAAATGAAAATGAACACTGTTTGATTCTACTATTTTTTTTTAATGTTAAAAAAACAAACAAATAATGAGTTTGACCGGTTTTGGCCTCTTGGCTATCTCCAGATTAATTAAAGTTCTAAAAATTTGTTGTTTGTTTTTTTAACAAATAAAATGAAGAAAATATAGAATCAAACAGTGTTAATTTGCATTTTTTTAATGGAGTTCTACAAAGTTTCCGCTGAAACATTTCATAACTTATTTTAGTGTTTATTGGCAAAAGCAAGCCCTATTTCAGGAAATTGCACCTGATTATCAAATCAATCAAGGATTTTCATTTGTGAATACATGTACGCAGTATGTGTACCACAGAAGTAAACGTATCTTCTTTTAAATGCATCAATTATGAAGAATGACATTTTATATTAATTTCATCTAAAATTAATTATCCAAGTATGTATTGTTCTTCTTTTGGTGCCATTTTTATCGAAGATCAGCGATCAAACTGGCTATTTTTACATTGGATGCTACGGCTCGAAAGAGGAACTTGGTGCTTTTGCTGAACCACTGTCGCAGGTCTTTCATACACAATCCTCTTCAGCGTCCCTCAAATCTTTTCCGTTGTATTGAGTAACGATTACAAAATATAGTTACAATCTATAGTAAGTTGCAAAGATATATAAACATTTGAAATTCATATTAAATGCATGCCCACAAACAGACGTGTCTATACGTTGTATCACTATAATATATAAATCTATAATCTAAGTTGCATAGATTTATTGACAAAAAAAGGCTTAAAGGCTCACATTTCATGCATTTCCACAAGCAGGCACATGTAAGTTCGCGCTTACAAATGCTGCATATGTACTTACAATTCAAAAATCAAACCTCAAATGAACATTAGTCCTGCAACTTTTGCCAACCTTCCCTGGAACAGGGGTGACATTGTCAAAGTGAACCATTTTGCAGTGAACTATTTTACAGTCATATAGAAAAAAAAAGTCTTTAAAATCTCATTTATTTCTTGCACAAATCTTCGGTCTGTTCACAAAGAACTAAGAATCAAATAATTTCTGATACGGGATCGATAAAATTACGGATGAATGAAAGTTACCCAAGAGAAAGTCTCCCCTTCTTTCAATAATAATAACTCAAAGGTTATAATCGGGGATCGCAGAGGCATACGGCCGCAACAGGTTGTGCGTATTATAGGCGCTTCAAGGCACTTCGAGGCACTTGGAGCTACTTCGAGGCTCTTTGAGGTACTTCGAGGCACTTCGAGGGCCGATGCATTCTCGGGTTAAATGGCTCGTATTATTGGGAAAGGGAGAGAGCAATAAAGTTGTGATATAAAACAGTATTACAGATGGTTGGAAACAGCCAACTTTATGTATGGCCGCTGCCCAAACTTACTTCGTTCATCTCCTAGATATAAAAATGAGTAGAAAGCAATAAAAACAATTCTTTGAATGGGAAAATATTAAATGATTATTGTTTATTAACACAATAAATTTATTCAATATAAGATACATATTACGTTGAACATCTGTAAGCGCTTGTTTTTCACATTTAAAATAGCCCGCTATTTTAATAAAATAATAACCAAAACTAAAGAAAACAAAAATTCTATACTCACATTGTATAGTATTTATTTCGAGTGAATACAAACTGTCAATTTTTTGTTTACTTTAAAAATATTTTTCAGTAAAAATCTATGGACTTGTAAAAAAGCGTCATTTGCAAAAAAAGCGAACATTTCCCTTTGCGAAAGCGTCCGCATGCTTTTTCACTAATGTACCAAAAAACTACAAACGTAAAAAAATACGCTTTTTGAAGAGCAAATTTTTATATCATTCTCTTTTGTTTGAACAGTTCTTCAAGTACGAGTTTTACGTTCAAACTCAAAAAGTGCTTATCAAAAAATATATGGAAAATAAAACAGGGCACTAGGGATAGTTTCAGTTTCAATATATGTTTGCTAAAACGTTATGGTTGAGCTTAAAAATACGGTGATACAGAAAGTTAATAAAAGAACCATATTGTATCGATGGATTTTTTTTGTATGTTTTTTTGACCTACAAACTGCAAATATTCTCAAATCAATAGAGAAATGTTTTCCATGAGGTCTATTGGGAAATTGTGGGAAAAGTACGATCATAAAAAATATTGTTTTAGTAAAAAACACCGATGAAAGGATATTGAAAACAAAAGATGTGCTATATTTGCGAATATGCTATTCAAGTTTTACTTCAGTATCCACAAATAGTTTTTGTTGTTGTTGTACAATTTACAGGTATTGAAGTTAGCCTCACGCCTTAAAAATTTAATTCAAGGTTTTTCTCTATCTAAATATCCCATATTCTATGTATTCCAGAATAAGTTTCCGTGGTCTATCGGAGTCCAGCCTTCCGAAAAAAAATCAACCTCGCGCTGAAGAAGCTCATCGTAGGCATGAGCAAAACGTACAGCTCCGATGTTCCACGGCAACAGATTCTGGAAATACACCCTCAATTTTTAACCGCCGGCCGTAAAAGACTTTAGTCTTTCAAGACCAGTTTTACAAGCTTTATCTACAACCGGATGATGTTTTATTTCAAACATACACCGAGACAATTGGCTCTGAATCACTCGGCCGTGACATTGACTGCGAATACGAAGCGGAGTCCCACATTTGAATTTGTTAGCAATCAAAATATTGGCTAGCTTTATCCCTGCCGATACATTTTTTCGTTTGTCATTTGCGTAGACTCCATTTCCTTCTATTACCAAAGTTTATAAAAATGCAGGTACTTCTACCATTAGATATTTTTTATCGACCGCCGTTTCAATTCAAAACGTTTTACAACCTCTTAAACCCCTTTTATCTAAAGACAATACCCTCATTCTATATCCAACTCGTTTTCAAGTCCTCTTCAACCACAATACACAGTTCGGCCTGCTCTCATTTCGCATGTATTTTTAACACCGAAATTCCCGTTTCGCTTTTTGGCCTATTTACATTTCATTTAACCCCGGGATGACACCATTCTTCCCCATCCCACCACCCTTACTTTACCATTCTTTGGCCCCCTTCTCTTTAAATAAAAGCGACACTCCCTGACTGAATCTTTCTTGCTTTTTATTAATTTTACCCCTTGATTTGTCTTACGCTCGTGTTTCAAACATAACTGATTCATTTTACATTAAATAAAAAGGGCAAACTTATACGAATCGTACCGGTAATTTTTTGTGAGTTTCTAATCTAATCTAATCTAAGTTGCAAAGATATTTTACATTAGGAATTCCCATTATATGCATTCTCACAAGCAGACACGTACAAGTTCGCGCTTGCACATGCCGCATGCGAACCTACAACATAAAACCCCAAATTTAAAAATGGGCATACACCCTGCAACTATTGCCGTCCTTCTCTGAAACAGGGGTGACATTGGCTAAGTGAACCATTTTTTACAGCATGGGTGGTCAGCCGCATACCAACCTATAAGTTAGGAACAGAGTTTAAAATCACATAAGCTAATATATTATCTAGGTTTTTGGCAGTTACTTCGTGAAAGTTCATTTTAATAGATTAAAATAAAAAACTTCTTTGTTACAATTCACATGAGCTTTTATTATTTTTTAAACACTACCGGTTTCGGGAGAAGCAGAATAGTTTATATTTACACCTGAAGATGGGAGGTATTGCTTCTCCCGAAACCGGTAGTGTTTAAAAAATAATAAAAGCTCATGTGAATTGTAACAAAGAAGTTTTTTATTTTAATCCACATAAGCTAAGTTTGAAACACACTAGGGATTTTGATAATCAATTTCCGGAGGATAGCTCTGTTGTCAGAAGGTTTGTGTACAAAGCCAGAGGGCTAGGTCTTGATTGTCACCAATGGTGGCAGTCATGTTTTTTTTAGTTTAAGTCTTTGATTTATCGATACCTTAATTGATAGGGTGAAAGTGGTTGCTATTCAACAGCTGAGTAGTACATCCGTACTTTCTGAAGAAATTTGCCTTTAAACAGGTACAAAATGTAAAGTTTATTAAATTTGGAGCTGTTAGAGAGCATAGCTCTTGTGAAAATGGAATTCCTGGCATAATTTATACTGAACGCTCCCGTATGGAATAGGGAATAAGACCTAGTACGCCTTGAAGGTACACAAAAAGTGAGCCCCTCACAAAGAAAAGCAAAGTCAAAGTCTTTTGTAAAAGAAGTGATATTGAAAAAAAAAAGAGCACCTTATAAAACGATCAGGTGATGTTTTAGCTCTCTCCGCATTCATTCAGAACTCTGGGGACGAGAAAAGAACTTAAATACAAAGAACTAAATTGAGAATTAAAAAAAATATAAATATCCATGTTTCCACAGTTGAAAAAACGGTTTAATTGATTTCAAATACTTTTTCATCCTCTCTAAACCGTGAAAAATTATTTTTTCCAGCAGGTGATATCACAAGTATGTAACATCATACATGTTTGTCAATAATCTACAAATAATCAGACTAATTTCATTTGTTTTTTTGCATTCAAATCCCTCTGAAAACAATTCCACACCAATAACTTACACTTTCAGCTCTATACTATTTCCTTGAACTGAACCATAATGTAAAATAAGCCCATTAACAGTAACTCTGTAGGTACCTAAAATGTGTATCAAAAATGTATTAAAATTAAAACGCTTAATAGAATACCTCTTTTAGTTTCCATATATTTCTTGGTAGAACGCCATGCTTGAGTTTCAGCGTAAAGTTGTAAACTTGGTGTCCTGTCTTTGAGGTAACATGAATAAAGCATCAACCCTCCCGGGTTTTAGTGCGATACACCCTGTGCAAAGACGCTTCCAGCACTGGTGCAAGTGTACCAAGAATATTCCACCTACCAGAATGCCCCAAGCACGAGAGAAAGAGACTTCCAAAGTGTTTTGCTCGTGGTGCTACGAAAAACATCTTCTTCTTTTATGTCTCCTTCGGTTTTTTTCAGTCCACACCTGGGTATAGGCCGCCTCAAATCCCATCCACGTCCTTTTTTTAAATGATTCAATCAGCCATCCCTGATTTGTAATTCCCTTGATGACGCCCAGCTCCCTCAGTTGCAGGTTTTGCAACATCAGTGGAACGATCCTTCTCAGATACCTGATTTGGTCTTGACTTGCAGCGTGATCCATCCAGAAACTCCAACAAAAAATAATCAACCACTATTTAAAAACATCTCCTATTTTGACAATTATTGTTTTTCCTGTTTAAGTGATTGTCACGTAAATAGAGAATTGGTGTTTTGAGGCTTTAGTTCACCATTGACGTAGATTATCCATCACTTCCACGATTTGAAATGGTCCACGGATGTCATTTTCATAACGCAATAGGATGGCGACCAGCAGAAATAAATGAATAGTATAAAAGGCACTGCTTTAACAAGATAATGATGGCTCTCTAGATGATTTAATTCCTAAATTTGAACGAATAGTTTACAAGCATCTTAATTTTAACAGGTTTCAAATTGTCCAGTATTTGAAAACCAAAAGTTACCTCACTTTGGAAACCAGTACCTAATGTTCGCTTTAAAGTCAATGGCATAATCAACGCTGAATGTACATATGTCTCACATAGTGCCATCTAGTTACATGGGCCCAAAACTGAATCAAATTGTTAATTATTGTTACATACCCTAGGATAATAATTATCTCCGTCCCAGGTACGCAGTTATTTGTGACAACTTTTGTTATTGAAAATCAGTTCATATTCAGTCGTCGGGCAGAGCACTTTCTGAAGACTTTGACTAAGTCACCAACGAAAACATTGAGAATAATGTGATTTCTCCTGAACGGTTCGTCTAAAATCTCAAAACCTTAATTATCCATATGCATAATTATACATTGAGTTAATGATAATTGTAAATATTAAAAGCATTTATTGATTTATTTCTCTTACTTTTGACTTTTTATTGCACACAACTTGAGAAACACTGGAAAAGAGAGAAAATAACTAAAGTGGGAACGAAATACTTCGAAGATTCTATTTTAGTTTTAATAGCAAACATCTTAAAAATATTTTATGAGCGTTGGATTTTTCTTCAATAAATATAAGCTTATTTAAGCGTCCTTTCTATAAAAATTCTTTTAACTTTTTACACATTTAAAATATTTTAAATGGAAAATTCACTATTTCAAAACACAGTTGTACTACTATCAATTGGCACATTTTCAATTCATAATGCAAAAATAAAAACAAAAAAATCTTTCCTAAACGAGTTGATTTGGATGGTGCCTTTTGCATGGTCGGCCCTGTGTTGTAGAATGCCCTAATGCATGAGCCTAGGGTCGTGAAGAGTGGTACTTCAACTGGTACATTTTCGTGAAAACTACATATAAACTTATATATGCACTAGTACTAGGAATTCAGATTGTAGTTCCAGATTTATTTTGGAGAGAGTCCGAGGTGGAGCTCAGTTGGTTAAGAGTCAGTCTTTTTAAGCTCGAGGCTTGGTTGTTCATAAAAAAAGTATCACACATATTTTATTGTCTATTCCCAGAAATAATTATTTCATTAGTAATGACATCCTTCTGATTGGAAAGCAGGCTCATAGCTGCCAAAATCATCACAGAAAATAAAAAGTTTCACCAATTATACATCCTGAAAGATTATGTTTGGTATTAAAAAATGGAGTAATAATAACCTGAAAAAACCTTCAGCCCACAGCCTAATTTAAATATCAGATTTTTTATAAACTATGTGGTATCTGAAAACATGACAACAAGTCATAAACAACAGATCAGACTTATTTTTTCCTTTCTTTTTGGAATAACAAAGACAGATTTAGAGGGCTCTTGAGGTGTGGTTCACACAAAACCGCGCTATTATCTTAACATTATTACTATATATTATTAAATACATACTGTTACGAACTATGGATTTGTATTTCGTGCGCCTAAGCACGCTGGTGTGTGTCGAACAATCTGGAACTGTTTCGAAAAATCCATTATGAAAGTACCTATGTGGCATATTCTCGAATACGCGAGAACCAACGGTATGAGCGGTATAAATAGAGGCTGCGGTTATGTGAGAGCCAGAGTCTCTTTCAACATTGTGCCGTGAAGTCCTTATAAGCTAGAGCGAAAAGAGTAATCAAAACGAGTGGAGTTACACTGTGTAACCAATATTGTGCAAAATAAATCTTGTTAAATAAATAAATCGCAGTTTAATCAAAAGAACCCCAAGTAAAATCATAACAATATACACACAATCTATGTAAAAATTATTGAAATATATTGTAGACGGTATCCAAGTCTACAAGTAGTCTTTTCACCTGTTCGAAGGGAGAATATTCCTCAAATGCAAGGATATTTGTATAATAAAAGGGATCAGGTGCAGTACAATGGCATTACAAGTGCATGCTACTCTAAAGTCTAAACAGAGAGACGGGCAGTGGAGATGCAATAACTGAGAAGACACAAAACACACAGATTTGAGAAGCAAAATTAAGATACTTGTAAATTTTACCGGATGGCTGTTAATTTCGAGATTTATAGGAAAGCCCAGGCAGAGGTGCTTAAAGATTCTACCCAGTTTCTTCAAATGAAAATGGAATTCAGTGTCTGGTGAAAGGAAGAAACAATACCACAAGTCACGAGAGGACAAGATTTTGACCATTGCATATTGGATATGGAGTATGAAAATATTTTATAAATATATACATACGCATTAAATGATAGACGTACCAGGTGATAACCCTGTGGAACGCCAGAAGAAATTGTAAAAAATTAAAGATACGGCCACCTTTACCAATCTAGTCCAGCAAGATTCAGTTGTAGCTTTTTTAGATGATTCCACTCAAAATTGTACGGCTTTGAGCCACTTTTAACCACAATACACAGCACACAAGCTCACAATAATATCCCGTTTGGGTACTTATTAAAACCCCAAAATAAATACCAGCAAAGCTTACTCAGTGTCCGCAAAATATGACAACCAGCCTCCTCGGGAGCTGGGAAACCCCTCTTCAACTTAAGGCGTGTTATAAAGCTAAATCTGCCGTTTTTGTTTCTTACACTTTATGGTATTAGCAAAATAGTTACAGTAATGAAAAAAATCAAGCATGTTTATTAATTTTTTTATCTTAATTATAAAGCTTGAACAAAATATAAAACTTAAGAATTGCCACCACAAATAAATATTTAAAAAAACGCGTTTTTCTTACATTTTTATCTTTTTTTCGTGTGTGCTGTATTTTGGATTTGTTTTTGTTTTTTAATTACAGAATTATACATTGTTTAGGTTTGGTACTCAACATTTTTTTTATAATGTCAATAGTTTTTGAGTAAATATGGAAAAACTGAAACCACTAAATGAATTAAATTTTAATTAAATCAAAGAACACAGTTTTTTCATATTTACTCAAAAACTATTGACATTATAAAAAAAATGTTGAGTACGAAACCTAAACAATGTATAGTTCTGTAATTAAAAAGCAAAAAAAAAACCCGGACCCCTTACTCCTGTGCTCCTTGCAACCAATATTATGTTCTGGTGAGAGAGATGCGAACTCTTTGCTATTCCATCACATCATAAAGACGCACTACATTTGTGTTCAGTATTGGACTTGTCAGTAAGTACTGCATAGATGCCGGCTACAGTTCTGTTCTTGACGGTTGATCTTATTTGTATGGAGGAGAAGTACTCCGCAGCTTATGCAATGCCATGAGAACCATTGTTGAAAAGCAAGAGGGCTTATGTAAGAATAAACATTATTTACTTAGTAACTGTTTTCTACAGTATTTTCCTAAGAATTGAACAATACTATTTCATAATACCCCGAGTTCTTACGAACCAGCAGGAACTATTAAATAATATAAATAAATATTAATGCAGATTTTTTTGGTGAGCGCTGTTTTAGTGTAAATCACCCTTCAAGAACTTTCTGCAAGAGTTCTCATTGCTCTGGAAAGTGCCGATTCTCAAGCAGGACCCATTTGCTGTAAGGCTGGATGGATGGACCTATGGTGACCGGTTTTTAGTAATGACAGATATTTGTTTTCAATACGGCAAAAAAACACAAACTCAACAAAGTTACAAATATAGTGCTTGCGTTTTCTCTGAATGGGACGCATGTAGCGATTTGGTTTATTTTACAGGTAAGGGGGGCGATCTCACGCCAGCCACTTCAATTGAAGAGGGGGTGTTCCAGCTCCTGAGAGGGCTGATTCTCATATTTTCGTGAAGGCTAAACAAAACGTTGCCGGTATTATTTTGGATTTGAAATAAACAACGAAACGGGAAATTATTTCTGACACTCTCGGTAGGGGTCGAACCCTTGCTCTCGGCTTGGAATGCAAGCATTCTACCAACTGAGCTGTCGACCGGACAGCAAAGCGTTTATTTGAAAAAATATTTTTTTTTTGTTCTCCGAATCCCACTACCTTTCAATCACGAGCCCGAAGCGTTCACCACTAGACTACAGGCTGGTACTAGGCTAGGATGTCTTTGCTTTCTTATGGTAAATGAAATGGAAGAAATAATGATAATCATAAAACACAAGCAAACGTTTAAACACCCCACTCTACCTCTAGTTGATTGGCCAAGCACTCAAATTCGCCTAATACAAATCAACCGCCTGTTCAGCCTTTTGGGTGATAGCTTGTACCCTGAAATTTCAAAGGATATTGGATAATTAATCATTACTTATCAATTCATCTCTAAAAGTCAATGTATTTTTTAGCAAAGTACTATTTCACATAATTCTTAAACATCAGTTCAAGAATCATCATTCATTCAATAATAATAAAAATGAAAATATTGTGACGAATTTTTTTTTTCATATTACACAGATGCGATAGTTAACGTAGAGCATGTAAAATAAATCATATTTTTTAATACAAAAAAAAAACAAAATTGTGTTTTTATTCATAAATTGTTGAATAATATTTTTTAGTCGTAATTAAAATGACTTATATCATGATAATCTCGTTAAAATGGCGTCTCTTTTTTTCAACTCTCCTGTGTTTTCGTATAGAGTGAAAACTTTATTAGAATCCCTTTCAAACCATGACAGTAAGCAGTTCTTCTTAGTGCTATTTCCACAAAACATTTGTAATCATCATGACTATTTTTGCATTAGAGGCTACAACTCAATAAGGGGGTTTTGGTGCTTTTGAAAACATTTGGTGTACGTTCACCAACCATTTTCCTTGAGCGTCCATCTCTTTTTATTATTTCCTCGTATGATAAGATGGAATAAAAAAACTGCCTTTTTATTTTTATTTTTTTTGCAAGAAATTTTCAAACTACTCTGTTCATATTCTTTTTATCATAATTAAATTTCTTCAATTCTTAGTTTACGAAAAACTTGTCAATACATGAGATAATAAAATACTGTCAGTTTCAATAATATACAATCTCAGTATCCAAGATATATATTACATTTGAGATTCATATTAAATACATTCCCACAAGCAAACACGTGTAAGTTCGCGGTTAAACAAGCCGCATGTGAACTGTGGAATCCCAACCTCAAATGAACACAAGCCCTGCAACTCTCCCTGAAACAGGAGTGACTTTGGTAAAGGAAACCATTTTCTTAGAGTATGGGGGGTCAGTTTTATACCAACCTATAAGTCAGGGCAATTTAAATCTTGACAATGTTTTTGTTAGCAAATTGGCAAACTTACCACCAGCCACTTAAAACTTTTCAGCAACCACTTACCACTAACCAGTTTCACTTACTACTTGCCACTTGCGACTTACCTCTAACCACTTACCACTAAACAATAACCACTTTCACTTGCTACTTACCACTTTCACTTTCCACTTACCTCGAAGCACTTGCCACTTTCACTAACTGCTCACCACACATCCTCTCCTATAGCATATTTTCACGCAGGCATATCGTATGGCTCTTCCCTCTTATGGAATATTTACCATATTCTTGCCGTAAAGTATGCAAATACCGCGAGAAATTGGGCTGTTTGTCATCAGCGTGTTTGTACTAAACACGGCCCGGATACCGCAAATTATAATCTCACAAATTCTTAGCTTTTTTCCAGCACAAATATTCCAGAAAGACTTCGTTTTCTCTAAAAAAAATAAACCCTTCTTTTATTTCATACCATACTTCATACACTACCTACTCACATCCTTTTTTTTGTAAATGATCGTCAAAGATACAAACACAAAAAAAAATATTTTGGAATGACTTCCTTGACTTATAGGTTGGTATGCGGCTGACCACCCATACTGTAAAAAAATGGTTCACTTTGCCAATGTCACCCGTGTTTCAGGGAAGGACGGCAAGAGTTGCAGGGCTTATGTTCATTTGAGATTGGGTTTTTATATTGCAGGTCCACATGCGGCATGTGTTAGCGCGAAATTATACATGTCTGCTTGTGGGAATGCATTTAATATAAATCTTAAATGATATATATCTTTGCAGCTTAGATTAGATTAGATTAGGTTTGAATTTTATGTGTTTGTTTGTGGGCATGCATTTGACATGAACTTTAAATCTTAACATATCTTTGCAACATAGATTATAGATATTTGATTTCTCGAGTCGTCAATCATGCCACGAACAAGTTAGCGTGCTTATGACTAAGAAACAATTAATATAAATTTACTTCTTCCTTAGTTAATAAGTTGACATGAGGCTGATAACTATGCCGCAAAAACCTAGGTTTGATTTTGAATTTGTTTGATTAGGAAAGGAAGCAAAAGATACAGTTTTAATTTTAGATGTGAACTTTCTGTAAAATTGCGAACTAGCACGTGTTTGCTTGTTGGAATGCATTATATGAATCACAAATTAGATATACGAGTAGCTTTGAAATTTCCGTATTGAAAATAATATATTATGCAAAGATTTTCCAACAATAATAATAAAGCAAGAACGGACTTCAAAATTTTGTCATAAATTAATGAATTCAGAATGTCGCGTAACAATCGCAAGAGTTTTAATATTTCATGACTCCATATTCATTGGAGCGAGAATAACGTCGGGTCGGATTACAAAGAACAACTGGCTATTCAGTACTGTACATAAATTCATTAATTACTGCGAAATTGTCAATGACTTAGCTGGTTACTTGCCACTGGCTACTGATTAGTTTCACTGACTTCTGGTTACTTGTCACTGGCTACTGGTTACTTGTCACTCGCTACTGGATTACTTGCCACTGGCTACTGTGTAGTTTTACTGGCTACTGGTTACTTGTCTGGCTACTGGTTACTTGTAGTGGGACTGGAGGAGGAAGACGTTGGATAGACAGCGCTGGCAGTGGTTGCTGAGGGAGGCCAAAACCCACCCCGGGTTTTCGTGCCAATGATGATGATGATGATGACTGGTTACTTGTCACTGGCTACTGGTTACTGGAGACATGTAACTTGTCACTAACTTCTGGTTACATGTCACTGGTAACTGGTTACATGTAACTGGCTACTGGTTACGTGTCGCTGGCTACTGATATGTAACTTGTCACTGACTTCTGGTTACTTTTCACTGGCAACTGGTTACTCGTCACTGACTTCTGGTTACATTATCACTGGCTACTGGTTACTTGTCAGTGGCTGCTGGTTACTTTCACTGACTACTGGTTACTTGTCACTGGCTACTGTTTACTATAAAGGGATGATACAAATCTGTAAAATGGTGACTGATTACTTATTAGTCACCGACTACCCGTTATTCTACACTCTGAATTCACTTATCCTAACTGGTTACTGATTTTTGGTAACCGCGTACTGGTTACTGTTTCACTGGTTGATGCTGTCATGTTGGAATATGTTTTATTTAATGAGTGACAATCCCCACAGTCTAATGAGGGATGCCGTGTCAAAAAAAAACGTACAAGAGATGTATAAAACATGTACAATTAATTTAAATTTTTAACTAAATACAGAGATATTCTTAACAATCTTAAAAACTTACATCTGTATTTTATTTATATCGATGCTTATATTCGTGTTTCTATTGAGCACTAAAACTGCAGTTGTAAATGTGAAAATAAAATAAAATGACTTATTTTTGTGTGAATCACACCTCAAGAGCCTTCTAAGAGCTTGGTTGTCGCTAAAGAGCAAGTAAGACCCAGTTGCTGTAAGGCCGGACGGATCTTTAGTTACCAAGCTTTGCTAAAGGGATATTTTTTTTCAACAGAATGATGAACATATTTTACTGAAAATTAAAGTTTTGTTGTGCTCTGCGTGGAACGAGCCCTCAGATTTAGACTGTATGACTCGTAAACCAATAGACTACAACCGGTCTATAGATTTCGGTTATGAAATTCTATCTGTAATAATAGGTCAAAGGTTTCATGTTGTGTATTTTAATTTTTGTGTCAACTTTGTTTACATACATTTTCCTTCCATCTCTGCGGGTCTACGCAGCGTAGAGGACCTCAGAGAAATCAGTCCCTTTTGAGCCTTGGGGATTTCGGACTAATTATGCAGGAATACCTTCCATCAATATTAAGCCAGACCCTTGAAATAATGTCACGGCTACTACAAATTGTAATGAAATATTATATTTAAAAATATGTCACGTGAGGGTTTGTATTATATAATGAACAATGAACATCGTAAAACTATACAAAAATAGTTGAAAAATAATAAAAAAAAGTATGTAAATTTACCGGAGAGCTAGTTTAATGGTGATAAATTGTACTATATGTGCAGTTTGGTTGCGTTTTTTTTTGTTTTTGTACAAACGACCAAAAAAAATTCACATTCTCACTGAAAATTGGTACTGAAAACAGTGAATGAACTACCTTCAACATTCAAATCAGAACCCAGAAAAAAACTGTTATTTAATTTATTCACTGAAAGAATCTAATCTATGTTGTAAATATATGTAATTTTGGGGATTTACATTCTATGCATTCTCACAAGCAGACACGTACAAGTTCGCGCTTGCACATGCCGCATGTGAACCTACAACATCAAAACCAAATCTCGAAGGATATACACCCTGCAACTCCTGCCGACCTTCCCTGAAACAGGGTGGTATTGGCAAAGTGAACCATTTTTTTCTACAGCATGGGTGGTCAGCCACATATCAAGAACCTTGTAAGAAATATACAATATTTTCGTTTATAACTACTCCATTTACGCAAATAACTTGTCAATTTCCAAATACAATAATATTGTATAAATATTTAAAAATATAAATGGTAAAACATTGTTTAAAACAATAATATTGGTTTTAACACGAGTATTTCCATACACAGCTCTCATCAATATCAATTTGATTGACGTTTAGTTTGCAAAATGTATAATTATTGGAAAACATCAATACGCTTATCAATATTTATAATTGCCTTAATCAGAATCAAACCTGTGTAAAGCGTGCAACAGGCGGTCAGTCATGTGTGTGATTTTTGCGTGTCATTCAAGTGCCTTGCTGTAATAGCCATTTGTTTCTGCTGGTCGCCATCCTCTTGAGTTGTGAATACGAAGCGTCATTCATGAATTGCTTGAAATCATATAGATATTTAGTTTTTCGAGCAAACCAGGTAACAAAATGGTCAATGTGTAGGAAAAATATATTTTCATGGGTAGGGTGATATGGGCTTGTGTTTATTTGTTTTTTTTTTTCATTTAATAAGTAGCAACACAATGTGAAATAACATGCATCGAATATGAATGTAAAATGTTTTTCTGTCTTTGCAACTAAGATTCCCAGTTGATTGTCCCCATATGCTGCGTTTTATTTTAATATGATTTCTAGCATTGAGCCTCCAATGAAATGTAAAATTAACAGGCATGAATGTTGGTGTATAACTGTCATAAATCTGAATATAAAATAACGAGTATACTAAGAAAAGTACTTGTACATTATACTCGACTAAGCACATTTTAATACAGGGTTCCTGTAAACTTGTACACACAATTCAGTTTGGATATTACAAAACAATTAGTGACTATTGTAGCTGTATGCCGTGTCTATACGTTGTATCACTATAACATATAAATCTATAATCTAAGTTGCATGGATTTATTGACAAAAAAAGGCTTAAAGGCTCACATTTCATGCGTTCCCACAAGCAGGCACATGTAAGTTCGCGTTTACACATGCTGCATGTGTACATCCAAAATAGACTTCAATTGAACATAAGCTTTGCAAACCCTGCCACCTTACCCTGAAACTGGGGTGGTATAGTATAATTGAATCTTATTTTTACAGCATGGAGGGTCATGCTCATATCAACCTATTAGTTTAGGTCCGGTACTATGACCAAAAAAAATATATTATGACATAAGAAAAGACGAAAAATTCGAAACGGGAAATGATAAGTGATCATTTTTTTGGGAATCGAACCAAAGTTTTATGGTTTTGAATGCAAGCATTTAATCAACTTAGTTGAAGGTAGATCTTGTCAAAAAATCTTTCAGAATAAAAGTTCGTACGGAAACTCAAGGATCATTGAAAAGTTTCATATGAAATGTATACCTTTACCCGAAGTAGAAATCTTTACATTCAAACTCAAAAAAAGCGTTAAAAAAATTATATATTAAAATTTAAGTAGCGCATCTAGTGAGCTCTTTATTTTCTGTACATTTTTCGTAAGACTCCATTGTTGAGTTTTACACGTAAGGTTGTTTACTTGTAGCTACGCCTAAGAATTGTATTTTCGTACAAAACATACGTAAATGGATGACGTATACATATTCGATACGCAATATTTCCATCGAGATATAACGTACACACGATGCTTGACTTTTAAAAGTATTTGGGTATGAAACTAACGTCTGCTCTTTTAAGACCTGGCATTTTGAACGACAACATATGTGCTTCAAATCCTCTAGAAGAGACTCTAGGGGTGTATGACACTTGTTGTAGTGCCGCAAAGGTGTTGTTTACGAGCTTGGTCGTCGCTACAAAGCGCCAATACTCAAGCAAAAACCAGTTGCTGTAAGGCTGTATCGACCTTTAGTGACCGGTCTTCGATAACGATTTCATGAATTGTTCAACCCAGGAAAGAGAATATTTGAAAATATAAATGGTATATTTTTTGTGCTCCGCTCGGATTCGAACCCACAACCTGCCATTTACGAGTCTGAAGTGTTGCCACTGGACTACGGACCGGTTATAATAAATAACAAATATAATAAAATAACAAATATAGGGAATCAAACGGTTTTTATGCTTTTTTCTTGTCAACATTATTGTATTTTTCAATAAGTACACACAACATTATTTTTTCCTACCGAGTGCTCCCAAAGTCGGAATTCCAGCATTGCGTGCCCTGCCAAATTACGTTGAATATTTTTCCTCTCAGGAAAAAATCAAATCCATCGAAAAGTGAATGAGTCGTAAATTAAGGAAGAGAAATATCGCATTGCAATAGTGAAATGTGCTAACGTACAAAAATATTTTTTTGAATAGAAGTTTTAGGCTTACACGGCCGGCTGATGATGCTGGAGAGATGTTTTCCAGGATATGTTGACGTGATCTGTGGGAGCTGGAGCTTCCGGACGTTTTGCCTATATCTACGATGTTGGTTTTTTTTTGCGTAAAAATGAAATGATGAGGATGATCTTAATGAAACTGTGAGTTCAGCCCGAACGCGTTAAATGGATAGAGCAAATAAGTGAGATTGCGAAGTAATGGAAACGGCAGAGTGAGAATAAGATAATAATGTATATGAAGAAATTTATTCAAATTAAAGAGATGTGCAGATGAAAAAGAATAAAGTGGGAGTCGTCTGATGAGGTACGGGCCACCCCTAGTGGAACAGCGACAGGATACTGTAACAATACAAATCTTTTTCAAAATAAAAGTTATGTAAGTTTTTATTGTACAGTTTTATTTATGACTTGGTTCCTTTGGTTGGTAGGGCCGAGGTATAATAATGTACACCACTTAACGCATAAGTCAGGCCCTTTCACTTTTGATACAATGGCTGGTTTTCCTATTGTTTATCACACAAAAGAAGCAAGAAAAAAAGAAAACAGGGGCGCACTTCGGACCTTGGGGCCATCACTAACAAAGCTAGAATCACATAGAATCGATATTTCTAAAATTAAAACAAAATTAAGATTCCTTGACTTATAGGTTGGTTTGCGGCTGACCACCCATATTGTAAAAAATAGTTCACTTTGCCAATGTCATCCCTGTTTCAAGGAAGGCCGGCAAGAGTTGCAGGGCTTATGTTCATTTTAGATTGGGTTTTTTATATTGTAGGTCCACATGCGGCATGTGTAAGCGCGAAATTATGCATGTCTGCTCGTGGGAATGGGTTTAATATGAATCTTAAATGATATATATATTTGCAGCTTACATTTAGATTTTTAGAAGACACATTTTTTTGTTAATCATTGTAATTTTTCATCCCGAAAACAATAAAATAAATTGAAGTTGATCTTTTTTCGTTTCCATAGAAGATTATTTTCTTAGAATTTGCAAAATAAAACACAACAAGTTTTTCTTCACGAGTTGAGTTTTATTTCTTTCTAGCGCTTTCGATGATATATGTTTCTTTTTTTAACTTAAAAGTACGCAGTACTCATTGAACATGTACAGCAATTGAGAAGTTTTATAAAATTAATAATAGAGCAATACAATGAGTGCATGATTCAAATAGGTATACAAATTATTAAAGGAGAAAGACATTTTACAACGAAACTATTTCGATTTTCATTTTTTGTGTTTTTTGTTTATTGAACTTGTTATTAATTATCTAGGCGTGCATAAAATTACCTTCAAGCTTTCAGAAAAATTTAAAACATACCATATTTCAGTATTTTTTTAAATATCAAAATCAAATGTCTAAAACCAGACCTCACAAGCAATATCTTTGTATCCTAACATCATCATTCGTCATCCCTCCACATTGTTTTCATTCATTGTCCATTGAGTACAGAAACTTACTTCCGATCGGTCGACCTCTTGTGTTACCACCCATGAGAGGGCAAAAATCAAACCAGAATCATATTCTTTCTGTTTCATCATTGATGATAATAAATGTTTTCACAATTCCTATTGTTATTTTTCTGATGTAATTTCAGCTCATTGGTTGAATACAAAAATGAAGATTCTTTTGTGATATCATGTTCTCGTTTTAGGTTGGTAAAAAACTGATCACCCACACTATAAAAATTGGTTGCCAACGCCTCACTTGTCTCAGAAAAAAATTCAAATTTCAGAAAAAAAGTTTTTGTATTTTTTATTTCCTTAAATTTGTTTACAGGTACACGAAAATAATTTCTGCTTTATTTGTAACACGCGTAGGTTAACACTTACTCAATCTGTAATTGTACGCACTTACTTAAAAAAATAACCCTTTTATATACAAAATATTTGCAACTCTCAATGTCTACAAATCTGTAGATTGATAATTTGTGACACACGCATGTTGTAAGAATAATCTGATTTAAACAAATAAATCGAACAGTGAAATTCTTCAACTATAGTTTTAATAAATCTACAAGGAACCAGCGCAAACAAAATATTCAACATTTTGGTAGAAAGGAAGTAGAAAGTAGAAAGGAAGAACGAGACATAGACTCTCGACAGTGCGGTTAGAAAATGCATATGTTTTTGTAAAGATTGCTTCTTGTTTGCTTATAAACCATGACTAGGGGTATTGAAATAGTATAACTCTCGGCTCGGAAGCAGTTTGACAAAAAAAATTGCTGTTAATTTGGCCAAAATTCCGTATCAAGATAATCAGCTGCTTTCTTAATGACTATGAATACATAAAACTGAAACAGTTTACATTGTATAACAACGAGCCTATACAAACATTATATGTAAAGTTTCAGTCACTTTATGTATCCAGAGGTTCAACAGGAGATCAGTTGAGGAAAGGCATCAGTTATTCATCGTCTAGGGACCGCTCAGAGGGGCGGCAGCTTTTCGGGAGAAAGCTCTGGATTTTACGAACGCCCACCTCACAGCGATACGTTACAACGAGGTATGTGGTCAAAATCATTAAAAAAAAAAAAACTTTAGATGAGCTATGGTGAGTACTGTTTTCTTACACTAATTTTGACACTCGATTTGACATAGCACCTTTCTTAGCCACATCTTTGAAGTAAAATACAAGAAAAAGGTCGCCCAAGAATATTTTACTTGTACAGGATCATCCTTACAGGATTTGATCAAACTTACAGTTGTCTTTCTTATGGTGTGATATGTTTTTCAACCCAGCGAAGAGCGTTTTTATCAATCAAATGTTGTTTTTGTTCTTTGTTGGTATTTAAGCACATTGGCTTCAGATTACGAATCCAAAGCGTTTACCAGTAGATTACAATAGATCCTCCTTCGAAGGCCTACATTGAGCCTTGGCGTCCTGTAACATTTGATTCCAGCTACTCCTGATCATAGCCAATTTTTAACATGTCACCCGAAGAAGCTGCGTTGCATTGTCTCTCACTCTGTTCTTCTACTTCAGTATAAAATCCACCCACAAAAAAAAAGTCTGGAATTATTTCTATACAGGAGAAGGATTTGAACTGTTTTTTTACTATATCATTTGTGGTTTTATACGTTTACAAGGAATATATTATTTTTCTTTACTTAAAACTTGTTTTTTAAATAAAAATGTATAGTCCGCTGTTAGATAATTATGGATTTGGATTATTTTCTCTTCAAAGAATGAACTTTGGATATTTTTTTAAGTACATTGTTTTCTTGTCGTGCCAACGCCACACGTCTATTCATATGACTAGGATAAAATATTCAAATAAATTATTTGTTTGTATTTTGAAAACTTAAAACCCCGCCTTGAGACGCCACAATTTTACTTTCTATGTAATTTGTGCCATGTCCGTTTACATGTATAGAGACCATATTGATGGAAGTGAGTTTTGTCCAGTCAGTTCGTCCCACATGGCACTCTGTGCAGCGTGCGCTCCCTCGGTCCCACAGTAGGCTGAAGCGGTATTCTGTAACTTTCCTTACGGCCTTAAGGCGGCTTGGAAGGCTAATGTCGTTCATAACGATAAATTGCGATTCACGGAACACAAATTGAGTTATGGATAGCTCTAATAAGGCGGAGAAGTGGGAGGAAAAAAACGCAAAACTGTCAATTTCTAACGACGCCGTTTTACCCCGCGCTAGCGCGAAAGACATTAAAAAGTTTGAGATTTAAGTTTTTGTTTCACTAAATAAATTACATTATTGGGGTAAGTAATTCATAAATATTGATTGTGCCATATATTATTACGTATTATTGGTAGTTTCGTAGTTGATAAATCATTTTTTTATGTGTAAGCATACCTAACCTATATATTTTGACAGTTACCTACACAAAACGATTGACAAAAACTTGACAGTAGCTATATTTAAGCAAAATTATCTCAGTGGTTTCCAAATTATTAATGCTCATTAAATTTATTGTAAGCAAACTTATTGATAATTTATAGACCATGGCTGCTGGATTTATTGCCAATGAGATCATTGAGGCCGAGGAAGCAGTTGCCTTGAGGCTGCATTACAGGATGCTAAGGGATACCCAGAACCCTATGGAACTGGAGGAGCGACAGTTCCAATCTTTGTTCCGGATCTCTAGGGGGATGGCGCTTTATCTCTTCAGCAGACTGTCAGTCAGACTGAAAAGAAGGAGAGTCAATGGCTTAACAGTGCAGTCCCAGGTAGGCACTTTCCTTATAAAAATATTGCAAGTAATTTAACTTATTTATATACCTACTTTCTTAGATGTGTATTGACTGAATTCATAGTGAAACATGCTCTCTTTTTATCAGGTATTGACAGCAATCCGGTTTTACGCCGTCGGCTCGTACCAGAGAGGGATAGGGCGGGAATATGACTTAGCTGTCAGCCAGCCCTCCGTTAGTCGTTGTGTGAGCAGGGTTTCGGAAGCAATCCACAAAGAGTTGCTTCTGGAATGGGTGAAATTCCCAATGACTAGGCAGGAGAGGTTGGCTGCCAGACAAAAGTTTTCAAATGCCCGTCAGCCATTCCCCGGAGCTATAGGTGCAATCGACTGTACTCATGTGGCAATAATTGCACCCTCAATAAATGAAGAGGCAGCGTTAAATCATCATGGCTATCATTCAATTAATGTACAAATGGTGAGAGTAATTAAAATCTGTGATAAGGAATACATTTCAGAGTAGTAAATATTTGCAATATAACATTGAAACATCTCATTACAGGTATGTGATCCTGAAAAAATAATATTAAATGTTAATGCCAAATACCCTGGAGCCAGGCATGACAGTTTCATTTGGGCAAACTCGGCGGTGAAAAGAGTAATGGAACTTTGGTACATGAGGGGCGAAAGGAAAACCTGGATCATTGGTAAGTAACAGATGGTAACGCAACTAATGTGTACATATATTTTAACTCCATACTGTGTGGTTCCTGAAGGTGTAGCATGTGGTGTGTGGAATTTATCTATTTTTACAGGTCATACAGGTGCCGCTCTTATGTCAACCATTTCAGTTGAAGTGGGGCTCTTGCCAGCTCGTGTGAGATAGTAAAACTTGCAAAGCGATTACAGCAAACCGAAAGCATCCTTTCATATGCGCAAGTGTTAAATGTGAGACGCAAAAGAAATAATGTAATTTACTGGAAGAGCACTTGTATTTACTTAACCATTAACATAGAAGACATAAGAGATATCATGACACTGGTTTCTAACAGGATAAGATACAGAACCATGACCAATTTAATAACATTGTTTTTCTTATAATGGTAATTTAAGGCGACAGTGGATATCCCTTGGAGCCGTGGCTAATGACCCCAATCTTGCACACACAGCGGAGTAATGAACAAGCTTACACAACTGCTCATTGCAGTGCTCGTTCTTCGATAGAGAGATGTTTTGGCCTTTTAAAGGCAACATTCAGATGTCTATCGAAGCAACGAGTACTGATGTACAGCCCACACAGAGCAGGGCTTATCGTCAATGCATGTGCCGTCCTGCATAACATGCGAATTAAGCACCGCCTTGTGGAGATTGATGAGCCAGCTGACCCTGAGGAGGATTTGCAAGTAACTCCAGAAAATGTAGATATTGAAGACACACGGGCACGTATTTCAGAGGGCAGGCGTGTGCGGCAGCAGCTCATAACGGATCATTTTCATGTAGGTTCATAGCATCATTATGCCAATTAGGGATGTTATGGATATCCTTCTTTGCTATTTAAGTAAAAGATTTTGTTTTTTTAAACTTTGATTACTTTCAAAATTTATTGATGGTTTTTTTGTTTCATACATAGATTACAGCAAATGTGTACATTTCAATTTTAGTTTCTACTCTCTAAAACACAAGTAATGACTGTCTTATGTGAACTCCTATAAACAAATGTTTGATGTCTTATGATAACTCATATAAATATATGTTTAATGTCTTGCGACAACTCTTATAAAGATATGTTTGATGTCTTGTTACTGTTACTGTATCCTGCCGCCGTTCCACTAGGGGTGGCCGGTACCTCCGCAGATGCGCCTCCACTTTTTTCTGTCCTTACAAACCACTTTCATTTCCTCAATATTCATCACCTTTTTCATACATACTCTTCTCTTATTTTCACTCTGCAGGTTCCATTCTTTCGCAATCTCACCTATTTGGTCTAACCATTCTTTCGATAACTCCTATAAAGATATTTTAATATGGGTTTGTTCAATCTTTTGTAAATGTTAAAAATATTTTTGAAATATTACCTCTTGACAATTATATTAATTTTAAAACTAAACAAATTTCAAAACTTAATTTAACTCGGATATTTCACAAACCGTTTAGAGAGAACTTACATCATTCTCGTCGTTTCGTCGGCGACGTAGCCAATCTCTTCAGGAGAACATCCTCTCTGCACGACGACTGAGGATGAACTGATATTTCACGAACCGTTTAGAGAGAATGATGTAAGTTCTCTCTAAGCGGTTCGTGAAATATCAGTTCATCCTCAGATCCAACTGATATTTCACGAACCGTTTAGAGAGAATGATGTAAGTTCTCTCTAAGCGGTTCGTGAAATATCAGTTCATCCTAAGATCCTCTCTGCACGACGACTGAGGATGAACTGATATTTCACGAACCGCTTAGAGAGAACTTACATCATTCTCTCTAAATGGTTCGTGAAATATCCGAGTTAAATTAAGTTTTGAAATTTGTTTAGTTTTAAAATTAATATAATTGTCAAAATGTCAAACGACCTTAATTCTAACTTAAACCTAACTACTATTACCTCATCATTTTTCCCACAAAATACAATTTTTGTTTTTCTTTCTTTAATATTTATGGAATTATAATGTTAATTACAGACAAAAAATTGTGTTTTATTTTGAGTCCAAATCATAGGAATACATCAATAGTAATAATAATTGGTCAATTTTTTTATAGAGTCGTTTAGTGGCGCTTTTATGTGCTGAAGCTTCTGCTGAACAAATGTGTCTTAAGCAACTTCCTGAAACTGCCCACTGGTCTCTATTCTCAACTCCAGAGGTAGAGTGTTCCAGTTGGATGTACCAGCCAAACTAAAAGCCCTGTCTCCGAAACCGGTTCTGTCCAGTTGAAGCCTGTTTACGGCGTCACTCTGTGCAGAACGAAGAGTGCATCGATTACCAACTATCTGGTCCACTCTGCACAGTTCCCACAAGATGGAGCCACCCCTATAGGGTGCCCAGACTTTATCTTGAGGAGATCGACCTAGCAAAAATTTATGAATAGGAGATTGACATTTTTTTTTAAAGAATCATGCGGGACACTCCCCAAAGTTGTAAATATTAGTTATTCCAGCTACAATTTAAGCTAATGTTGTTACTATTTTTTTTATGTTTTATGAAAGCAGATTTCAATTTAAACACTGTTTTTATTTCACTTCTGACATTTATTTAATTTAAATTACAGTCACGAACGTTTTCGACCTATATGTCGTTCATGACTGTAATTTAATTTAAATTAAATAAAGGTCAGAAGTGAAATAAAAACAGTGTTTGAATTGAAATCTGCTTTCATAAAACATAAAAAAAATATGAATTTTCAGTGTTAATACTGAAACCATAAAAATTATAATGTTGTTACCGTCATTATCAGTGACACTCTGTAATTAGTTACTTACTTACTTTGGCTCATAAGCCTTGAAGGCTCAGGGCCTCCTGCACCACAATCCTCCAGGACTCTGTCTTGTGCTGTTCCCTCCATGGTCCCCTCACTCCCAGAACTTTGGCGTCGGCTTCAACGTTGTCTGCCCACCACATCCTGGGACGTCCGAGTGGTCTAACACCTGAGGGGGCACCATCCAAGACTGTTCTGATGATCCTGGAGTCCTCTGCACGTGCTACATGTCCGGCCCACTGGAGTCTTCTTGATTTAATTACCGACACTATGTTTGGATCTTGAAACACGGACATCAGCTCCGCGTTGGTCCGGATACCCCACCTATCATTTTCAAATACAGGTCCGAGAATGCGACGAAGCATTTTGTTCTCAAAGACCTGGAGGGATTTTTCTTGTTTTTGAGTCAGACTCCAGGCTTCGCATCCGTACAACACAACTGGCCGAACAATGGAAGTGTAAATCTTGAATTTTTTGGAGCGGGATAGCCATTTTGAGCACAATAGCCCTCTAAGGCTAAAAAAAGCATTATTGCCGGAGTGAATTCGGGCATGTAATTCTGAGGATAGGATATTTTTGTCATTTATAAGGGTACCCAAGTACTTGAATGAATTGCAGTTCTTAAATTTGTAAAGCTGTAATTAGTTGCATTTTAAAATGAATAACTTGGAGTCTTGTTGCAGATCGAACTCATTGGCATGATGGATGGCAACAGTCATGCCAATCCGATCTTTGAGATCATTGACACTGATGAGGTGGAGATCAGTGATAGTGCAGCCTCACACTGCGTGCTTGATGCACCCTCTACATCAAACAGCAATGCTTTCATTGCCACTCCCTTTGCTTCACACAACTAATTGAACCTGTGTAAACTCAGGAAGGTGAGCTCCCTGAATGCTGACTGGCGTGGCATTCTGTTAGCTATTCTGCGTTGTGCCGTCGCCTGCATCTAGAAATTAAAAAAATCAAATGTCTAACTTCGGATTTAACATTTCTGAAAAGAAAACATTTAAAACACATCTAAAGTGTACATTTATATTATGCAATGTTTGGTTGCTTTGGCACCAAAGAAGTACCATTTGAGATATGTAAACTGTTGGTTTTTTATTAGAATGGTGAGATGTTAGCAAGGTCCATATCTCATCTGCACAATTTTTTTAATTTTGTAAAACAGTGATCAAGAAAATAAAATAATTATTACAAACCCTGAGAATGGCAGTTTGCTCCTCCATGTGGCCAGAAAAAACGTCCCGGGATTTAGGTCTAGCCCCTGCAAAATAAATAATTTATGTAAAGAAATTAATACCAGAAACAATTAAAAAAATACACTTATCACGCTGCATAAAGGAAAGTTATTATATTACATACTTGAGATGTTCCTTCTTCTAGCAGAGGAGGCAGGTTCACGGTGAGGAGCTGTATTTATGAGGTCCATAAGGGGAGGAGATGGAGTGGCAGGGGGAGCGTTGTGTGAAGCAGAGGGAGTGGCAATCAAAGCATTGCTGTTTGATGTAGAGGGTGCATCAAGCACGCAGTGTGAGGCTGCACTGTCACTGATCTCCACCTCATCAGTGTCGATGATCTCATAGATCGGATTGGCATAACTGTTGCCATCCATCATGCCAATGAGTTCGATCTGCAAAAAGACTCCCAAGTTATTAATTTTGAAATGCAACTAATTACAGTGTGTCACTGATAATGACGGTAACAACATTAGCTTAAATTTTAGCTTGAATAACTAATATTTACAACTTTGTCAAACAGAAAACATTCTTTGGGAGCAGGACGCTTTAGCGTTAAGTAACATATTTGTATTAACATTATAACACTACATTGCAACTCCTGTGTAAGACTCCCTGTATGCTATGTAACTTGATAATGGAGTTAACTTCAAAAATAAATGTAAGATGTGCATAACAGCAACATTTGAGAAAGCCATACGTCTTTGGAGCCGGTAAACGGGGTATGAGAATACCAAAACTGTCCAATGATAATAAAGCCAAAAATCGCTACAATTACTTTAATGAATAAATATTTACTCCAAGACTTATGTAGAATGAAAACATACAGCGTTGTACTTACATCTACTATCGGCAGGTTTTCGATATCTTCAAACCCCAGAGCCGAAGTCACCCCGATCAGCTCTTTCACCTTTTCCTCCCAGGTGCTGAGCTGATCGAAGGTATTGATGTTTCCTGTTTGGTTGCGCTCCCTCCTTTGCCTAGCAATTTTGGAGCGCACCTTAGATTTTAGGGTAGTCCACACCTGTAAGAGATATATGTTATTTAAAAAAACATTAATGTACGAGTATCACTATAAAAAGTCTCTCTTGCAAACAGTAAATTTATTTTATTTATTTATTATGTTAAGGACTAGTAGATTAGTGAGAGGCTGACCCTCATGCAGTAAAATCAAGGTTCAATTTTGCCATTGCCACCCCGTTTCTGGAAAAGTGTCACTATAGTGGCAATGATCAAGAAAAATATAGAGAAAATAAAATTTGGTACTATGGAGAAAGATACATACTTTTTGCCATTGTAGCACACTTTTGGGAGGGCCCACAGGGTTTAAGAGCTCCATGAGCACCTTCCACTGCTCTGCTGCTGCAGTCCTCCCGTTGGCACCCACCAGCCGACCCGCAGCAAACTCCCTGTGGCCGAGCATGTAGTCCAACAGCACGTCAACTTGGTGGCTGTTGGCCCGGCCAGATCTGCGCGTAACTGTTGAACTGAAGACATAATTTACAATGATTTAAATCTACTCATAATCTTAAACTTCACACAAAATAATTGATTTCAGGCAATGATTAGGTTTAAAAAAAAGCACCGGAATAAATATGAAAATACAGGGTAGGTATAACAACATTTAAACCACGAAAATAATTTTAAAATGTAATATGTTAACAACAAAAGACATGAAAGAATTCTACCGCTAATCTTGAAATAAATATGAACCAAAAAATAGCTATGGAACACGTGAGCTTTTGAGTCTTAATAAGCTGTAGCATGCGAATGTTATGGATATCTACGCATTTAACAACTTCTACAATCAATAAAACATTTGTAAGGCATCATTATTGGCAAAGTTCTTATTACAAAACAAGTTTTTATGCACTTACCTCATTTTCGCGGCACTTGTTGTTTTCACATATGACAGGAGGCTGGCGGCAAATTATGACAGTTGGTGGGCGAGGCCATCGAGAAAAACGCAGTGATACCAGAGTAAAATATAAAATTAAAAGATATTACCGTTGCTGTCCCTTGTATCTCTAGTCGCGAACTCACTGAGTTCGTGAATCGCGATTTGGCTAAAGCATGTCTTTGCAAGCGCTTTACAATTATTCCTTTTTATAGATATATCCTTCGCGTTAGAAATATTAGAGAATCGCGCTTCTGGCGCTTGTTTCATCAAAGGACACGTGTTTTAAATCGAGAGGGCTTAATCTTTCCGAGGCTCGTTAATTATTCATGTTTGCTTGCTCATCAAGGCCGGCTCAAGGTGAATTTTTAATCGGGCAAAGGGCGTTTTTATTTGCTGTTCTGTAAAGTGTACGCCGGCATTGTGCTTGAATAAAACTGCCTGTAAATCAGTGTTCAAATATTTTGTTAACGGCTTAAAGGCCGTATTGAAACACGGGTCTACTAAACTTACTCGGAAGAAATCCTATTTAGGGTTTTAACTCTGCTTCTTGGATCTCTTTAATCTTCTTCTTCTTCTTCCTCTTGTTATAGATCTATGATCGTTTTATTGTGGAACTTCCTCCTGTGATGCGGAAGACCAGCTGTTCTTCTATTTTTGGGAGGGTAACCTGGTAGACGCTGTCCGTCTGATATCTCCTGTGCTACGACTCGGGCTATTCTTCCTTTGTTCATGCGGTCTATATGGTCCCTCAAGAACCGTCTCCTCTTCCTGCTCCATCTGACGATGTCTTCAGTAGCGCACATGCTTCTGATTTCTGAGTTCCTCATACTGTCCTCACAGTTTCTCTTTCATAATAAAATTAATGAACTTTCATACTTTATTTACATGTTCACTTTTGCCGATTCTACTCTTTTCTGGAAGAGGCGACCAGAGTTGAAGATTAAATGTTCGTTAAATAAATATTATTATTCTTCACTGTGTATTGACATTATGAAGATTCATTTTAAAGAAATGCAGCAAAAAACACCATGCAGCAAAAAGATTTCTCGAGCGCTTTCGATGTATTAACTCGTCATTTTCACAGTTGTCCCCTTGAAAATGAATCTTCATAGTTGTTCCCTTACAAATGATAAGTTCATACGTAGAAAGCGCTCGAAAAATTTAACTCAATTTGTCTAAGCTTTATTTTTTTATAATTTTTGCTTTATTATTTTATTACGCTCTACAATAAAAAAGTATGTATTTGTTAATACATCTATTTTTAACTCCAACTTTCATTTTAAAACTCTCAAATTAAAAATAGATTTTTTATTTTTATTTTTTCAAGGTTTAGCTTCAAATTAAAATCTTTTTTTTTTATTATGCGGAACGTACTTACTCTTACCGTACATTTTCAAGTAATTTTCATGCAAATTTCTTGAGGCCTCAGGTTAAAATTTGTCTGTTTTTTTTTCTTATCTCCCCTTCAGTTTTAATTACACTGTCTTACTTAAAGAAAAAAAAACCCCTCTGATTATTTTGGCGTCGAAACATCTTTTTTACCACTCAAGGATGGAAATATGTTTTTTATACACCCACAAAAAAATATATAACGGCTTTATTTTTTTTAACTGAAATCTACCCTTTTTTCAACCCCATGGAATATTTTTTTAAATGTATGTATATACTAATGTAGTAGGTATTTTGTTTAAATTTAAAATAGTTATTTATGCCACTGCCAAGTAATGATAGTCTTTTTAACACGAGTGCTAGTTTGTGCCATGAGGCGCAGCCGAATGGCACAATAGAAAGCACGAGTGTTACAAAGACTAATTACGTGCAGTGGCATACAATACTTTTTCTACGACCATGAGAGAATTAACAAAATAGTGAATAATAGTCAATATAATGTACTCGTCCATTTGAAGTAATTAAAACCTTACCTTTGTCAAAACGTGTGATTTATCATTCCCTTCGATTATCTAATCTAACCTAAGTTGTAAAAATAAATTATATTTAGGTTTCATATTGAATTCATGCCCACAAGCCGACACATATGTATAAGGTCGCGCTTTTACATCCTGCATATAAGCTTAAACATTCAAACCCAAAACTTAAATAAACATATGCCCTGCAGTTGTATTGGCAGGTGAACCAAATTTGTACAGCATAGGTGATCAACCTCATACTCACCTATTAACCAAGTAACTTTTTGAGTTTGTTTATTTTTTGCGGTGAAATTTTTTGTATTGTTTTCCTTTCAAGCCTTTTATTTTCCATTGAAAAAAGGAAAGCTTTATTTGGAGCAATCCGATAAATAAATTCGATAAATTTTAGCACTATTAACAATTTTTATTTGACTACACATAAAATATACTTATTTATTTTCATCTGAACAGGGCTGGAAGTCTCATCACCACGGTAATTCCTACCTACCGAATATCACTAATATTGTATGAAGCCTAATCAGCTGATCGCTTGCGGCCATCTTGGATTGACAGGTCTTCATACCCCCATACAAGGTTGACATTTGAAATTAAAAAATGGTTCCAATTCTGACAATGCGCATGCGCACATGTTCATTTTAACACGGTTACCGGTTGCATAATGTAACATTATGCAACGGGTGTAGAAATGTATGGCATTGTGATTGCGTTAGCCGTTTTGTAATTAGTAAATTACCAAATGATAGTAGAAAAACGGATTTTACGAACCTCGATCAAAAGAAAAACGCATTTTGTCGAAGTCATATTCAATGTCATAAGGAGACGTGTGCGAAGAAGCACGAACAGGATGATGGTTGATTTAGAAAGTTGACGAGGAAGACAGACACCCGATGTTCAACAGAGACGAAGGCTACAATTTGCCCCTTACAAATATGGAGTTCAGTTCTCATATCCATGGTTATGAGAACAGTTATCACATGTCGTGAAGACAATGCACTCATAGTCTGTGCACCAATAGAGCATCCACGACATCTGCTGATGAATCACTAAAAGTTACCTCATGTACCTACAATCTTCAATCACAAGCAACAACAATTATTTCAGAAAATTTGTTTGCTCTTTTTTGTCACAAAAGAAACACGTACTCTGATGACGTCGGATACGACTTCGACAAAAAGTTGAGAAGCCCGTATTTCTCTTCAACGCGGTTTGTGAAATCAATTATCGCTTCAAAACAAAATGTCTGACGACTGGTTTTTTAATTGAAAATCATCGAGGCTAAAAAAATACTCGTTAAACCAATGACATTGATAAACTATGAGATGATGATGCTTATACCTATTTCTAGCGACGGGATAAGTTGGTAAATAACATTCGACTTCAACGGCCTTATTCATTAGATTGGTTGAACCCATAACCGGAGTTAAACCAACTTATTAGTATGGGAAAATCGACCTTATACTGGTTTAAAAATTAAAACCTTTTTATGAATAAGGCGGTATGAGTTTATGGTTAAAAGAACATTTTTTGCGGTTTAAAGAATTTTTATTTCCTACTTACATTAGTGTTTTATCTTGTTTAATTCCTATAATAATTTTGGCTTCTTATGTATACAAATGATATGCATTTGAAGGACATACTACCCTTACAATTTCCTTAAAAATATCTTTCAATTATTTCAAAAATTCAGTATTACAATTTTTAAATTATTATCATCTAATGTACAAAAATTGATTTAATTAACAATATTTCATTTTAATTAATTTATCACAAACTTAAATTAAGTTCTTATAAAACAAGAAAAATATTTCTTTCGCAACATTTTTTTAATCATCAGATTTTTTCCATCTTTTAATTAATTATCACTGTTTAGATGTTCCTTTTCACATTTCTTTTAATATTTTCTTCCTTTCAAAATAAAAAAATCTAATTAATTATTCTTTTTTTATTTGAGACATGTAACATTTTTAATTATCCTGAATTTCTATCTCACAAACTATTGTTTTTTCAAGTTGGTTTTGAGACAATATTTTTTTTAATTAAAAATATAAACAGAATCTTATTGTTTATTTCTTAATTGAATCGACGCGGATGTTCCGAATTTGATTTTGTCGGTGGAAAAACGTCATAGTTCTATGTTAATAGTATCTTTAAAGAAACATTAACAATAGTCAATAACACATAACATTTCGCCTTTCAACCGAGCCGTGTAACGTCACAACTTTATGCCTGATATTTGTGCGAGCTCTATTGTGTATTTTGATAAAACGAAAAATCTTTCATCTAATTAATTGTACATTTTAATACAACAAAAAAGAAGATGAATATTTATTGAAGCAGTTTTTTCTTGTAGGTTCCTCTCAGCGATGTCTCCTGAGGATGATGGTTAAAAAGTGAACGAAACGTCGAGGAAAAAAACTTCAACCAACGATTCGTCCAAAATATCCTTATTTGATTTTTAAAATAAATAAAAACAATGTCATTTAATTCTAAATACTTAATATTGGATGGAAGGGTAAACAGCTGTAAGTATTACATTTCTATATATATTTTTTTATTTACTACCAAAAAGTTTATGCACAGTTTATACGAGTACCTTATTTTACACTTTTTCACATTAGTAAATAATTTACAATCAAAAAATTATTTCTTTGATCAATCATAAGAAATATGTATTTTTTAAAGGAGATTTTAAAGGAGTACAAACATTCCAATGACTCGTCTAGTTTTTCTTAGTTTTTAGTCAGTTATTTCTGTAAAACTTCAAACCAATAAATGTATTGAACTGTCGTTAAATCATAATTAATTTGTTGTAAGAAAATACCATACGAGTACACATCATAATCCATTTTCGATACCTTACTTTTTACAAATTTCATTTTTTCACACAATTCGTTCTGTCAACCCGTAACTTTAAAGTATATCACAGTTTTTACCTTCATAGCAGGAGCGTGCGTCGCATAGAGGCAAGTAAATTCAAGAATTTAAAGTAATACAAGAGTTACTTTTAAATTACTTTCCTTTGAAAGTTGAGTTGAATTAATGACTCCGTTACAAATTTCAAAAATACATCACTATATGTTCATACAGTGTAACTTTTTGCTGCGTTGTCACTCATGAAATTGAAGTCATTTATTCAGAAATCTGTTTCTTTTGCAAATGAAATTCAGTTTTACTCTTACCTACCATATTTTGCCTCCATGGAGTGTTCGCCAGTGCTTTTTCTTCGTTTTTTTATGGATATTCTTAAATACTTCACATATTTTTAATTACTCTATCTTAAATCAACATTTTTATTTACATTTTTTTTCAATATTTACAAGATTTTCTAAAAAAAATCTAAATAATTAATTCACATTATATTGAAAATGTGAATTAAATTTTCAAAATAAACAATGAATTTTAAAATGGAAACCCATTTTGTGTATTAAAAAGACTTTTTTGGCTTTAATTACGAAGTACCTAGCCAAAAACACCTGTTGCAAAAAAACGTAATCCATATTCATTGTAATTTTTGATATTTTTAATACTTCAAAGGGAATACAAATGTTGTTTTATTCCAGAAATTAAAAATAAAAAGATATTTTAAAATTTATTATTTGAAGTTTGAAGATAAATAATGTTTATATGGGCATTCCAAATTAAACTATTGTCAGAATACGCTCTGAGAGAGTTAAGAATAAATGGGTAAAAGAAAAATACGGAATGAAAAAGGATGGGAAGGTAAAAGTGCAAAATAATGTGATGACATGGTTTGAACATTTGAAAAGATAAGATGATGACCGATGAGAGACTGGCAAAGTGTTTATGAAGAGGATATGATAAAGGAAAAAATATAGCAAGAGAGAGAAGTTGCTGTTAAAAAAATGTAAATGATTGAAATAAGGATTGAATCTAATAGTAGGAAATTTATGAGAAAGGTGTTATGTTGGATTATTGAGTATGGTATAGGTATATGTATACACGGATAAGAAATAATGAAGGCACATGTGACATTGAGGGACGAAAGAACAAAATTACTTACATAAAGTAAAAACAAAAAGGGTGTAAAGGTGATAAAAGACTTAAAGAAATGGTGAAAGAAGAGAGAAAGAAATTGTAAAACAAGGGTTAAAAGGAAAGGTGAACGGAGAAAAAAATTATATTGGCGTGAGTCATAATTAGAAGAGGTACACCATATTGTCACACAAGCTGTGAAATGTTTGTTCTCATATTTTATGAGAATCTAATAAAATATGAGAAAAAACATTTCAAAGCTTGTGTGACAATAATATTATGTACCTCTTCTAATTATTTAGATAAATAAATTCTGAGCTTCTTTTCTCATTTCCACAACAAAATAATAAATATTTTTGTTTGTAAAAAAAACATTTTTGATTTATTTTTAACAAAATTAGTTATTTTATTTAAAAACTAAATATTTGATTCTCTTTCATGTGTCTCATGATATCATAAACAAATATAAATAATAAATATGTGTGTTCATTTTTTGCTTCTTTTCCTTTTTTCATATAAATTTTACAAAAAGAAATGTGATTTTGGAAAAAGTCGAATTTTTCCACATTACAATAGAGTCGTGTCAACGATTAAGTCTTCTACAATTTAGTTTAAGTCTCATTGGCGTAAAAAAACAACAACAACAAAAACTTACATAGATGGTAGAGACATTTTGATTATAGCATACGGCAGCATCGTAACTAATAATGCAGCGGTTGCAGGAGTGGGCGCTCGGGCTGCTGCAGCGAGCGCACTAGCATGGCATCTAAGGTCCTCAGGGTATAGGCGCAGAAGACGTGCCGCACGGCCAGACGGTATGCGCACGCAGAGAACTGCTGGCGGGGGGCGCGAGGCGGCGGCTCCGGCTTCCCTGGACCAGCGCCGTACCCAGCGGCCCAGCCAAGCGACGCCACAGTCACAGGGCAGAGGGTTGTCGGAGACTGTGAGACCACCTGATGAGAACAAGAAAAATTTACGAAATTGCACAAGATGAAAAGGAGATAGGCCCAGCGCATGGGGGAACAAAAATACTAAAAAATATTTTCAAGAGAAGATAGAAAAAAAACGGATTTAGAAAATTAATGTACATAAAGATTGTTTTACTGGCGCTGTCCGTGACATTTTCATTTCAATTGAAATGTTGGTTACTTTGGCATAGAAAGGCATAATTAGGAATCTACTTAAATGTTTAAAAAAAATTACGACAATACTAAAAACCGGTTATACTTGCTCCAAACGGACTTGCAATGGGATTCCATTGGAACTTGTGAAATGGTGTGATCAATTTATGTACAGTGGAGCAAGTTTTTTTTTTTCAAAAATGTTCTTTGCTTTGGTGAACAAGTCATCTTTATTAGAGACCGGTCACAAACCTTACAGAATTAATCAAAAATAATTTTTAATACCATCAGCTTTGTATCCAAATCTTTCACCATCAATTTAGTTTAAGGGTTAGATTGAGTGAAAGTTATTGAAAAATCATAGAAGTATAATTTTTACTAACCCGCTACAAGTTTGGTGGCCAATTGTTCCCACGTGGTGCTGTTTGGATACAGAGTAGCTGGAGACATGGCTGTCAACTGGTTCCGGCTGAAGTCTAGCCCCAATTGGGGAATCTGTCCCAAACTGCCCAGCAAACCAACAGGAAGAGAGCGTATACTGGTATCTCTTATCTGAACAGTCAACTCATACAGCCTCTCAGCTCCGACAAACGCGTCAGGGGATATCTTCTTCAAACCACCACCAGATATCTCCAAATGCCTTAATTTCGGGACAAAAACACCGTTCAATTGGTCTTGCAGCACTTCTTCTTTCATATGGATGTGCAGTTTTTTCAACCCCGGCACTTCAGAAACAATATCTCCTAAATGATAGTCTTTCATGTGTGGGCGCGATTCCGTCCGTAGAAATGATAGACTCTTCACTGTGGCTAAGGTATCAATATCAAAGATATTCAATTTGTGCAAATTGTTTAGGTCTAAGTGGATCAAGTTTTCTAATCCATGGAAACTGTTTCTGTTCAGAGATTGCACTGGATTTTTAGAGAGATCTAACATTTTTAAGTTCTTCATGTACGGCCAAATGTGTGCTGGCACTGACGTTAGTGAATTTCCTTTCAAATGCAGAAACCGTAGTCTTCCCAGATCTCGAGCTGCAGATTCTTTGGCAGTTTCAATATGGTTAAAAGTCAGATTTAAATATGTGAGATTACGGAGCGGTATATTAGGAAATGTTCTCAGTCCAATGTTTGATAAACTCAGGGTTCTCATGATTGGAAGGTAGTGAAGCAGCTCTTTGAAGTTTGCTCTTACTAAATTTGAACTTAGATCTAATTCTTGTAAATTTCCGATACTATTGAATAGGTTATCTGATAACACTGTGAGTCTATTGTTACTTAAGTCTAAACTTAGAAGAAAGGGTGTCTCTTGGAACAATGTACTGTCCACGCTTTCTATGTTATTGTGGCTTACATCTAAGTGTCTTAAAGTGAATCCTACTTGTGAAAACGCCATAGAAGGTAATATAACAAATTCGTTTATACTTAAATCTATATGTTCTAACATTGTATTCTTAAAAATATCCCTAGGCAAGGTTCTTATATGATTTCTACGTAAATTTAAAAACCGCAAATTGTTTAGGTTAGAAAATTGTTCTACCGACAGTTGCTCAATCCTGTTGTGCGACAGATCGAGTATTTGTAATAAATTTAACCCTAAAAATGCTCTTCTCCTTATAAATCGAATGTAATTGTTATCTAAATTTAAAATTTCTAATACATCTAAGTTTTCAAAAGAATTAGTCTCTAGGCTTCCAATTTCATTGAAAGACAATACTACCCGTTTAAGTCTTTTTGATATTTTTGATAAGAAAGTAGTCGGTGTGTCTAAGAGTCGATTATGTGAACAATCTAGTGTTTCTATTGACACTTCGCTTCCACCATTTCCATCCAACCAAATAATTTGATTTCTACTTATATTTAATAAAAGTGGCATATCTATATCTGATACATTATTAAACATCTTCAAACTGAACTCTTTGAGTTGGTTTTTCTGCAATTCCAGCTTTAAAAGACTTGGAAGATCACTAAGAGCTCCTTCGCCGATTTCAGTTATCAAATTATCAAACAGAGCGATGTGCATCAACTTCGGCATGTTTTTAAATCCTCCACTTGATAAATTTCTTATTCTATTCACGGATAAATCCAAGACTTGTAGCTCCAATAAAGAGTTAAAAGTATCAAGTTCAATGTTTTCCAATAAGTTGTAAGAAAACTTTATTTCTTTTGTATGCTCCATGGCGTTTGAGTCAAAAAAATCTGGAGGAATATTTGTGATCCGATTAAACTCCAAACTTATATATTGCAATTTTTGTAAGTGGATCAATGATGCAGGAGACAATGATTGTATGTTGTTATTGTCAATAGTCAGCCATTCTAAATTTCCCAAATGCTTTAAAACATCTTCAGGAAAATCATCGCGGTACATGGAAAAAGACATTTCGAGGATTCTCAAATTTTGAGACATGTTTCCAAATACTTCTGGGTGAACGTAGTGGATGTTATTGAAACTCAAACTCAGCTCTCTCATTTGGGGCAATGAAGAGAAAACTCCACTATCCAGGCGAGTTATTTTGTTACTTCTTAAGTACAGCGTGCGTATGGATTCCCCCCATACGTCAAAGTCACCTTCCTCAATGTATGTGATCAGATTGTAACCCATGTCTAAATGTGTTAAACTGCAATTTTTAAGAGCATCCTTTGGTATTGTTGTCAGCAGATTTCCATTCAGGGACAACACTTTAACATGTGAAGGTAGAAAATCTATAAATGAAATTTTATTGGACGGTAAGTATAAGTGTTTAAGTCTTCTAAGTGACATCACAGATTGTGGAACTGTGGAAAGTTGGTTCTGCTCCAAATCTAGTTGCTCAAGTGTGTGCTCCAAGCCTAGCATTGCTCCATCGTCAATTTCCTCTATCTTATTATAAGACAGCACCAATTTTACTATGTTCATCCCTTTGAAAGCATTCACTGGTATCTTCTTGATGTAGTTCAGTTCCAAACTTAAGTGCCTCACTACAAGTGTGTCATTAAACAAATTGCTAGGCCAGACTTCTATTCCATTTTCTCCTAGTTCCAACTTCTCTAAACTCTTATGATGCTTAAATGTAATAAACGGTACTTTCTTGATGAGATTCCCTCTCAAATTAAGTGACTGTAGATGATGCAATGAAGACAAGAGCTCTGTGGGAAAAGCATCCAATAGATTATTAGCCAGCGTTAGAGATTGAAGATTTTGCGGAAGCGATCTTCTCTCTATCTTTTGAATCTTATTGTTGTCTACGTCCAGTTTGTTTAAGTGTTTCAACTGTATCAATGAGCCACTTGAAATTTCGGCTATATTGTTTCCAGTCAAGATCAAACTGGTAAGAGATTCCCTCATGTTTGACCAATCTCCCATCAAACTGACGATGTTATTGCTGCAAAAAAAAACGTTAATTTAAATTTCATTCACATTAGGGAATATTTCATCGACATGTTATGTAATTTTTTCTTAATAATATTTTCTTAATAATAATAATAACTTACTTTTGAATATTAAGCCAGTTTAATATTTTCAGTAATCTCAGAGGGTTGAATGGAATGTCCGAGAATTCGTTGTATCCCAGATCCAATGATGAAAGAGTGGTGGCCATTGAGCTAAAAACAAACAACCTTGTCACTGACATTTCTTTACACAGCCTCTTTAATCTCAAATTTGTATTTCAATAAGATTGGAATATTCAGATTTAAATTGAACCTGTATGTGTAAAGGCTCTCTATATATGCTACATTAAAAAAGCTAAGATGGGTCTGGCATGTGCAAAGAATGCCATCTTTACGGTTGCCTAAAAACATATGTGGGGGACATCCAGGTGGAAGAATAAAGGTGAGCAGACTAAAGCTAGATACAGGTAACAAATGGGAAGCTTAAAACAGGATACAGGAGAAAATAGAGGTTTAAAATGATGGACAAGATATTCCTTGACTTCTAGGTTGGTATGAGGCTGACCACCCGTACTGCTAAAAATAGTTCACTTTATCAATGTCACCTCTGTTTCAAAAAAGGTCGCCAAAGGTTACAGGGTTTATGTTCATTTGTGGTGTGGATTTAATATTTAAGGACACATTTAGCACTTGTAAGCCCGAACTACACGTGCTTGTTTGTGGGCATGCATTTGATATGAGCTTTAAATGCTAATAAATCTTTGCAACTTAGATTATAGATTATTAGATTTTAGACTTCAAGAATATGTGCTTTTGATCAATCGAAGAAGACTAAGTCAACAGATGTCTAGAGTTAGGAAACAGATTGAAGATCTACATAATAGTGTGTACCTGAAAGCCTTGTCTGGGATGCTGTACAGACGGTTGTCTGGCAAGGCAAGTGACTGGAGTCTCAGCGCATCCAGAGTTCCCCCGTCCAGACCCCGAAGGCCAGCACCTGCTACTTCTGCATGAACCAAATCGTCGCCGCTTAGATCTGTGAAAAACAAAATCAAAAGTGAATTTAGGTCTAAGTTCACTAAAGCGTATGTTAAAAAATATTGGCGCATAATTGAGTCGTATAGAACCAAAGACGGCAACCTAAAGTTTTTGAAAATAAAATCCATTGATATTTATTCTGAATATAAAATGACATCATCTTTGTTTGTATATATTTATTTAATTTTCGAAAAAATCCTAGATCCTTGATTTTATACACACAACTGGAAAGCGAATACGAACTTTTCATGTAAATTGTAGAAATCCTGGAATGATTATTTTTTTCAAAATTGTACCTGACATCTCTCCCATTTACTCTTACATACAATAATATTTGAAAAAGTCAACAACGGCAGTGAGTAATAAAAATAAATAAAATATTTGAAAAAAAATGTACAGAAAAAGCAGGAAAAAACACTTTGAAATAAAAATTCATAAAGAAACATGGTGCTTTCAAACATTTTTCTCGTAAATTCGTTGAAATAATGTCATTTGTAATGTTGATGAATTTAAATAAATTTGTATTTTTAAGATTATTTTAATACTCCATGCTATGCCAGCCTACTGAAAAATATCAATTAATAATTCATTTAGACATTTTCTTTATAAAGCGATGTTTTATTTATTTAAAAGAATTCAAAAATATGTTTTAATTTGCTTTTAAAATTTAATGATAAAATAATATCAACTGTTGAATTCGTAACAGAATGTATATCAAAAAGAATTATTAATGTTTGTCGTAACGCGTTTTTTTTTAGGTTTCAGCCTACAAAACATCCCTTGCAAAATTCTTATTTGGCTAATAGAAGAATAAAAACTAACAAAAATTTCTTTGCAGACTACAAATCTTTTTTTTCAATGTTGCACTTAACCGCATTGACTTTGTTTTTATAAAATTTTCGATAGACTATCATATTTACAAAAGGTGCAAATTACTTTTCATAAATATATTGCTACTTTCTTTGAACCCCTCTGTGGCTTTTCTTTCCCTAGATAACAATTTTATTCTTCTTCCTAGCTTTGGAAGTTAAGTTTGACCATTAGCTTACATATTTTCTTCTTCTTCTTCTATTTCAATCTAAGGTTATATTTTCAACGTTAGTCCATATTTTTCGCCTCTTCTTCCTTGTTTTTCACGAAGTTTCCACAAAGAGAGAACAGAGGACTATTTTGGCAAAAATGTTTTGGCTAAAAAATTTCTTCTTACCCTTTTCCCCTATTCAAAATTACTTTAGTAAAACCCTGTTCTGTTTCTTTTAAATTGTATTTTAATATGCAACGCTTGCTGAATATAGAAAAAGGAGTAACTTATGAAAACAATCCTACACCTTGAGAGACTGAAGCTAGCCGAAAATCTTTACATGTGTTTATAATAGTTCACATTCAGGTACCCCTGGATTAAAACATTACTTACATTTTTATGAATTGTTAAATTATTACGTGATTATAAATGACATGAATTAATAAATTTGTATTCAATAATGAACAACCTTTTTTCTGGCCAGGCGGGAATAAAATGTCATAAAATAATCATTCCTCTTCACGAATTTTCTTGAAAAAAAAATATTCGATGTATTTTGGTCTAGACTCTTATGTCAAGCAAATAGAATTCGTGTTTCTAATTGAAATGTCTTTGAATAATTCATCTAGTTTTGTACATACAAGATATAATAATGATAATCACTTCCATTATTCATTGTACAGTACCCGAAGTGTAAAGCATGACGGTCAAACTCCGCTATAAAGTTTTACCAAGAAATTCATGGAAACTATTATTCGCACTAGAGACGCTGTTTTATTTACTGTGAATTTTTTGGAAACACGCAACGATTGAGGTGAAACGTTTAGTTTTATACTTACTCTTTTAATTTAATCGGACCCCAAACTTTATTCATTCGGAACGGAATTACGACTTATAATGATTTATGGAAATTACGCATTTTCGTAAATTTTGCATTTTAAAAGACTTTTATTAATCCGTTTTATTCATAGTAGCATTATTTTCTGAAAATTTGCAAATAAATAATTTACGAAAAAATTCTGTTACAGTTACTTTTTCCAGCATCAGATGTATAAGTTAGTAAATAAGTATTTGAAATTTTGTGTAGCAAAAAAATGTGTATTATGTGTGGCAGATTATAGTGCAGGAAAGACTGAAGTATTCGATTCTTGTATTTATGGAGTATACATAAAAAAAAGGCTAGAAAGATTTTAGTTGTTATCAGTTTTACACGCAAATACAAGCCATCGACATATGTATCTATTTATATGAACTGATAGCGAAAAAATTATATTTGAGTAAAAAATAAACTGAAATAAATATATTTGCAGACTTCTTCTTTTATTGAAGACTCTAAAAATTCCGAAAATGGTTCAATTCAATAAAATGAGACGCGTAGAACTGAGGACAGTATTTCAGGGTTTGTTTCGAGACTGATATAAATATATGAAAATTATGAAAAACCTATTCCCTTTGTTTTCGCACCCGAGTATAAACTCATTTTCAGAAAAAAATTTGAGATGGGCCGAATGTGGTTTGAACTGAATACGAACTTCGGCCGAACATTTGGTTAAAATAAAAAATTCGGCCGATGTTGTAAAATGATGTAGAAAAAATTACGTATTTTTGGTTTGAGTTACTGTTATTTGTTAGTTAGTTACTAAATTTATTTCATTTTTGTGTCAATCTGATATCTATGTTACAGAGTAGAAGAAGATTTAATTTTTATGATATTGTAAGTTAATGTTCACTTGTTCCTACTAAAATAAATGACCATGAGTGAGTCAATAAAGGCCTAATTTTTATTTCACGGTTATTAAAGATACTGTGACATCCAATCATTAACAGTCAAAATGGTGCAAGAGGTATTTTGTTTAACTTTTTCTTAAACCGAATGTTCGGCATTTGAACCGAATTTCGGCCGAATTTTGAAGTTTGATTCAAGCTCCCAAAATTCGGTTTAACCGAATGTGAAACGAATTTCGGCCCATCCCTAAAAAAATCCAAGATTTCCGTTTTTAGTTCTATAACTCATATATATAAAGGTAGAGTAAGATCCACTAATAATTTTGCATAAAATAAATACAAATTATTTAATTGAACGCCTGTAAAGCGGAATATCTCTAGCAATTATTTCCATCCAGCATCTGCTGCGTTCGCGAAATTAAATTTGCAAGATTATTTATTCAATTACCTTATGCTTATAAAGCCAAAGAAAAGGGGGGGTGAGGCCTTAAGCTCGGCTCAGATACAGGCAGGCTAAGCCAAGAGAGAAATTTAGGCGCCGGGCTTAAGAGGAAGAAAGAAAAAATAGTTAGGGCGGTGTCCCTATCCTTAAAAACAGAAGGAATGAAGGATCTTTTAAAGTTGAAGTGCAGTCTATTTAATGTAAATTGTATAATCTGAGCTAAGCTGCAAATATAAATAAATGTTTCAGATCCATACTCACCACACACAAGAACTCAGTATATTTTTGGTGAGGTATAGTTTACAAAAATATAATCAATAGTAATGTACCAGATTTAAGGAAAAAAAGTGTATTATGAATTAAAAAAAAACTTTATGCAAATTCCTTGACTTATTGATTGTGATGCGGCTGACTTTGTTCACATTGCAAATGTTACGCCTGTTTCAAGGAAACTAGAGTTGCAGGGTGTATGTTCATTTGAGATTTAGGTTTTTATATTCTCGTCCAAATTCCAAATTCCAAGTCCAAATTCGGCACGTTTAAGCGCGAACTTATACGTGTCTAGTTGTAAAAATGCATAGAATGTGAATCCTTAATGTTACATATCTTTGCAATTTAGATTAGATTAGATGCAAGCTCACAAGTAAAACGTATAAGTGCTCTTTAATACGTGATGTATTCAAACGTGGACCTACAACATGAAACCTGAATCTCAAATGAACATAAAAGTTGCACCTCTGACCACGATTTCCTAAAACTTGGGTGGCATTTAACAAAGTGAACCCTATTTTACAGTTTGGGGCGTCAGTCTCATATCAAGGAACAAAAAATAATAAAATACGAATATATATTATTTACAATGTAAGTATTTTAATTCAATGGAAAATGTATTTTCAAGATTTGTAGAAGATAAAGTACTTACTAAAAGCTTTTGGGAAACTCTAAATCGAGTCAACTGTTGGACTACAAATGTAAAAGCGAATTTGGCTTGACGGGGTAAAGTAAGAAAACTTTTTAAAAAAAAATCTTAAGTCAGATGTTGAAAATCAGAACACATAAATAGTACTCAGTATCTATAATCTATAATCTAAGTTGCAAGGATATATTCATTTAAAGCTCTCAGATGTATGCCCACAAACCAACAAGTGTAGTTCGCGCTTACAAATGCTTTAATATTTAATAGAATAGTTTTTTAAATTTGCAATGAAGATTAAAAAAAAAAACCTATGTTGCAAATATGTACGTATCAACTTTTAGTTTTATTTTATCGAGTTTTTTTAATTTTTTTATAAACAAAGAAAATTCGTATTAATATAATTGGGGACACAATAGGATTACGTAAAATTCTTTGGGTAAATTTATACAACATTAATAAAAGAAGAGATATAAATGGGGTCATCCGTTAAAAGCTTAACGTCCATACCCGCATGGAAAAAAGAAGGAAAAAAGCACATATATTTTTTGTGTCAATAGTGAACATCAGAACGGGGCTTAATACGGGATAGAACCCAGAAGATTAGGAATTGCCAAAGGCATATCTATGTACCACGTGTCTCAGGCAATGATAATGCTTTTGTAAACAGCGTTCAAATAAGAAGATACTCGTAGCCTCTGTTGGTCTAAATTTATGCCGTTGAAATCTATTATCTAAGTTGGAAAAATATATTCCATTTAATATGCATATTTAATGCATTCCCATAAGCGGGCACGTATAAGTTCGCGCTTACACATGCCGCATGTGGACTTACAAAATAAAAACCCAATCTCAAATGAACATAAGCCCTGCAACTCTTGCCGACTTTCTCTGAAACAGGGGTGACATTGGCAAAGTGAACCATTTTTCTACACTATAAGTGGTCAGCCTCATGCCAGCCTGTAAGTCAAGAAATAACCAAATATTAAGTCGTGTTTTGTACTGTAAGTGTCGCTATTCTGATAGTGGCCAGAACCTCTGCAGAGTTGATTCTTATCCAATAAAAAAAAATGTGTATCTAACGCTGAGTCCACGTCATCTAATACCACAATTAATATAAAACGTTACATTTAAACTCAAAAAACGCGCTTAACTAGAAATGACTGGAAAATAAAACGTTCACGGGAGGGGCTGTTTCAGTTTGTAAACATTTTTTCGTAAACGTTTTGGTCGCTTTTAAGCGTAGAGTTTTGTACGTGGAGTACAGTTGGTTTTAATATACAGCAGTAGGCATAGAGGGGTGCATTAGATCCCATTTTAAATATTCAGAATCCAGTGCGGAGTGTCGAAACGAATCTGTGCGATTTAATTAGAAACAATCCACTCTGCAGAGAGAGGGAGGGATGAATAGGAAGAGGGAGAGAGTGATTTTAGCAATGTGGAATCACTAAAACTGTGTTATTTGATTTAATTAAAATTTAATTCATTAAGTAATTTTAGTTTTTCCATATTTACTCAAAAACTATTGACATTATAAAAAAAAATTAAGTACGGAAGCTAAACAATGTATAGTTCTGTAATTAAAAAGCAAAAAATAAAAAATCCAAAATACAGCACACACGAAAAAAAAGCTAAAAATGTAAAAAAACGCGTTTTTTTCAATATTTTTTTGTGGTGGCAATTCTTAAGTTATATATTTTGTTCAAGCTTTGTAATAAAGATAAAAATTAATAAACATGCTTGATTTTTTTCATTACTGTAACTATTTTGCTAAGACCATAAAGTGTAAGAATCAAAAACGGCATATTTAGCTTTATATAACATGCCTTACACACATGACTTTAATGGCCATACATTTTTGCCACTTAGAGTAAAGTGGTCCATGAGAAGTCCATGTAAAAATAGGCCGGGACATATTTTTGTCAAGAAAGGACGTATTGTGTGCAACGACAGACAGCTTGTGTTTACAATCCCTCCCCCCTCCCCAATGACAAAAATTTTTGAGATTGAACGCGTTATTACCTGCCCCTTCCTCCACTATTTCATTGCTAGGGCATTTTTGTCATGATGGTCCCTGTTTTAAACGAAAATAACGAAAGTGGTTCCTGATACAAAAAAACTTAAGAAATTCTGCTTTAAAATAAATAAAAATCTTTCACCTTCTCTTAGGATGTATAAGGACCCTGAAATTCAGGAAATCAGCCCTTCAGAAGTTTTTTTTGTCTAAAACAATGGTATTTTTTTATGATTCAGGGGGTTCATCATCAGCCTCAAGCATACAGAGAAGCCTTGAGGTGTAATTCACATAAAAAAAAATCATTTTCAATATATATTATCCTAATATATTCCAGTAAGTGTAGAGTTAAAAGTATCTAGCCACGAACAGTACCCTTAGTACGAGTTGCAAAACTTGAGTAATGTAGAGTTTACGGCAATTATTAAAGAGTAATTTCCATCAAAATCTGCCGTTTTTGTTTGTTTGAACTTGATTTTCTTCATCACTGTAACTCTTTTGCTAAGACCATAAAGTGTAAGAAAAAAAAACGGCAGATTTTGGGAGAAATCACTCTTTAATATTTTCCGTACACTTTACTTTTCTCAAGTTTTGCAACTCGTACTAAGGGTACAGATCTACCGTTTTTTCTAGGTGCTTGTATTTTTTGACATTTGATTCACAGTCAACATCTTTTTTCAAACGGTCGTTTTCTATTATGACTTCGTTGAACCCATTCCACCTTATTCATAACAAGGTTTTAAATTTTAAAACAGTATAAATTCGGTTTTCTCATATTAATAAGCTGGCTTAACTCGGGTTTTGGGTTCAACCAATCCAATGAATAAGGCCGATTGATTTCTCAAACTCTTAATCCTTGACGCTAGCTATAGTAAAAAAATATATGAAAAATTACAGCAGCGTCTGAAGTGGATGTTAAAGTTGTCGTACTTATTTTCTGTTTACGCAATGTTTGAGTATTTACACAATGCTTCATACTCGCTATACCAAACACAAGAAATTCAACCACCCATCTAATTATTATACTCCAGTCTTGTTTACCAAGGGTCTGCACCCAAGTATAAAACATTACGTTTAAACTCAACCACAGCGTTTTACAAAAAAATAATGGAAAGCAAAACGCTCACTAAATGAAATGTTTCCGTTGCCATACATTTTAAGTGCAACGCTTTGATTGCGTTTAAACGATAATTTGTATACTTGGGTACTGGTTTAGTTTACCCTGAGAGAGTATTCTTTGTTTTGGTTTTCCCAGCACGTAAAGTCAATTATTACGTGATCTCTATCGCGAGCCACAAAGAGCAGAGTGCATGACTTCAAACAGTTACTTATTTACAAGTGAGAGGGAAATTAATTGAAATTCCTTGTACCGGGCAGCTCAAAATATTCTGTTTTTTTTTTTTCAAAAGTTGACTGCGGTGGAAAATATCTCAAAGCTATTTTCTGATTTAGAAATATGATAATAAAAAATATATATATTATGTACCTACTGCAAGATATTTAAGGCTCATAATGAATGCATTCCCACAAGCAAGCATATTTAAGTCCGCGCTTACACATGCTTTAGTTCTTTAGAATGTGACGCACATGGACGCAAATGATGGAAGTTTATGGATGAGATTGATTTTTGACATGTATGCACCAGGACAAGTCATTTCTGTGAAGATCTCTAAAAAAATCACGCTTAAATAGTGCTTATTTTGGCTGGAAGTTTCATCACCAGGGTAATTCTTACTAACCGAATATCGGTAATATTTGTATGAAGACATATCAGCCGTTCACTTGCGGACATCTAGATTGACAGATCTTCATACAAATATTACCGATATTTGGTAGGTAAGAATTACCGTGGGACTTCCAGCCCAGAAGCGCTATTCTGCTAAATTCCTTACGACCTTAAGGCGACGAGTTGTATGGATATCCAAAGTTTGAGGAATTTAGCAGAATAGCGCTTCAGGTAGTTATATGAATGGGACGATAGGAAGAAGACAGGCATGTTTCACCTGGTAGTTTGTGCAGGGGCACTTGCACGCACGACACCTGGCCGGGCCGGCACCAGCACAGCGAGTTGAAGGAGCACGCGCGCTGGGCGTGCCCGGACAGCGCGACCAGCAGCAGCACCAGCACCAGCGGCAGCGGCAAGGGGCACAGGCACAGCCACGGCCGCAGCCTGCCGCGGGACATCCTCCAACGCATGCCGTCCACGCTGCAAACAAGAAAGGAAACCTGGTTCAGACTTCGCAGGAACAATTTGGGAAGTTAGAGTCTAAGTCGTAATAAAACAAGTGCACGTTGGCAAAAGATGATGGTAATAGGTCCAGCTTCAGTTTACTCATTAATTCATCATATATTTAGACCGGTTTATAATCTAGTGGTTAACACTTCTGACTCGTAAATGGAAGGTTGTGGGTTCGAATCCCGGCGGATCACAACAAATATTCCATTTATATTTTCATATACCTTTACCAAAGACCGGTTTCTAAAAGTTCATCCAGCCTTACAGCAACTGGGTCTTGCTTGAGAATTGGCGCTTTATACAGCGACGATCAAGCTCGCAAAGGGCTCTTGAGGTGTGATTCACACAAAAACGACGCCCACCAAATAAATCATCCACATATTATTATTATTATTAATATTCGCTGTTGGAAGGTAAGGACATCATAAAAACCATGCCGACCAATTCGCATAATTTGAGCAGTCAGAGTCAAAACAAGAGTATTTTAGAAAAATATGGTAATACTTCGACCAGCCGTAGTTTTGTGGTTTATTCTTCGAATTGATTATCGAAAAGTAATTGGTTAAATCCTCAGCAGACTTGGAGACGGGGCTATAATTTGTTGTGGGAGATTCAATGCTTAAATAGCCTTATCAAAACTACAAAACTTTATCCATCCTTACAGCAACTAGGTCATGTTTGAGATCGCACAGGTCTCTTGAGGTGTAGTTTACATATTAGCACTCACCAGAAAATCATAAAATATTTTTTAACGATGCTTTTCAAGAAATAAAACCTATGTATCCATAACATAAGGAAAACCTTAGTAGGTACTTTAGATCTAAAGTAGTTCATACGAATATTTTAACGGATGAAAGGCCAATTTTAAAATCATATTTTTGTAACCTTTTACGAACAAATGTACGAATTAATGTATTAACTGGTTCTTTTGAAATGCAATCTTTCAAATCGTTTGTATCAAAAAGGGCTCTTTAGTTTGCAAACTTCTAGCACGAATGTATGAACTACAAAATTATCTAATTTAAAGGTTTCGTTAACAATATTTAATAAATTTGAACCGATTTTTTATGTCCATTACTGTTTAACTTCAGCACTTCACGTCAACGAAAATAACACCATCTCAGGGTTTCACTCTTTGTCTCGCAATTTCCCCGTTTTCGGGTTCAATTTAATAATCAAACTTTTGCGTTTCGCAAGCGGTTTTAATTTGCATATTTTATACGGAAAGTGTTCCTCCGTTCCACACCTCGAGACACTCCATATTATTTTGCCAACGTAGGTTTTGCTTTATTCCGGGGAAAGTCGAGTGTTTCGCCAGTGGAGGGGCAAGGACAAAGCAGGAAGAAAGTTTGTAGAAAACGAATGGAGATATTATTTAACAATTTCAAAAATGATCAGTTGATTCGTTAAGTTTATGTCTATATTTGTGATACTCGGCCTGTTCCATATTATTTGACAGTAGGAACTGGAGTAGATTTTGTTGTTTTTTAAAGAAGAGCTTTCCCCATTGTCATAAAAAAAAATAGAAAGCAGGATATATAGAACTTGGATTTACAGAATTAAAAAAGGCATGCATTCATTATTTCTTTCATATATTTGAGGGTCTAAGAATCAAAAAGGCAAGTGTGCTATAGACTATCTATGAGACACTTGCCTTTTTAATTCTAAGGCCTCATTTATTTTTAATTAAATCCCTATTTAGAGATGCATCATATTCACAAAATCAGTGTGATTTTGATTTTGATGATCGCTGACCTTGGGTAAAGGTAGCATGAAAAAAATGTTTGATGCAGGAAACGTCCCAGTTGACTTATTTAATATTGTATTTCTCTTGTTGTATATTGTAAGATGCTGCAGTAATAGAACACTCACCAACTGATCATAGCCTAGTGGTTTATATTTCATATTCGATTTCAAAAAAGTGGTTTCGATTGGCCAGTGAAACAATTAAAACAACAACAAAAATCATAAAAGGCACTGAATCTACGTGCGAGTTTTATAAACACAAGTCAACAACTTTCAAAAGGGTTACAGCACTTAGACATGGGTCTTGCTTGAATTTAAGCTGACAAGCAACGATTAAGTTTGCAGAGGACTCTTGAGGGGTGATTCACACACAAATACATACCTTCACCCAAAACAATCTACCGCCACTGCGCCTTGCTGTGATTCGCGAAACGAAAACCGAGAGTTTTCTCTCCGGAAAACTTAGGACCTCTTAGTGTAACAGTTAAAGGGCAAAAGTTTGCTCACAAAGAGATTTCGATTGATATATTATTGCAAGAGTTTCAGGCCGAGACAAAACAGAGAAGCGCTCAACTCAGCAGTACATTCGCATTGTTTTAGAACGATTTATTCGGATTAGTATGCCATTTCGTAGAAGTGTGCGGATTCGTAGAAGTATGCAGATTCGAAGAAGTATGTCATTTCGTAGAAGTGTGCGGATTCGTAGGAGTAAGCAGATTCGAAGAAGTATGTCATTTCGTAGAAGTGTGCGGATTCGTAAAAGTATGCAGATTTGAAGAAGTATGTCATTTCGTAGAAGTGTGCGGATTCGTAAAAGTATGCAGATTTGAAGAAGTATGTCATTTCGTAGAAGTGTGCGGATTCGAAAAAGCATGTCATTTCGTAGAAGTGTGCGGATTCGTAGAAGTATGCAGATTTGAAGAAGTATGTCATTTCATAGAAGTGTGCGGATTCGAAGAAGCATGTCATTTCGTAGAAATGTGCGGATTTGTAGAAATATGCAGATTCGTAGAAGTATGCAGATTTGTAGAAGTGAGCAGATTTGTAAAAATATGCAGAGACGTAGACGACAATCAAATGAGAGAAAAGTTCTTTCTTCAACCATTTTTGTTTTAGGAATCTGAAAGCTTTGTCCGGCTGAGCTCGAGCTTCAGCAGGGTTCGCCCATATCTATGATGGGCTTCTTCAGCGTGGCAAGAGACCATACCAGTTCAAATTTGTTACACTTGCCAAATTTGAAGGTTTTTACAAATAATCCTCTCTTTTCTGGCGATACCAACAAAATTACCTTCACAAACAAATTAAGGGATAGTTTTATTTTTGTCAAATGTGTACTTCTTTATATATGAACACCAACAACCATCATACACAAAATAGTAAATTGTGAAAATAAAATAATATTTTTTCACAAAAAGTTTGTATAATTAATATTGAAATACAGATTTGCACTCTTAATGCAATTCAATTCATTGAGTGTAGGATTTTGTTGTTTGTTATGTGTGTTAGTGTTGTAATGTTATTGTGTGATACAAGATGTTTTATCTGTTCTCCTTTTATGCGTTTGTCTCATCATTTAAAATGGATTTTTTGCCGTTGATGAAAATAATAATAAACAAATAAATTGTTCCTTGAAGCAAATGGCAATCAAGAAAATGTAGTTCTTTTTGATTTTGCATTTGAACAACGTGATTTTCAAATTTTTTATCTTACTCACAAATTACCTTCCTTTGCCATCGTATTTTAGAGCACCAAGTTCTTTATTTAAGTTTTCTCGTCCAAACACTTAAGCAAGTAAATGTTTTGTGTACACATTTTCAAGTAGGTAGAACTTGTTAAAAACTTTTCATAGCGGAAGTCTCGACTGGCTCATTTTAAGAAAATTCTCATTAGGATAACAAAACTCAGATCAACAAACTCTCCAATATTATTGTAAATAAACGTATAAATATATTATTACTATGCCAGTCTAAAAATGCTCCCAGTAAACTGTCATTTTTGCGTGTTCATGCGTGTCATTTTTGCACGAATAATCAGTTGATCGGTATTTTTAAAAATAAATCGAAAATCTCTCAAGCAAAAAGAAGGACCGGTCCGTAGTCCAGGTGGTAACACTTCGGACTCGTAACTGGAAGGTCGTGGGTTCGAATCCCGGCGGAGCACATAAAATATACCATTTATATTTTCAAATTTGCTCTTCGCTGGGATGAATAATTCATAAACCTTTACCAAAGACCGGTCATCAAAAGGTCCATCCAGCCTTACAACAACTGGGTCTTGCTTGAGAATTGTCGCTTTCTACAGCGACGACCAAGCTCACAGAGGGCTCTTGAGGTGTGATACACAAAAAAACAGCGCTCACCAAATAAATCAGCCTAATTTAATTATTTTTTTAATGGTAAAAACGACAGAACAATAGGACGCTTTTGGAAAGTGAATGTCCAGCTTTCCTTTTCCTTAACCATCTCTTCACCAAACCAAACGCTATCTCTAGATATCGAGTTACATAGAAGCGTTAACCAGTAACGTTAAACAATAGTCCTGGAGGTTAAAATCAAACACATGTGTTGTCCCTAATTGGCCGTTTATAGAATGACTTACCAGTATCTGCGTTCTATTATCTATTTCATTTGTATTAGTTCAAATCAGAATTAATCGCCTCTTTTGCACACTGCTTTAAAGCAAGAGAAAAACCATAATAATCTAATATGCAAATGGATATTAACATTTTAAATTCCTATGAAATGCATGCCCACAAACAGAAACGTGTAAGTTAGCGATTATAAATGCTGCATGTGTACTTAGAAAATAAAATCAAAACCTCAAATGAACGTAAACCCTGCAACTTTTGACGACCTTCCCTGAAACAGGGGTTACATTAGCAAAGTGCACCATTCTTTACAGTATGGGTGGACAGTTTCATACCAACCAATAAGTCAAGGAAAATTATTATGAGGAATATAATAAGGAATCTCAACATGAATAGTATTATAAATTGTCAAAAACAAAAAAAAAAATTAAGGTTCAATATATTTTCAAATGTAAATTAATTTAAAATTGTACAAAACACAGATCAGCAGCATTCAATGGTAGCAAGATTGAGTACACTGTTATGCTATTTTTTCCTTTATATATTTTCATGCACCCAACACAGTCCGACAAATAAATGACACGCCTACATGATCATCTGTAGCAGGCAATGTTAGCTCAGTGTATTTTATTGTGACGTGAAATGTCGACAAAGTTTTGGAAATTTTCTCTCAAGTAGCAACGAAGCTTTGAAATAATAATACGAAAGTACTGTATACCTGCGTACGCTTTCCAAATTATTAGTATTTCGTATTTCCCTTACAATTTAGCTCGGGAAATTTCTGATATAAAACGCAAATGGGCTTTTTGATTGAAATTAATATCGGTTATTGTAGAAATTATATTATTTTTTCATTCATTTACCAGTAAAAATAAATTTATTTTCTTTATAATCAAATTACGATAGATATTTGATTTTTTTTTTCAACGTTTTTCTTAGAAAATGAACTTGATAAGTATTTTGCCTTTTCTTTTCGTTAAACCTTTCTGAAGAGCAGATAAGGAAGGATTTTATTTTTAAATAAACATTATTTTAAATTTTCTCTCAGGTTACTTTTACCAAATGTTACCCCTGTTTCTATTTATTTCCATTTCATGTTCGGTTTTTCATTTTGTTGATAAACATGCAGAATGTGTAAGTGCGATCTGGCACGTTTTTGCAATGTGCGCGTCCATTAATATTAATCTTAAATGTATTTTTTTTACTTCTATTTTAGATAATGATCTTACTTTGAAACAAAACGAACTTAGAGTAGTGTTGTACCACCCTTATGAATTATTCTTATTTTGGTTCAGACGAGTCCGGAAAGACAAAAAATAAATGTTTTGTTATTTCTTTTTTCAACTTTGAGAATCATAAGGATGAATAAAAGTGACACGTGTATACTGTATAGCTTATTTAAAAAAAAATGTAATGAAACGTTAAATTAATAATAAAAATGAAATTGAAAAAATGGATGTACGTGGGAATGTTAAGAAAGCGAAAATGTTAATGGAATGAAATATTCTTTCAGAGTCTATGTAAATATGAATTTTCGAGGGGAAATCCCGTCTAATTAATCATTTACGACCCTCAGTCTCGGAAGTGAGGCGTGGACTCGTCATAATTAAACTGCTAATTATTTCAGCGAATCAAACAACTTAATACGAGATTTTTTAATTAAAAAATGAAACAATCACAGATTTGTTTTATTGTTTGCTTTCTCATTGAAAAATTGGAATAATGTCTTGGAAAATTTGATACTTAAAATTTAAAAAAAACAAATCAGGTTGATAGCTCAGTTAGTAGAATGCTTGAATTTCATGACTGAGGGCTGGGGTTCGATCTCCACCAAGTGTGTCACAAATGATTTCGTGTTTTGGTACTTATTGTAAACAAAAATCAAAATACCGGTAGGTTCAAACGAAATGCGAACCAACCTTCTTGGGAGCTGGGAAACTCCCACTTCTAAAAAAGGAATAAGCGCAAGGCCGGGCCCCATATGTGTAAAAATAAATAGATTCCACACGCAACCACCACAATGCGGTACGAAGTTGCAGTAGTTGCATTTAATTTATTTTTTTGTCAATTAAATTAAATTTAATGATGCAGTATATGCTCTAACCATTAAACTATTACTTACAATAAATAGAGGAAAATCATTAAATGTATCTTAGGCATACAAAATAAGGACATGAACCAATCTATATGCCACATAGGAGGTCTAAGGGTTTATTCTTCCAAGAAGACTGATGATGACTTTAAATGGATCCATACAGAGCATGGACATTGTAACTTCCTGCTGCACATAACTAATTGAGACTAGCACCATCTCCAGGATGCAATTGTGGGGCGGAGGACCAGACTATCCAACACTTACTGGATGACTGCCCCACCAGAAGACAACCTCTTGACCTGAAAGACCTTCACAAAGCCATTATAGCATTCTACAACCGGTCAATCTACATTTGAATTAAGATAGTTAATATTTCAGAGTTGTACCGACAATTATTTTTAATGATGAGAACAATTATTTATCGATTTCCAATCCAAATTATTTTAATTTTCTCCATGTACAATGAAGTACTGTGCAGTCTTGTATGTAACGCCTAATCGCATTAGAGTAATAAATATCCTTTATTCTGACCTCCTTGGTTTTTGTTCTTACTATTTGGGTTCTCGAATGGGAAACGGTATAGTAATTGATATTAATATATTATTAGACCACTCGAATAATACCTTTATTGTTTTGCTAGTGGTATCATATATAGTTCTACAATTACAGTTTATGTGATGTTAAACATTTATACAATAGATGTACAACTTGTTAACAGTGTTAAGACTTATTATGAGATGCACTGTAACTATTTGTAGAATTATAGTACGCAACCATGCTAAGCTACCCATCTAGTGTAACTTGTTGCCACGTTTTCCCTGAAGGGATAACATGTGGTGAGTGGAACTTATTTATTTTACAGGTGAAGGGGCCGACCTTACGCTTACCACTTCAGTTGAAGAAGGGTTTCTCAGCTCCCAAGGGGGCTGGTTCTCATATCTTGTGAAGGTTAGTGGGTTTGAAAACGGGAAATCATTTCTGACACCTTCGGCGTGGATCGAACCCTTGCTCTCGGCATGGAACGCAAGCATTCTACCAACTGAGCTATTGACCGGAATGGTTACGAGCTTGGTTGTCGCTACAAAGCGCCAATTCTCAAGCAAGACTCAGTAGTTGTAAGGCTAGATGGACCTTTAGTGACCGGTCTTCGGTAAAGATTTATAAATTTTTATGACACCCTTGGTGGGTTTCGAACCCGAGCTCTCAGCATGGAATGTTGCTGATCAAAAATATTGTATCCGGTGCTCAATTTGCCTAGACAGAGACAAGAAGATCGGCACAAGTGGTTTAAAAATGTTAAACACAAAGCCCTGAAGGTGGTGACAGTGCAGAACAAATGTGGAAGCATGGCTGCGGAGTGTACGTGCTGAAGGAGTTTTGTTAGTAGATAAAGCGCACCACTTAGCACCGACCGTCGTAGGGCGTTGTAAGCGTAGAACATCCTTGCTCTGATTGAGACAAGATATCCCTATTGAGGATTGGAGTCCATAACCATTAATGAAAGAAATATGTGAAAACAAAAACAGCAAAAAATCAGAAGCCAAAAACCATTAGAAACTCTCTAATCTAACCGAATCTCAGTTGCAAAATATATAAACATTTAAAATTCATTAATTGATGAGGCATTCACTTTGTAACCTTTCATTTTTAAAAAAATAAAATTACAAATAAAAAAACAAATGGTATAAGGCTACGGGGCGTGTCAATTCCTTACTAAATAACTTTTTGATCCCTAATCCATCTCCTCTACTGACCTTGTTTCCAAGAAATAATTATAATAAATCTGTCACCAGCGATCCCAGCGCTCTGTTCCCTTCCTCACCCCTCACACCCACCCTTGAAAGAATAATGCACTAATTTATATTTTATTTAGTCAGTATTATTTTGTACCTGACGATGGAAACATTGTTTCCAAAACCGGTCGTACATTATTAAATTTTACTCGCCCCGTAGCCTAATACAATTTGTTTTTTATTTTTTATTTTAATTATTTAAAATTCATTTTAAATGCGTGCCAACAAACAGAATCGTGTAAGTTCTCGCTTACACATGCCGCATACAAACTCAATCTCAAATGAACACACGCCCTGCAACTTTTGCCGACCTTTCCTGAAAGAGGGCATTGGCATTGACATTGACATTGGCAAAGTGAACCATTTTTTTTAGAGTAGGTGGTCAGCTTCATACCAAACTATAAGTCAAGGAAGAAGCTATGGTCGTGTATTGCAGAATAGTGACAAAAGAGGATGTACATTGTATACGTCACATTTCGTTGAATAAACCCATCGTAGACCTAAGCAAAACTTACAGTAGCTTAAGCTCCGACGTACCACGCCATCAAATTCCACAAAACCACCCTCAAGTTTTTGGCTAAAATCTGCGGTGCGTCAAATAATGGGGTCAGTAACCGTACAAGGCATGTTTCTATAATATCCAAGACTGTTTAATATCCAAGACCGTATAGCATGTAATATCCAAGACCGTATACAATATTTAAGCGCTGCTTATGTTGTTGAGATGTGAGTGAGTCTAGGACTGTGTGGAGAAAGGGAATAACACATCAAAGGTTCTGCTACTCACTGCCAGCTTTCACTGTACGAGTATTATATCTACACGTGTAAGTTCGTGTAAGTACAAGTTTATTAGGAGAATGTTACGAGAAACCGTGTGATTATGACAACGTACATTTACAAGTAAATTTGTAGTTTGTCGTAAATATAGAAATATATGTTTGGTCTAATTTAATCTAATCTAATCTAAGTTGAAAAGATATGCTACATTGGTGATTCACATTATTTGCATTCTCACAAGCAGACACGTATAAGTTCGCGCTTTCACAAGCCGCATGTGAACCTACAACATAAAACCCCAAATCTCAAATGGACATACACCCTGCAACTCTTGCCGTCCTTCCCTGAAACAGGGGTGGCAAAGTGAATCATTTTTACAGCATGGGTGGTCAGCCGCATACCAAACTATAAGCCAAGGAACCTTAGGGTAAGGTAAGGTACACATTAAACAATATGCAGTTTTAATTATGACTATCGTTAACGTATCAACGTATTATGTCGTGCTATCAGTCCGGTCGATAGCTCAGTTGGTAGAGTGCTTGCATTCCATGCAGTGAGCTCTGGTTCGAATCCCACCGAGGGTGTCAGAAATGATTTCCCGTTTCGGTGTTTATTTCAAACCCCGAAATAAAACACCGGCAAGGCTTACTCAGCCTTCATAAGAAATGAGTACCAGCCTTCTCGGGAGCTGGGAAACCCCCACTTCAACTAAAGTGGTTGGCGTAAGGCCGGCCCCCTTACCTGTAAAAATAAAAAGGTTTAACTCGCCACATGCGACCCCTTCGGGGATAACGCGGCAAGAAGTTACACTATATGTGTAGCTTAGTTGCGTTTTTTTTTTATCTACGTATAGTTCGCATTCACTGTTTGTGATTGTAACCTGTTTATTTTCCCCGGTTAGGGGAACAGCCTAACGCCAACCACTTCATTTGGAGTGAAAATTTAACTACTTTCAAAGGAGTGGGTTCTTGAAAATAACAAACAGGTACAGAAATTTCATTCAATACAAGACATTTTACGAATATATTTATTTTCACAAGTACCTAAGGTAGCTAGTCTAATAATGCTGTCCCACTTTATTTTATTTTCAGGTTATCCTGTTACAAAAAGAGTAGTTTTTTTAAACAAAATTACGTTCAGATAGGTTTATTTATTTATTTTCAATTTAAAAATAAATGTACCGATGAATCTTAAAAAAAAACACAGAACTGCGAACAAGCTAACGATCAGTTTAACATGTGGAAGAGTAAACTTACACGTTTTTGCTGGTGAGCGTGCTTCAAGAATGAATCTTAAAGAACTTAGATTGTGTAGTATTACAAATAGCAATGTTACATTGGTTGTTAATATACATGGAATGATAGTACATTTGTATTTAGGTATGTTATTTATGTACAGCCATTCAAATGAGCGGCTGGCTGTTTGGGTGGACTGTATTTCAGGACGTTTGAGTACCTTAACAATAATATCTTATGATTATGTGCATATTAATGTGAGAACTATGATATATTATATTTAGTATTGGGTTACTTGGAAATAAGTAGGCATTTGATAATACAAACGATCAAATATATTTAAATGTGCTTTGTTGTGGTACAAAACTGTTTTATACAAATATAAAGACAAAAGACAGAATACAGAAAAAATAATTAAAAAGTACTAAATTTCATTCTAATTCAAAGCTTAGTTGTTCAAACGATTGCGTTCAAAGACAAAGGGCTAGAGTTCGATCAACACCAAGGATGTCTGAAATGACTTCACGTTTCGGTGTTCACCCAAAATCAAAATATCGGCAAGGTTAAATTAGCCTTAACAATAAATGAGAACCGGATTTTGAAAACTTACACTTCAAAAGAAGTGGTTGGCGCACAACCTCCTCTCTTAGTTTTAGAAATTGAAACCCTTTTTGGAACGACACAGTATGAAATTTCGCTATACTTGCAGGTTACCTGCATTTTAATTTAAGTTTGTCCTTTCCATTCAGTACGAAAACGCTTGATTTAAATATATTGTTTTATTTTTAAGAACTTGGTTAAATAATTTTATAGCGCTTTCGGAATGAATGCAGTCATCGTCAGGAGCTAAAATAGCGCATCAAGTGAGAATCTTAAATTCAACGTCGTTAAACTAAATTTACAACATTCTTAGTTATAACCTTAGTCTGGCTAAATATAATCTGATATACCTACAATAAAAATAATGAAGATTTTTGTACTCTTTTATAGTTGTCGTACGATTTCACATAGCAAGGTCAAAGCTTCCCAAAATTGAAAACGAAACCCTGTATGTTAGGAGGGTGAGAGAATTTTTTGCCCGCTGACCTCCACGTACGTAGAGAGAGGATTCAAAGAAATAAGGAGTGGAAATGGAAAGAGCTGAAATAGAAAGAGTAGGAATGGAGAATGTGTGATATTTTTAACCCTTTCCTTACCCATTTCGAGTAAAAACATGAAAATATATACCAATACCCAGAAAAAAATTGTCTGATTTAATTTAAGTATCTTCATATCTATAATCCAATTTGTAAACAAAGTTCACATGGAATGGTTACATTAAATGCACGCCCATAAACACGCGGGTGTAAGTTCGCGCATACAAATACTGTTTGTTTACCTACTTACAAAATAAACCAAATCTCACATGAACATGAACATAAACCTTGTAACTCCAGATGCTTTTGCAGAAACCGAAGTGAAATTAGCAAAAGTGAACGAAGTTAACAGTATTGAGGTGTCAGGGGTAGGCCTTTTACAATCCTATTACTCATAGACACCATTTTCATTCATATTGACTTAGTGAAGTGAAGATCGGATGCTGAAAGTAAGAGAAGTAAAGTCGATTCAGTTGAAATAGACAATCTCAAAAGTGTTATTGGAAAAAAACAATGTGATAAGCTGTGGAATGATACTAAGAGAAAAATGTGACGCGTAAAAAAGTGCAACTAATCTGATCTAAGCTGCAAAGATATATATCATTTAAGATTTATATTAAATGCATTCCCACAAGCAGACATGTATAATTTCGCGCTTACACATAAAAACCCAATCTCAAATGAACATAAGCTCTGCAACTCTTGCCGTCCTTCCCTGAAACAGGGGTGACATTGGCAAAGTGAACCATTTTTTACAGTATGGGTGGTCAGCCACATACCAACCTATAAGTCAAGGAACAACAGTAATAGTTAAAAGGAATGTTAAAATTACTTGAGAAAATAGATTGAATGGTTAAAGTCTAACGAAGAAAGTGTGCGTTGCAATGATGTTGTGGTAGAGGTAAACCAAGAAGAGTATGGATGTACAAAAAAAAACTGAAAAAAAAAAGTAAACTGGATATTCACATTGAGTTCTGTATATAAAGGAAAATAAACAATATTGGCAAATCCTTCTTCAGAGAAAAGTTGCAACAGATGTTGTTTTTTAAATAACATCTGTTTGTTCTTGGACGTGCGTGAAATGTGAATCATACGTATGTTCATTAAATATCTTTGAAACATAGCGATGATTTAAGTTTCGAGTTACAAAAACACAAGGGATAGAAACAAATAATTTCAAACAAAACTGTTTTTTTTTAATAGTATTCAGAGGATCTTTTTGGATGAATATTTATTATTTGTGCGTGGGAGTTATAAGGTTAAGAGGGCGTATTCCCGTCACGTATGCGGCATGGAAATTTACATGTGTAAGTCCCGGCTGAAGAGGGTTTGTTTTATTCCTTTGTAAGACGGCTCTCAGGTAGTGCGCAGTAGGTCTCTTAAGCCTTCCTTAGCAACTCACGGACCCTAAAATTCATGCTCTACGACTTGTTGTGTTCATATTATTGCGTACTTGCTGTGATAAAACATGGAATTTACACAATTTAGAGATGTGCCTACACAAGTTCACATCTTGGTCACAAACAGATTCACAAATCATGTAATAATAATAATATTAGGATGCTTTATTTGGTAAGCGCTGTTTTTGTGTGAATCACACCTCAACACTCTTTTGCGAGCTTGGTCGTAGTAAACAAGATCCAATTGCTGTAGGGCTGGATGGACCTTTGATGACCGGTCTTGGTAAAGGTTTATGAATTTTTCACCCAACGAAACAACATTTGAAAATATAAATGATATTATTTTTTTGTGCTCAGACGGGATTCAAACCCACGACGTACGTACTCCACAGATGAGTGGATGATTGTTATTTAATAAGGGAAAATACTTTTTAAATGGCAGATGAACAATGGATTTAATTTGTGGGGAAAAAACATTTTTTTTATCCCAGTACAGAGATATGAAATGGAATCTATAATAATACTTAATAAAAGTTGCAAGGAAAATACCCACATATTAAGGATTCATAAAGTATTTATGCCCACCAGTATACATATGTAAGTTCTCGCTGAAACGACTACTTACAAAATAAAAACCTAAATCTTATATACCCTGCAACTTTTCCATGAAACAGGGGTGACATTGGCCAAGTGTTAACCAGTTTTTACAATGTGGGTGGTCAGCTTCATACTAACCTTAATAGGTCAAAGAGGTGTTTTATATGAACTAAACCCAAATGTATGACGACCAGAACAGTATTTTCAGGATAATTATATTTTACTGAATGTATTATTCTGAGCATTTCTTAAATAATAAAATACTAATCCGGGAAAATCCCGAAACTAAATCATATCCTAATTTCAAGGGATGAAAATTTCACACATGGCAAACTTGATAATATCTGATATAGTTTGCGAGAGGGATGCCATTACAAAAATTTATAAGGGTAGAAAAATTTTGCAGGGGTCGCCAACGTGGAGGTCGTGATCCTGATTTGTAAGATGGTAAGTCAGTATTAGCGTCCTTTCAGGGGCTATGATATAATGAAGGGATTCTCAACCATTGGAGCGCTGAAATTTTAATTTAAGTTACGTGACAACACTGTGATTAGAAAAATGTGCAAAGCGAAAGATACAATAAGATAGAGTAGGAAAAGAAGACGGTACTGGAATGACAACGTAGACGTAAAGGAAGGCTGAGAACAGAATCACTCATATTGCTGCAAAATCCCAAGAAAAAGAGTTAACCTAACCTTAACGCCAATAAGATAGGGATGGCCAAAGCGTTTACAGAGATATGTCCGCTTCGTTTACATTCATTAATTTTTAACCTCCCGTAAATTATGTAATTCTCTATAACTTTGTGTATTATTCATGCACTTTTCTTATGCCACCGTTTGTTCATCGGCCTTTCATTCCTTTTTAAACTTTCACATTTTCTCAAGAAATACAAATACCTCGTATTGCATTCATTCTCCATTTTTTTTTCATTTCCAACTATAAAGATTAATTCAATAAATGGTTTTGAGGTATTTGGGTGGATACTGGAAAATTCTTACAAATTAATGTAATGCGATGGCTTGGACATGCTGAAAGAGTTCATGATGAAAAACTTACAAAAGGTTTATACAGAGGAAATTTGAAACGGAAAAAAGGAAATTATTAAGACCAGAAAAATTATGGTTGAATGAGGTTGGTGAAATTGTGAAAGAATGTGATATGAAAAGCGAATGAAAAGACGGAAATTTATAAAAAAGTTGATGAATGTGAAAGAATTAAAAGAAATCTTCAAGGATACGAAAAATGGACGTAAATTTGCAGAGGATCTGGCCAACCCAAGTGAAATGGCGATAGAGTTACAGTAACAGCTTCAGATCTTAAGGTCCAGTCAAGAACGAAAAATTCCTTCAACGCATTAATACCAATAAAAAGCTTCTGCAAACCATCAAACTAAAAAAAACTGCCGTACCCTAATACGTTAAAAGGAACAGAATATACCACCTACTCCATCTTACCATACATTGAAAGATTGTAAGAAAGATACCAAAGAACATTGTAGGTGAATAACATTAACTGCCAATTGATCAATAAATCCGCAATCCCTATTTAGAGTTTTAGCATCTAAACTACATACATACAATCATGATTTTTTTGTACAAAAGCTAATTTTAATAATTTTATAAAAAAGAGTTGTATGAAAAGGTTGGAGATCCGTGTTATAGAGGGACCCATACATAAATTTCGAAAATTTTGTCGAATATTCGCTAGATGGCCCTTTCTACTCAATAATGTTGGGTCGTAGTACTGAGAGGCTAGTTTATCTGGATTATTATGGTTCAATGAAGGATATATTTTATGGATTAAGGCAGTATACGTTAATCAATATTTAAACAGACAATTTCCATTAAAGTGATGGATATTTTTTCTTACATAAAATTTTACATTTTACATAAGATTACAAAAAAACTAATAGGTTTGTATGATGCTTAAAATAGAGAAATTTAGGTTAGGTTTTTGTATGAAAAAGGTTATGACTCTGGATGAAATGAAAGAAGTATGCAAGGACAGGAAGAAGTGGCGGCTAATCTGCAATGTTGATTTCTAATGTTGGTGTATTCATTTGCTACATTTTTTGCATAGGAAATTTTTGACTTTTTACTTTCTTGCTATAGCCGAAGGCTATAAAGAAAGTTATGATTTGGTGTGAAAAAAAAATTTCGAGGTTTTCACGGAAATGAGTTGTCCTGGTGCAGGACATGCCAAAAAACACTATCTTTTAAAAACGTCCGTCTGTATGTATGTATGTATGTATGTATGTATGTATGTATGTATGTATGTGTGTGTGTCACTTTCCAAAGTATAAGACCTAGAGATACCAAATTTTGGCTACATCAACTTTTTTGGACATGTATTAAGTATGAATAACATGGCATTACACCAACTTGAAAATTCAAGATGGCTGCCATACAAAAAAAACATAAAATTGCACTTTTCTCATAAACGACTCCAAGAATTTTTCTTAAATTTTCAGAGTTGCCACTAATTAATTTTTAACTTAATAAATTAGTTATGACAACACTCTTACTAATCTGTGTCTATGGGCTGCCATATGAAAAAAACAAACGATTGTGATTTTCTCGAAAGTTAAGGGGTCACCAAAAATATAATGTTCTACAATATTATGGACAACATAAATTTGCACAAATTTACAAAAAAAAATTTTTGAAAAAATAAATATAAAGCACCGTTTACACGACCTGAAATTTTAAATCGAAAATATTACAAAAACCTATTAAAATGCAAGATATTTAAATTTGTTTTAGATTTGATAGAAAGAACAAGCTTATTAATTTAATTCGTAATCATTTTTTTTTTACTTTTTTGAGAATTCAAGATGGCTTCCGAAGAGCTGAAAATTTAAAATGCGATTTTCTCAAAAACGGCTCCGACGATTTTTCTTAAATTTTTTGTGAATCCATTTTTATAATAGTGCTATCTAATAATTATAATCATTTCTTCATCATAATCTCGGTTTAGGGAGTTGCCATATAAAAGAAAAAAATAATGGAAAAATTCTCGGCAGTTAGAGGGTTGATAAAAAAATAATGTAGTACAAATGTAAAACAATAATAATAACCTATATATTGCCATCATTATTTTTTCCAAAAAGTGAATCAAAAGTATAGCCGCCATACAAAGTGAAAATTTTCCATACAAAATGTATTAGCAATTTTCTTGGTAGTCAAAGGGTTAAAAATAGATAAAAGGCTGCGATTCTTGAAATTTTATAAATACCAATAATAATCAGTCGTTACTTTTTCAAAATATAACTAAAAAGTGTACCCACCATACAAAGTCCTAGTTTGCATACAGAAGGGTTTAATGACCATCTATAATAATCTAGAATATAAGTTGCAATGAAATATAAACATTCAAAACTAATATGAAATGCATGCCCACAAACAGGTACGTGTAAGTTCGCGCTTACGAATGCTGAATTTGTACTTACAAATTAAAACCAAATCTCAAATGAACATAAAACCTGCAACTCTTGCCGACCTTCCTTGAAACAGGGGTGACATTGACAAAGTGAATTATTTTTTACACTTTGGGAGGACTGAGAAATGCGAGAAAATTGAGATAAGACTGAATGAAAAAAGAGTGGAGGTCGTGAAAGAATTTGATTATCTGGGAAGCAAGTTTGAGTCGAATGCGAAATTGACGAAATAATTGGAAAAGCGCGCTAGTAGAGGAAGAAGTGTGATGGAAACGATTGGAAGAATTGCAAGAAATAGGAAACTTACGAAGAATAAGAGATCGGCGGTCCACAATGGCATATTGGTTGGTGGAAGTGAGGCTTAATGAATGTGAGCTGAGTAAAGTACGGTTGAAATGGCTTACCTGAGAGCAATGGCTGGAAAGACACTGAGTGATAGAGTACGTAATGCTTGAGTGATGAACGAGTGTGGTATAAAAGAGAATATGAGAATGAAAGTACAAAAAAGTACAATGAGATGGTTCAGACATCTTGAAAGAAAGGATGATGAACAACTAACGAAGAAAGTGTACAAAGGAAATGTCAGAGGAAAGCGCGGAAGGGGAAGGCTGAGGAAAGAATGGTTAGACCAAATAGGTGAGATTGCGAAAGAATGGATTCTGCAGAGTGAGAATAAGAGAAGAGTGTGTATGAAAAAGGTGATGAATATTGAGGAAATAAAAGTGGTTTGTTAGGGCAGAAAAAAGTGGAGGCGCATCTGCAGAGGTACCGGTCACCCCTAGTGGAACGGCGGCAGGATACAGTACAGTACAGTACAGAGGTCAGCTTCATACCAACCTATAAGTCAAGGATCTTTCTTGTGTAATTGGCGCTTTTTCCAGAGAAGACCAACCTTGCAGAGGGCTCTTGAGTTGTGATTCACACAAAACGGCGCTCACCAAATAAATCATCCAAATATTTTTTATTCACTTAATAATTTTAATGGCTTTATCCATATTGTACGAGCATGCAGGTACACACCGCGGTGGAATAAAATTGATTTATTATCGATATATTATATTTTCATTGAAACTGCATAAGCTGGTAGATGATTCTAGCTTTACATACGTCATACAGTGGGTTAATTTTTGCAAGAAAGTCGAGTACAGATTCTGTGCAATTTATTTTGTATAGATTTCTTTGTAAGGTTTTGTTCTTTTTTATATTTAAATGTAATTTATTATTCATTCATATTCCTTGACTTATAGGTTGGTATGAGGCTGACCACCCATACTGTAAAAAATGGTTCACTTTGCCAATGTCACCCCTGTTTCAGGGAAGGTCGGCAAAAGTTGTGGGGCTTATGTTCATTTGAGGTTTGGATTTTATTTGTAAGTACACATTCAGCATTTGTAAGCGCGAACTACACTTGTTGGTTTGTGGGCATACATCTGAGAGCTTTAAATGAATATATCCTTGCAACTTAGATTATAGATTATTATAGATAGGTTAATTTCATCGATGTTTCCGCTAAACTATTTTCCTTATTGGTTTCTATAAAAGTTGTTGCAGATGTTGCCACCTTTTCCTGAAACAGAGATAGCGACGGCAAAATGTACCATACCCATTTTTATATCATTAAGAGCCCTACATACCCTGAATCTGCCGTTTTTGTATCTTACACTTTATGGTCTTAGCAAAAGAGTGACAGTGATGAAAAAAATCAAGGATGTTTATTATTTTTTTATCTTAATTATTAAATTTGAACAAAATATATAACTTTAAAATTGCCACCACCAAAAAAGACTTAAAATAATACGTTTTTTTCACTTCCGTAGCCACTGTCTCGTGTGTGCTATGTTTTGGAAATATTTTTTTTCTTTTTATTTATAGAACTATACATTGTCTAGTGTAGTATCGAAACAGTTTTTTTATAATGTCAATAGTTTTTGAGTAAATGGGGAAAAACTGTGTTCTTCGATTTAATTAAAATTTAATTCATCAAGTAGTTTCAGTTTTTCCATATTTACTCAAAAACTATTGACATTATAAAAAAACTGTTTCAATACTACACTAGACAATGTATAGTTCTATAAATAGAAAGAAAAAAATATTTCCAAAACATAGCACACACGAGACAGTGGCTACGGAAGTGAAAAAAACGTATTATTTTAAATATTTTTTTGTAGTGGCAATTTTTAAGTAATATATTTTATTTAAACTTTATAATTAAGATAAAAAATTAATAAACATCCTTCATTTTTTTCATTACTGTCACTCTTTTGCTAAGACCATAAAGTGTAAGATACAAAAACGGCAGATTCAGGGTATGTAGTAAGGTGGATCGAAATCGTTTTTTTGAGAATTTCGATTTCGCGTTATTGGCAAAAGCTGCTCTATATCAATACAAACAATAAATTGTACTACCATTAGGTCGAAATATTTGATCTTATACTGCCCCAAAGACTCGAAAAGTTAATAAAAATCATAAAAACTGCTATATACTTAACTTTTTTTTTGGTTTATTAAGAAAAAAAGAATTGAAGTATAATGAAGTTCAAATTTAAGCAAAAAGCATGATTTTCTATAAATGATAGAAAAAATACCCTTTTATTGCAAAAAAAATGAAAAAATGGCAATCAACAGAAGTCTAGAAAAAAGTGATTCTAAGAGAATTGGTAATCTTTCTTTAAATTGAAAAAAAACATTATTTGTTGTGATTCCATGTTTGTTTTAATGAATTCATCTCTTCTGATAAGACCGCAAACATGCAGCTGAAGTTTCTGTTACAATTTTTACTAATCTTTCAGTGGCTAACGTGTAGCAAGGAAAATGGAAATGGCTTGAGATTAGTTCGTCTTTTGTTCGTTTTTTGGATGATTGAAATATCCATTTCTCTGTATAACAGGATTTAGTATTTGCTTTAAATTATCTGTCAAATATCGCGATAGCTAGATTGTCTTGTGTAAGTGTCTAGCACCATTAATGCAATGTGGTTAGTTTTAATGTAAGACCACATAAGAGCCATCCACTTTCATTATATAATTGATAATATTAACAGCTTGTCAGATGGTTAAAAAAAAAGAACATAAAGTCGTAGTATTCTGTGAGCCATCTTGAATGCACTAATTTTCCAGGGTTTCTTTTTAATAAGCTTTGAGAACAATATCCAGACTTTATAGTTATTCTTCGTCCAATAGGTAGATCACATTGGATAGTTAGAAACGAGACTATTGGAAGCTCTTCACAACTTTTTAATACCTTTTCTATGGGTTCAGAGTAACTTCTTGGTCCACTTGTACAACCATCCATATATTTAAATAATTGGCGCGGCAGTTCGTTGGCATGGAGTTGACAAATACATCCTGCAGCGGTTTTACTAGATATTTTAATTTTTTTGAAATAAATTTACCAATTCCATCTGTATTAACAATAGTTCTATCACGTCTGATTACAGCAAAAAGGATGACATTGATATCTTTACTGATTAAAATATCCATATTTTTTTTTTATGTTATTATTGCTGCTTTTTCAGTGCTTAAAGAAATATGACCAATGTACTGTGACCTTGCGTCTTTAAGTAAACTAATATGCTCCTCTTTAATTATATTTCTCTTATGATCCACCATATTAAAGGTTTTATTTTTACGTCCATCAAAGTATAAACCCAAATCTTAGTAATCAGAATCAATGGTCACACCGCTGAACTTAGTTCTATGCTTTTCACGGGCTCTTTTAATTTTATTTTGATCGAAAACTGTGGATAAATTGTCGTCTGAAATAATACCAACGCTTTGTTGCCAAAACAAGAGCAGCTTCATCCACAGGTTTTTCCAGTATGCCAAGGTCAATATTTTTTAATGAATATGAATACGAAGTTTGAGGTAGCGTTCTCTGAAGTGCTAGTTTTTCTATTACTGTTAAGACTGGTTGTTGAGAGACATCAGTTGATAGGTCAGACAGATTTGGCAATAAACTTGTAGCTTTTTCTTCGTATGGTTCATATTTCTGTTTCCGGTTCAGCTTTTTTTTAATTTCCCGCAGCAGTTTTTAAATCAACACTCCTTATGATCATTTATTTTTTAGTTCTTTGATCAATCCGAATATTTTTCAGTTATCGGTACTTTAAGATGTTTTTCATAGTTAAATTAAGCCAATCTGTTGCATTAACACGCTGATATATCAAAAATACACTTAGGATATCTCGCAAATTTGTATGCGCAAAAAATATGAGTAGCGTACAACTATAGTTACATCTCTGAGAGCACCGAATTGGTGACGCGCGTCTGCGCGGAGTAACAAAGTTAGGGGGTGCCTCCACCCACCCCTCTCAAATTACAAGATACCAAACACGTAATAATAACTATTTCATTCATTTTAAAGAAACAAAATTTTATTTCGTTTGATTTTATCTAATACTTGATTCTTAAACCCAGGGGTAAAAATGAGTAGTTTTATGTATTTTTGTAATTTTTCTGATGACTTGGGGCAGTATAATTAATTAATATTTTGATAAGATTATTTTTTATATCAGATACTCACCCCATAGAGCAACTGTTCTGCACAACGCAATTACGAAAAAATGATTTTTAATTTTTTCCATACATACAGCGATCCACCTTAGTATGTAGGGCTCTTAAAGGTAAGACTTACACCAAAAAACGAGTAAGTAATGTAAGATGTACTACAAAAATGCGATAGAAATAAGTGGTGGCAAACACTTAATATTCTTCAAATAAAACACGGGAATAAATAAACTGTTTACTTTGGCGATGAAAAGAAAAAAAAAACAATTTTCCCAGAAGGCCAAACCAAACAATCAAATAAGAATTTGCTCATTTACTTAAAACCGCATGGTAGGTTGTTTATATAAAAAGTACACACAGCAGAGCTGTAAAAACAAAAAGCAAACAAAATATATGCATGTGTTTATTATTTCGTACATATAAATGTTAAACATATATGCAATGTTTTATTTATTTTTTTGTAAAAAGGCGTATGCCGTGTGCTATTGGTTGCTAAGAACGGCAGTCCGATACAAGACTGATGTTTACTCGCCAAGAAAAGAGTTTCAAATTAAAAAATGTTCCAGCCTCATTGATTTCAAGAAATACCTTTTTTTTCCTTTTTTGTGTTATCTAAGTATCGGAGTGTATAAAATTTTCAGGTTTACCCTCATTGCTAATAAAAAAAATAACACGCAAATAAATGTATATAGTTAACGACCAAAAAGCGTTATCCACTATACTACAGTCTGGTCATCCTAAGTCTAATAAATTTAGGATGTATTTATAATACCGGCAAGGTTTACTCAGCCTTCACAAGAAAGGAGTACCAGCCCCTTCGAGAATTGGTAAACTACCAATTCAACTAAAGTGGTTGGTAGAAGGTCAGCCACTCCAACTGTAAGAAAAAATATATTCCACTCGCCACATTCGACTCGGGAAAAACGCGGCAAGAAGTTACAGTAAATGTGTAGTTTAGTAGCGTAGCGTTTATACATTTGAATGAACTCAAATACCCTATAAAAGCTCGTCGGGGTTATAGCCGCGGGGGCCAAGAGGGCTGATCTTTCTAGCGTGTTTCGAATGGAACAACGTTGGTTCGATTCCCGCTTGGGTCACTTGACTTTAACTTTGACCCTGGTTCAACAGATGTTATTGGGTAATTATTATTTAATAATTCATTAATAATAAAACAAGAATGAATTATTAAATGATGATATTAATACCTGTTTCTGGCCAGGCAGAATAGGTTGGTGAATTGCATTCCTCTTCACAAATCTATTTAAAAAAAAAAAAAAAAAAGCTCTGGCCATCCGTAATGATAAAGTCACACAGTTACAGTTACAAAACATCACGAAGTCAAAATTATTAGGAAATTCAAACGTAAGAACCCAATATTGAAGCTTGTAACAAAAAAATCTTTGAGACATCTGATATCGAAATATTTTATTGAAAACCCGCGGGTATGGGAACTTGCCTGCGCTGGGAATAAACAGCATTATTAACTCTTTGTTCCTTTACTTGTACATCAAAGCGAAAATCATGCTCTCCGGAAATCTGTTGCCCAACATGAATAAATTTCAGACAATGTCGAAAGTAGAGATTTTCGTAACATTCAAATCTTTATTTTTTGGTGGAAAAATTGAGAAAGAAATATTTTATTCACATATTTCTTTCAGCCTGGTTCAGAAATACGTATTTACTTCATCTATCTTTGCTGGGGTCGATGGCTCAGTTGGTAGGTACACTGCTTGCGTTCCATGCCAAAGGGCTAAAGTTGAATCCCCATCAAGTGGATCAAAAATGATTTTCCGTTCGGGTGATTATTTACTCTACGCTACTAAGCTGCACATATCGTGTAACTTATTTTCCCGACGGGATCGAGGTGGCGCACGCCAACCACTTTAGTTGAAGTGGGGATTTTAGAGCTCTTGAGGGGACTCGTATACATTTATTGTGAAGGCTGTGTAAAACATGCCCGTATTTTATTTTTGGGTTTGAAATAAACACCGAGACGGGAAATCATTTCTGACACTCACGGTGGGATTCGGACCCGGGCTCTCGGCATGTAATGCAAGCACTGGACTCAAACCCAAACCTAAACCAAAAATCAAACCCAAAATAAAAAATACCGGCAACGCTTACTGAGCCTTTACAAGAAATGATAACCAGCTTTCTCTTACGCTGGAACACCCCAACTGCAAGTGAAATGCTTGGCCATCCTCTTACCTGGAAAAGAATGTGCAGCTTCGTTGCATTTTCAAATTGAGTATGAGCATCTAAAATGTGTTTTGTTGATGTATTCCCACAAGCAAACACGTGTAAATTCGCGCTTACACGTGCTGTGTGCATATTTACAAAATGAGATCCAAATCAAGATTTGCAGATTTACCTTTGCTTCACAGAGTTATTTCTGTTCCTTTATATCTTTACACACCTTGTTTCATTAGTGCTTGTTTGTCTTATTTTCATCAGAGGTAAACATGAGCAATAAAATAAAAAAAACGCAACTAAGCTACACAAATAGTGTAACTTCTTGCCTGCGTTATCCCCGAAGGGGTCGCATGTGGCGATTCGGGACCTATTCATTTTTACGGATAAGGGGGCTGGCCTCACACTAACCACTTTCAGTTGAAGTGAGGGTTTCTCAGCTCCCGGGGGGGCTGATTCTCATTTCTTGTGAAGGCTGAGTAAACCTTGAGATCGAACCCTTGCTCTCGGCATGGAATGCAAGTATTCTACCAATTGAGATATCGACCTTTGTACTAGCGTGGTCAGTTCTACACAGCGCCAATTCTCAAGCAATTCCCAGTTGCTGAAAGGCTGGATGGACCTTTGGTGACCGGTCATTGGTAAAGGTTTATGAATTTTTCAACCCAGCGAAGAAAAAATTTAAAAAATAAATGGTATATTTTTTGTGCTCCGCCGGTATTCGAACCCACAACCTTCCATTCAAAGTCCAAAGTGTAACCACTGAACTACGGACCGGTCAGCAATTTTTGTATGAATACTGGAACAATGTGTCTTATAAAAACTGGAAAAGTTATTTTCAAAGTATGTAAAACAACTCTCACATTATCGTTTTTTACGTTTTTTCTTAGCTCAGATTGTGTAGAATCTATTTTTTTAGACAAATTCATTAAAAGGTCATCTTTGAATCAAATGGTAGAAGCCAAAAAAGCACTTGAGTGGGACCTTTTGGAAATGTTTTTACAAAGTTTCATGCCAGATTAATAAAAGTCAGCTGACTGCATTGGCTGGGTCACATTCAGCCAATGGACCAGCAGTGCCTGGAAAAGAGATACTGGAGTACTTTTAGACCTAGAAGAAAATGTGGCAGACTGTCGCGTGATGGTAGAATGGGACTGGCCGAGGAAAACGTAGAACAAACATAGCTGGCTAAGGTTAATCAAGGAGACCAAAACGCCATCCCGGGTTAGTGAACCAGTGATAATAATGATGAAAATGACTTACATTTGATATTTTAATTATCATAACCTCCTTCCAGATTCTTTCTCCAGCCTTCTTCTTCTTCTATTTTTTTAACTATCACAACTTAACATTTTATATTGGTTCGCATTCACTGAGTTCTTTTGATTTTTAGAATTAATTATGAAAATTGTTTTTTTAATAAACTGTTTCTTTAAAGTTCACTTCACTCACATTTTTTCGTTTTTATGTTTATCTGAAAATTATTAACATTTTATTTAGAAACAGAAATATTTTATAATAAATACATGCTTACAAAAGGAATACCAAATGCCTAAATGATGAATTAAAATTATTCTTCAAAAGACATAAAATAATAAAACAAAATTCAGTTGCAAATTTGGTTAAATATATTTGGAAATCTGATCCGTGGAATATTTTAAAAGAAGAATAAACCAATTGGAAACAATACTCAAATTGTAATGAATATTAAGTCAACCGGTCGTAGTCTAGTGGTTAACGCTTCGGACGTACTGTAATCGGAAGGCAGTGAGCTCGATTTTCAGCGTAGCACAAAAATAATATCATTTAATGTTCACCTCGCACAAAAAAGCGCCCACAAAATAAATGAGTTCAAAAATTATTTGAACTTATGTTTCATGTCCTCTACATATAATGTATTTCTAATTTTAATGTTAATTATAAAAATATATTTTATCAATGCATATTATTAAGAAAGCGTCAAAAAACAAGCCATAAATAATTTGAATGGAGTTTCCAAAACATAATAATAAGAAAAAATATATATACGCGTTCAGTTCTAAAACACACCTGAACAGTTGTGTCTAAAACACATAAAAAACATTTTATTCAAATTTCACTTGAAAACGAATATATTGTTACACCTTTCGCGATTTTCCGTGCAAATTTTTCGCAGATTCACCGTACGCCCGCTCGCGTTCGTTGTCGGAACGCTACTAAAGACTACTGTGGGTTTTCTACCCTTTCTATACCCCACCCCTCCCCTTCCCATCTGCAGTCTACCCGCACCACATTCCAACCCCCTCTTGTCCACCCTTACTAAGGCACTAATCGTGGGATTTCCACGGTCGGGCAGTATGCCAAAAAACAAGCCAGACTTGCATAAGTATTTTTGCATTTTTTGCACTCGTTATTTTTTTGTTTGCTTTTATTGCTTTTCTTTGGATGTTGACATTTAAGTGAAAACGAAAACACCTGCAATATGACGCTTCGTTTTATACCAAAAATTCTAATTAGTGAAATTAAAAGACGTGAAGAAAATATATGATAAAATTCTTACTGTACCAAGACGTTGCACTGGTCTATTCAACGAAATTCAACAGACTAGGTACATTAGCTAAGTCATGTACAGGAAATAGACCACCTAAGTCTGGAAAAAATACAAAGTTGTATTGACGGACTCAGGGGAGTGCAGGGCTGTGGAAAAACCCAAACTAAGTCGGTATTTGTGATTGGTGGTGAACTGTCATGCGGCAGGAGTATGGGACTGGGCAAAGAAGGCATTGGGTAGGCAGCGATGGCTACGGTTGGTCAAGAAGGCCAATACCCATCCCTGGTTGTCGAGCCATTGAAAATATCTTAGTGAAATAAATACGACTGACCATAGTCTAGTGTTGAATGTTTCTGATTAAACATCAGAATTTCGTGGGTGTGATTTCGTGTGAAGAACAAAAAAAACTTTTTTTTTCAGTCATTCACTTCGCTGGTGTTATTTTTTTTCATATCAATACCGGTCTGTAATCTAGTGGTCAACGCTTCGGATTCGTTATCTGAAGATAGTTGATTTGATTCCGATTCCAAGTGCATAAAAATATTAAGTTGTTTCTCGACTTATAAGTTGGTATGAGGTTTACAGCTGATACTTTAAAAATGGTTCACTTTGCCAATTTCAATGATCTTTGCAATGGCTTCTTGAGCGTGATGATGATTTGATGGGAAATTAAAGAAACTTCTATTCAACTAAACACATACGTCAAACTCTCTTTTCATAATATATACTACAAAAATATCAAATGACATGCGTGCGCATGATCAAACTTATGTCCAGACATTAACCAGTGATGTATTGGTCAAATACACGCAGGATCACATCCGTTGAGACGCTTTGACCGTCCATTAGTATTTCCCCTCTGATCCGAAAGCTTCATAAAACACATCGTTTCCCATAAACACGCTGGTCGTTAATTACACCAAGAGATCCACACGTCATTCCGCCCGTGTATCTCATGAGCTTGCAATTCCATCGACACATAAAAATTTCATCACCCACTCCTCTCCATCACCTACATAGATACAGGTAAAAAATAGGGATGCCTCTAATACCCGGCACTATCCGGTATCAAGCCTTTTTTCTCACTGTAACTGTAACTTGGACACCATTCTGCAAGGGGTGGCCAGAGCCTCTGCAGAGCAGCCTCCATTTCTTTCTATCTCAACAAACCTCTTTCAATTCATTCGTACCCATCACTTTTTTCATGCATTTTCTTCTTTTACGCTTACTTTGTATATCCCATTCTTTCACTTCTCCTCAATCTGTTCACTCCATTTTTTTTTGGTCGTCCTTTACCTCTTTTTCCTTTCACACTTCCTCTGTATTTTGTCAGTCTATCGTTATTCATTTTTTCCACATGCCCAAACCATCTCATCACATTATTTTGTACTTACCTTAACTTTCACATCCTCTTTCAGCTTACATTCTCTCTTTACCCATTCATTTTAACTCTATCCTTCAGAGTTTTACCTGTCATGCTTCTCAAATGTTTCATTTCCAGCGTATAATTTTAATTATTTAATCCCATTTAAAGAAAAAGTAAGAAACTACGAGGTCCAAAGGTGTACTGAGGTCACAAAAAACGTAGTCTGCTTGAAGGCGCACAACAACTGCTGTATGTACCTTGGACAATTTATGAGTAAAAGAAATGCTGCCTTATCCATATTATCGTGCAAGGAAAAATAGACAAAAGAGGGATAACACCAAAGAATACCGTGGTTAAAATAACATATTCCTATTCAAAAACCTTTTATGTTTTTTCTATAAAACATCCATGACCGATTACACCATTACTGGTCGAATACCGGATGCCAAATGTCTGGCATCTGGTATCTGGTATCCGGTATTCGGTTCAATAACTTTAGATTTCATCCCTAATAAAAAGCACCCCTAGCGGATTGTTATTTACTGGCTGAAGCGAAAATCACCTGCGCTAAACGTGGACCACTGCATTATTTAGTTTGCCGGAAAACTACCCGAGTTTTTCTTTGACTGATCTGTAAAAAGAACGATGCAAAAATAAAAATAAAATACACGGTCCTCGGAGTGATAGCTTGATTGCTAAAATGTACGATTCTTAAACTAGAAGATTCTAAACTAAAGGGTAAATAAACATATGAATGAAAATAATTCATGTATATTTTTATATGATATGAATGTACCCGTTCACATCCACTTAAAAGAGGTAAAGTCTTCAAAGCTTTTTTTTAATAGATTTGTGAAGAGAAATTCAATTCACAAACCTATTCTGCCTGGTCAGAAACAGACATTAATATCATCAATTAATAATTCATTAGATTAAAATAAAATATTCTTTGTTATAATTCACAAGAGTTTTTATTTTTAAACACTACCGGTTTCGGGAGAAGCAATACCTCCCATCTTCAGGTGTAAATATAAACATATAACATATAATGTTTATATTTACACCTGAAGATGGGAGGTATTGCTTCTCCCGAAACCGGTAGTGTTTAAAAATAAAAACTCTTGTTAATTATAACAAAGAATATTTTATTTTGATCTATTAAAATGAACTTTCACGAAGTAACTGCTAAAAGCCTAGATATTATAATAATTCATTGTTGTTTATTTGAATGAATTATTAATTAATAATTACCCAATTACATCTGTTGAACCATGGTCAAAGTTATGGCCAAATGACCCAGGTGGGGATTGAACCAACGTTATTCTATTCCAAATATGTTAGAAAGATCAGCCCCCTTTGCCCGCTCGGCCAAAACACCGACAGCTTTGATGGAGCCATACCATTTAGGGCTTTCAATATCAATCAATACACTAGAATCTAGTTAGACCATTCTCACTGGAAAATGAACCCAACGAGTGCAAGTATGAAGTAAAATTATTATATATTATATTGTAGTGTTTTTAGGGTTCTAATGTCTTTCAAATTTAAAATACTGGTCTTCTTGATTAAAACTCCCGGAGATTAATTTTAAAGTAATTTATTTTAGTTCACAATTTATTTTACAATTCACATGTATGGTTGACTTTCGCTGACTTGGCCTGTAACAGCTACTCATACTTTGAGACTGAACTACTTGCAGGCGATTCACGCCTTTCATAGCTATTACAATCAAACTTTCTAGAATTAATTTCGTCTGGAAGACTAGACGTTATGATATTCCAAAAGCTTCCAATACACTTATTACTTATGTAACATTTCCTTACTCTAGGTACTTAATAATAATTCATCCTACAGCTAGAATCTATATGCACCCACCCTATTTATATTGTTTATACCTAAGTACTATTCAGTAACAATATTAACTTTTGCAAATTAAACTCTTGATTCAAGGAATTGTGGCCAGAGTTGAAGAGTTTGATAATTTTTCATCACCGTATATAATAAACAGTTTGATAAAATTTTACTGTATTTTTATACCACATGTAGGCGTTTACATTTTGTGGGTCTCTTATTTACGCACGCTTTTCCCCCGCACGCTTTTTCCCCGCACGCTTTTTCCCCGCACGCTGTTCCGTACGCCAACCACACGGTTCAAGTGGATAAGATAGTAGGTTAGTTTTACTGTCCTAGATACATAAAATACTGGCATAGACTTAGACTGGTCCGCAGTCCTAAGGATAACAATTCGGGCTCGGAATTGAAAGGTAGAGGGTTGGAAGATAAAACACAAAAAAAAAATTAAATGTAAATAAAAAACTTTGTTTTTGGAAAAAACTAGTTTTGATTACTCACCGTTATAAAAAAAAATTAAGTTTTATTATTTTTTATCTATTATGATGAATTATAACAAAGTGAATGCCTCTACAATCAATAAAAATATTATTTAATACGTCGTGAGTTTGGCTTAACAAAAGCACGAAATTGTAAAATTACGTATGACCTCCTCAGAGAAATTAAATCAAAGGGCTCCGACTCCGACATTCTTCCCTGGCATTCTTCTTAAACTCACTCAAACATTTACATACACTCGTCTTCTAAGCGCTTAGTTCCAGTCTCATTCATTTCGGGATGTATCTATAATCTAAGTTGTAAAGATGTATTGACATTTAATATTTAAATTTAATGCACACCCTCGGACAGGCATGTCCACATTCACGCTTACATATACTGCATATGTACTTACAAAATAAATCAAACCTCCCATAAACATAAACTTTTCAACTCCTGCCACCTTTCCCTGAGACCAGGGTGGCAAAAATCAAAAGTTAATCAAGTTTTTACACCCTGGGAATCAACCTCAAACGAATCATTCGGTGAATTTTAGTATTCGGTTGATTCGATCCATAAGTCTCTTACTCAACAACTGTCCTTAAACGCTTACTCACTATCTACTTAATCACTAATGTCGGACTTTTTCGCAGAAGGCTCACGCGTTTTCGTGGCAGCCCCAGACTTTTACTGCATTGTTTTATGTAAACAATAAACGATTGCGTCACGCGCTTCGTGGGCCGCACAGCGCGTAGAAGGGTGGAAGAGCGGACAGATTTAAGGTCCTTCGAGGAATATTACCGTGCATAAAAAATTGCACGCAACTTACGCACTGTCCCAACGCCTGCCACCTCAAATGTATTTTTTCGCATCGCCAAAATAAACGCCATGACTATTGTTCTGTTTGGTGAATACACGTATTTTTTTAAAGATCTTGTACAAAAGACTCCTCAGAATTGTAATAACTGTGAATTATTTATGTTATTGTTTTTTATTTATTTGTTTCAAGGCTGCATTGGTTCATATTTTTTAATCACGAAGTCTGTCTGCCTCCTTAAGTTCATCTTGCTTCAATTTTTCTTTGTATGATAAGATAGACTATGTGCTAGATATTTTTCGTTTCTCATAACGTGTCCAAGGTACGTTGATTTTTTTACTTTCTTGCTGACCAGAAGGGTCAAAAAATTGTTTTGTTTTTTATGGTTGGCAAGAGTTTTTAATTAGAAAACCTGAGTGAGCTATTCGATCAAGATTCAAATTTAATGCAAGCACGAGTAAGTTCACGTGTACGTGTAGTTACTTACAAAATGAGACCCGAGTCTCAAATTAACATAAACTTTATTACTCTTACCGACTTTGCGTGAAATTTTGCTTAGGCATTGGCAAAAGTAAACCATTGATGATTATATATAAGACTCACGGTCTTTAGGCATTTCTTTAGTAGGATCAACTGATTTTAAGAACCGTTTTGAAGAGGAGAACGGGTTCCTCAATGTTTTGACGAAGTTGTATCCAACGTCATCATGAAACGTATCTTTTTCTTCGACGAAGCAGCACGAACTAGTTTGTGCACTTTCTTCCCCGTTCTTGTCTTCAACGCAAAAAAAACATTTTTTAATAATTTACTAAAGGCAAACCAATTTTTACCACATGGATGGTCAGCCTCATAGCATCTTTAAATCAAGAAACAAAGTAACCAAGAACACTGGTAATATATTATCTTGTTTTTATCCATGTTACTTTTTATTTAGATGCTCTTTAGGCGTAATACCAAAAATACTCGTCATTGCAGCTGTAGGTAGGTACGTAAGTTTTTACTTATCCCAGTTGGTAAAAAAAAATGGTGAATAAAATCCAGAAGGAAAAAAACGTAATTTTTTGCCAGAAATATTTTTTGTAATTAATTAAAGCAAATATGTAAACAGCCGCTTCAAATGCGTGGCGTTTTTTAGCCATTTTTTCGTTTTGCCTATTATTTTATCGCCATGTTTTTGCACGGGCCCGTAACAAGCGCGATCGTTACTGTTCTCATAAACACGTTTCTCTTATCGTTTGCTAAAAGCTTATTTTCATTTAAAAAATCAAATCGATACAAGCACAGCGTTTGTTCGAAAATAAAACGTGTTATAACTTGAAGTCAAAAAATATGCATTCTCATTTACTCGATATAGGTTGATTTTTGTGTTTTGAATCATACTTTTATACTTAGAAAAAATATTCTAGGTATGTACAATCCTCTTTTATGTAACTCTTTTTTTACAGGTTCGTAAGGTTTTGACCAGTAGTGAAATATCGATACAGGCAAGCGTTGATGCCGTACTTAATAAGTTACAAAACAAAGTTACTGGATTTGATTATACACATGTAATTATTATTAACTTCACATCACATGAAATTATCATTAACTTCAAAGGATCTTGAAACTGTAAATTTGGTACAGTATTATGCACTATCTAATCTTATCTAATTTAAGTTGCAAAGATATGTTACATTGAGGATTCACATCATATGCATTCTCACAAGCAGACACGTACAAGTTCGCGCTAGCACATGCCGTATGTGAACCTACAACATAAAAACCCAAATCTCAAATGGACATACACCCTGCAACTCTTGCCGTCCTTCCCTGAAACAGGGGTGACATTGGCAAAGTGAACCAATTTTACAGCATGGGTGGTCAGCCGCATACCAACCTATAAGTCAAGAAACTATCACAGATTAATATCTGATTCTTCGGAAACTGGTGAAATTCCGTATTGTTGCCTTGAGGAATTGTAGCGTGAGGAACTTTTATTTTCACAGGTAAGGTGGCCGGCCTTACGCTTACCACTCGAAGTAGAAGTTTCCAGCTCTCAAAAAGACTGCTTCTAATTTCACGTAGAGACTGATCAAACTGGTATTTTAATAATGAGTTTGAAATAATCAACCAAATGAGAAATCAGTGGTGATCGAACCCTAGCCATCTAGCAAGGAACGTATAAATTATAACAAAATGATGAAATTTTGATTGAATTATTATTTTCTGTATAATTTTCAATTTCGCTGCGTTCTTATATAGCACACTCAAACAAACACTGACGCAATCCTCAAAATAATTGTCTTAATTGATTTAAATTCCAGTGTTCTGACAACGGCACCCCAGGGTAAAGAGAGGAAGAAGGATGGCCGAAGAACAGGCGGCGTGGATCTGAGAACGTGGTCTTCCGTTCTGTCGACAGACTTCAAAGGGTTTTCCTGTCTTTTCGGCAGTGTCAGTTCCTTAATTAAAAGCCACCAAACTGACGAATTCGTCTCTGTCTTTTCGAAAGTCCTCTTAAAAAACTACCAAGACCTCAAGTACTTAACTTTACGTTGAACTCAACAATCGCGTTTACCAAGAAATGTATGTGAACTAAAAAACTTAGCAGAGGCATTGTTTTTGTTTCAATTGTTGAGTTAAAATGTATGTTTTTATACTTGAGGTACAGGTAAAATAAGGTTGTGTTTTATATTTTCAAATTAAATTAAAATGTATTAATTCAGTTTGTCTCTGAAATTTTAATCAAGTTGAGAATTATCTTGTTTTCTGTGAAATTTTAATAATTGATATGTACTTTTCGTTTGAAGCAAAAGGATCAATGAGACATAATTTATTTTTCCTAATGCATTTTTTTAAGGAAGCCTGTGCGGGAGACTCCCTAGATTCAAGAGACTCTAGGGGTATATGACACTTGTTGTAGTGCCGCAGAGGTGTTGATGATGTGGCAGTTAATGTCCTTGTCTGATTGCAGGGCCGTTAACTGCGCAGTGCTGTGGTGTGTGTTGCGTTGCGTGTTGGGTTACTTTGTTTTAAGACACTGCGAGGAAATGGCGATTGATATTGGATTTGAAAAGGGCAAGGTCAAATTGGGGTGGAACCACAGACACCGGTAACTTATTCCATAAGCGGGCAGTTTGGAAAAGAAATGAAAGTAAGCAGCACATATAGCGTAACTAACTATGCTGTCGCAGATGAAGTCGCGAGAATGTGTCGAGCTTAACTTATTTATTTCCACAGGTAGGTACGCCAACCTTACGCTAAATGCATATTTAAGTGAGGGCTTTCGTGTTCTTGAGGTGCCGAGCACGAAGGTACTCATTTCTTGTGAAGGCTGAGTTAGCGTTGCGAATAGGGACCTACTGAGAATTCTGATTTTGAAATGAACACCGACATATGGAGATCAAACTCTTGCCTCCTGATTTTGAACGCAAGCGTTGTATAAGCTGAGCTATCGACTGGCATACAGGCTCAAATTTCACTAGACAATTCCATAACATCTCAAATTGCTTGTCTTGTTGAGTGATTTTGCGAGTAGGTACATAGATTCCCGATCATTCGGTATGAAAAGCAATCAGTGCTACATTGTCGCTCACACGTGTTACAATAATCCGTGCTTGGTCGGGAAGTAATGGGAGCACAGCCCTCTCTAGCACAGGCAAACACAGAAATCTGATATAATTATCATCTTGTTTAAGAGGTGTTACAGAGACACGGGCTTCAGATAGGATATAACTTAGACACTACTGTGGTTATTGAAGCTTAAATTTTCCATGCTAATTTATAATTGATACATATAATCATCATAACTGGGCTAGCAGCTCGTGATGGCACTTGACCTCATTGATCAACCGCTGTTAGCATTGTCAGTCCCGATATCTTCATCGATTAATATACTCCATCCTTAGGCTGGGAGGACCATTTTTGAATGGTTTTTGGTAAAAACAAATGAATTTTCAACCCACCTAAGAACAAGCATATGTAAATAATGGAATGTTTTTTACTTTATTATTTTTAAAATTAATCGTCAATGTCAATACACAAACCCTTAAACTTATAAATGTTTTTTTTGTAGTCTGCCATGAATTGAACACATTATCATCTGATATTGAGTTTAAAATGTTGGGCACCAGTCTACAACCGGCCAAATTATTTTAAAGGAAAGGTAGCAAAAGCTCCAGTTTTAATTCATCTTCGATACGTTTTATTCACACGCCTGCCTAAATAGTACTTACTTACAATGAGTCAGAAATTCAAACCATAATAATCTAGCTGCAAATATATATTGACATTCAAGCCTCAACTTTAATACATACCCACATGCAGGCATATGTAAATTCACGATTACACATGCTGCATGTGTACATACAAAATAGTGGCATTGGCGGTTATTTCTGCAACTTAGATTAAATATAGAAATACAATGTTTAGATACAAACCATTCACACTTCACTACATAACGCACGCTCGGCTTGGTCTAAATATTTGCACAGGAAAATAAACATTTCCGCAAAAGTATGGAACTGCAAATACATCGCCATTGTAGCAAACACCAATATCTCCACTGCGCGGATCTATTTTCAAATATTTTTCACCCATTCCTTTATTTGCTAAGCTGGATGGATCCCTGCGACTGGCTTTTCACGCTTCCTTCACTGCACTCCCGACTCTTCAATCCAACTTAAATCCGCACCAGACGAGACTGGATGTGAAGAATATTGATAGATGCCGACATTCTATGCCGTATTCTTATATTATATTAAAAGAATAAGAATGAGCTGATGCTTCTGAAGGGCTTATACTTAATGCATAGGAATCGCAATGGAGTCGGCACAAATTGAAAATACAAAGCATTGCGGTTGTTACGTAAAGCGCAAACGAATATCTTATTTTTGGTTTCTAAGGACTCAAAAACAAAAATGAAGTGCAGCTAAAAAACGCGACTAATCTACATATGTAGTGTAACTTCCTGCCTCTTCAGAAGGGGTTGCATGTGGCGGGTGGACTTTTTTTTATTTTTACACGTAAGGAAGCCGGCCTTACACAAACCACTTCACTTGAAATGGGAGTTTCCCAGCTCCCGAGTGAACTGGTTCTCATTTTTTGTGAAGGCTGAGTCGTAATTTAATTTTACGCTTGAAGTAAGAACCGAAACGGGAAATCATTTCTGACACCCTCAGTGGGATTCGGACCCTAGCTCGCGGCATATGATGTAAGCACTCTACCAACTGAGCTGACCGAACTTTCAATTTAATCCGACTTGTTATTGACTTTTATGATTCAATGGATAGCTCAGTTAAAGAAAGTGTGGTGACACGCTTGCATTCAAAACCAGAGTGCTAGGGGTTCATCCCCATCAGAGGTGTAACAAACTCATTTCCAGGTAGGTGTTTATTTCAAAACCAAAGCTTACTCAAAAGTTCTTGCCAACAGGGAAATTTAATTTCGAGTGAAGTGAATCTGGCCTTCGTACCAATCCAGACAAATAGGTTCCAATCTCCTAATAGTAAGTCTTCGGAGACAACGCAGTAAGAAGTTGCACTAAATGTACAACTTAGTTGCGGTATCAGAATATTTTCTTGGTGTAAAACTCTCAATCTTGGCAGAGTTTCGAGATCGAGGAGGGTGGCATAATAAATGCTTAACATATGAGGGTCTGAGGCGCAAGCGCAGCTCAGTGCAGAAGGGAAAGGCGGCACAATTTATCCGGCTTCCCAAGGTTCAATATCCGTGATTTGCAAGTGCAATTATTGGCATATATATTCGGCTTATCCGCCAAGATACTGCACGGAACCCTAAGTGTAAAATTTCACGTTATAAGTCAACCATGGGTCTTACCAAAAATTGTATGAAAACCAAAACAGCATGTGTAGTGAGCGTTTTATTTTTCGTATGCTTTCAGCAAAGCACTATGATTTAGTTAACGTATTGTTTTATACTTGGGGTACAGGTGAATATGTAGATTTGTGTTCTAATATGAGGTCTAGGTAGTTATGCTTGCATACTTTATGCAATATTTATTTACTTTTATTTTTATGCTCATTTGACTACCCTATAAATCATCACAAGCTGGACAACCCTGCGTGGTCCGTGGCTGAACCCAAGATTCTCCTCAACTCTCGTCTATCCATCGTGTTTGATATCCAGCTACGTAATAAATGTCAACCTATAAGTAAAGGAATACAAAAAATAAATAACATTTTATCAAAGATATGACGAAAATTATGTAACATAAATCGTCATCCAGCTCGACTTTTACTTATGCGATACCCTGACGTGCGTTTACACCCCCAAATTTTCAGATATCAAGGATTTCTCGCGCACAAGATCTTTTACAATTAATAAATATTTATTAGCTTGCAAAATATACTTAAATACGTTTTGTTAAAGCTTAGCTTAGCGACTAATATTCTCAATTAAAAGGACAAAGTATGGAAACCGTGTGGGTAGTTTTTTCTCCAGCTTAAAGTCACATAAACTAACGTTGGAACAACACATCTTAGACTGTGTAATAACCAAATATACACATTTGTATTTTGTCCACGTCAGCATGTCAAATAAACGAGCCTACACATTAACTCTATTTACTCATGCGCGCACATACATGTTATATACGCAAGTGTGCCTACATACCGGCACGTCTTCAAACAAACACATCCCAGATACAGGCTTACAATAATATTAGAAAGCAGAGACGTGTCTATTGTAGAGGCCAACAAGTCAAGCTAGCCCAAACACAAATATTGATAAATGATATTTCGTAATGCAACGTTAATAACGAATGTTTCGTAGATGATGTTAATAATACGACAGATCCGATAAATTTCCATATCGAATTTACCAGAAGTAGGCATTTCTGAAAAAAAACTGGATTTGTTTACTAATAGAAAGCTAATTTTGATCTCAGGGTAAATAAATCTGCCATCATTTTTTTAAGAAGCTTACACCAAGCTGATTATTTATTGATTTATTACTGTCCGTCCTATTGCAGAGACATTCTGTAATAGTTATCTCTTTCATGCAGTACCTATATGTCAGCATGTCTAAAAGAGCATGAAATAAACCTGAAATATTGTTATATTCTTATCGACAACTGACGGAATAAAAGATTAAAAAAATAAAAAGCCACTGCCCTCATTATTAAGATTCACAATATGAATGTTTTAAGGAATCTCATTTTTTAGTTAGAGTTTAAATAACGCCCGCAGTACGTATTTACGTCACTGTTCACACACACAATGTTTCAAGATGAATTCTAGTGATTTGAATCTTGTTTGAATTTCAAGATAATTATGTGAAAAAATCGCGTCAAATTCCGTATTTGATAGTCCTATTTTGTAACTCTTTGGTAACTAATGGTGAATCTCAATTTTCGGCATGCTCAGAATAAGTAACCCATAGTCGTTACCGTTAGTCAGTGTTGAGAGATAAATTCGAATGGTTAGTATTCAGCAGCTAGGCTCTCCTGATCAGCTCTGCAAATAGCAGATATCTGAGAAAGCCACTGAGTACACACAGTCACGCCAATTAAAGATACGCATGTAGGCAAACCTTCACGTTATGAAGTAATCGTCCGTAGCAAAATGTTTATCAGTGTCTAAATGCTTAAAAATATATGGGAGTGCACTAGGGATCAGATTTGAGTCTACTTGCATTCAATGCGCAATTTAATTAAATGTAATTTCTTAGGAAGTTTCAAAGACAATAAAAGATCCTCATATAGGCAAACCCTCACATGATGTGGCATCGTAAAATGTTTGTCAAAGTCTAAATGCTTCAAGAAAATGTGAGAGTACGCCAAGGATCAGATCTCAGTCCACTTTTTGTTCTATGTTAAGAATGGTTTTTCGAACCTTATCTGAGGTGCCTTATTTGACATTTGTTTCACAGTGAATTTACGTTAACAAGTTGATGTGAAAAAAAATCATTTCATTGATGCTAAAGAATTATCTACTTATTTCATTTTAAAGCCGAGAAAAAATTGCTAGTACTATAATCTGATTGGATGGAAACACCAAAATGGAAAATGATGACATTCTCGGACTCAGAACGAAGTTTTCTTTCAAAGTTATAACATTATATTTAGTTAAAAGCTGTGATTGATTATCTTGAAAATAAGTGACTACATCAGAGATCAGTTTTATGGTCGTATTGAATCTATATATTAAAGCAGAAGTTTACGAAACCGATCGAATCAAATATACAAGAATAGTGAATAAGCTGAATCGCAAGATCCACCAAAACCGTACCATGTATATGCACGCTAAAACAGTACAATCTTTATTCTAAGAAAGCATTTATGTAGATTGAGGATTGTGTGGATAAAGAGTTACTGTTTACTGCAAAGGAAAAGAGAGCAAAAATTTGAATACAACGTGGGGGTGCTCTTCTTTGAGACTCTCCACAAGGGCGATAAAAAATCATTTGATCCCCTGCGTGATGAGATTCAGCCATAGACTACCCCGAGGCTGTGGGAAAACTGGCAACGAATGAAAGGGAAGATTTCATGTGACAGTAGGGAGGGCGGCGACAGCGGTGTGCATCAAAGAACCTAAGCAGACCAGCAAACAACTCATATACCACGCTTCCTATAATTTTCAAGTGCAATTTGTTCCATGCAAATTTCTCCGACTTATCTTAAAGTATCCCTGGCGTACAATCTATAATCTAAGTTGCAAAGCTATATTACATTTGAGATTCATATTAAATGCATTTCCACAAGCAGACACGTATAGTTCGCGCTTAAACATGCCGCATGTGGACTTATAATATAAAAACCCGATCTCAAATGAACATAAGCCCCGCAACTCTTGCCGACGTTCCCTTAAACAGGGGTGACATTGACACAGCGAAACATTTTTTACACTATGGGGGGTCATTCTCATACTAACTTATAAGTCAAGGGATATAACATTTCGTAAATTTTCCTCAATTGCGTATTAACGTAAAAAACGCCAAACTGTATTGAAAAAAATATATTATTTAAATAGTTTGTGTTATACTATAATATAATAATAATCTATAATCTAAGTTGCAAGAGTATGTTTATTTAAAGCTCTTAAATGTATACCCACAAACAAGCACGTGTAGTTCGCGTTTACAAATGCTGAATGGGTTATTACAAATAAAATCCAAACCTCAAATGAACATAAGCCCTACAACTTTTGCCGACCTTCCCTGACACAGTGGTGACATTGGCAAAGTGACCCATTTTTTACAGTATGGGTGGTCAGCCTCATAGCAACCTATAAGTCAAGGAATACTCATGGTACAAATCTCTGTTTCAGGGAAAAGTGACAAAAGTGGTTGTTTTGTAGTGTTTACTTCAGTGTGTCTCAATTAAAATAGTCTCTAGAGGTGCCGTCGTTGTTTCCATATATGTTTTGTTAATATTATATTATTTTATGGTTTACTTACACATTCAGTTTTATAATTGGACAACTGCAATGTCGTCTGGATTGGACCAGCAATTTTTCCTGTCGAAAAAAATTACAAACCGCAATCAAAAAAGAACCGTGTTATTGGCGCTTTTCACTTCGCAACAAGTTTTTCTGCAGAAAATAGAAATTGAATCGCTGGGTGCCACACGGCGCGGTTTTATAGAATCAGTGTACCCCAAGAATAAAAGTTTACGTTTTAACTCAACCCCAACGTTTTACCAAAAACAAAAACTTCAAAGAAATGGCGCAAAGCCGCAAATTCGTTGATTTGAAATGCTCCGTTTAATTTGTACAAACATTTATCTATTAAATCTGCGAATTGCCATTACTTTTCAAATATTAGTCTTACAGCTAGAGTTCTATCAGCTTGCCGTTTCCCATTTAAAAAGATTTATTTTATCGAGAAAAGAACAACTGTGTTTGTACAAAACTGACTATTTTTCTAATTAAAATCAAATCTAAAGATAACAAGAATCTGTTATTTTGAACTTTTTGTTACCCACTTTTTTCTTTTAATATCTTGTCATGGAAATATAAACGCTGTCTAGAGGCGCTGTATTACTTTCCATATATTTTTGATAAATCGCTATGGTTGAGATTGAACGGAAATTTTGTACTTTGGATACAGTTCCGCACCGCGCGCCCTAAGGGAGAGTAATAAATCACGCGCAGAACGACACACTATGTAGCCGTAACACGATGGTGGTATTACCTACGCGATATCTAAAAGCGAGGGGTGTGGGATAAGGTGTCGACTCAAGTGTGGCGTAAAGAACATGAATTTTCTTGCAGTTTTATCGTCCTCATCATCACTTTGACCGATCCGTAGTCTAGTGGTTAACACTTCTAACTCGTAAATGGAGGGTTGTGGGATCGAATCGGATCGGATCGAGCACAAAAAATATACCATTTATTTTTTCAAATATGAGCTTACATTTTATATATTTTTTTAAAATGCAGAAAACACAAAAGGAAAAATTCTGCGAGTATTTTACATGTTTCCTGAAAATTCGATTGACATCGGTTTAGCGGTATAAGAGTCCATATGGTTCACACATATATACATCCTATTGTAGAATATAAGATAAGATTTATATTACAATATGAAGGTTACAGGTGCTAACCGTTAGTTTTTGGCAGATATTTTAAGCAATAGCATGACAAAGGTACATGAAGGAAACAATGATTGTAAGTTATTTTCTGTGCGTCTAATTGCCAAAGGTACAAAAGTTATTTACTGGGACATAGTTACACATACAATCTTGTACGTTTCGGGAGAACATTAGAGTTCCCAAGAACATTAAAGTCGTATCACCGAATTTTACATTGAATAATTTATGTATTGTTGAATAACTAAGACCTAAGTCTTTTCTAAGTACCGAGCAGACAGGCCTTAACAAACACGCTGATGTCTAAAGTTTAAAAGTTTCGTCGAAATAAAACACCCCAGAGGCTGAATCCTTAATAGTTAGTTGTCTTTCGATAGATTTCATACTAAGTCTATAAACTAATTGAGACACCGAAGTATCTATAATATAAGTCGCATATCCACACCCAAAAGCAAACATCTGCAAGTTTATTCTAATGCAAGCTGCTTTTGAACTTTAAAAATATGTATTTATTTTTTTAAATAATGAAAACTATTTTAAAAAATTGAAAATTAAAACTATTTTATTACCACTTGAGTAAGCATTCTAATTCAATAACGTTTTTGGTATCTCTACCTACTATCTCTACGGTATAAGTTCAACCAAGACGGTAGAGATACCGAAAACTTTATTGAATTAAAATGTGTACTCAAGTGGTAATAAACAAAGTTCTAATTTTCAATTTTTTTAAATAGTTTTCATTATTTTTTTAAATAAATCTTTGTCATGGCTTACCACAATGTTGTTTCACTTGATAAATTTGAAATCTTAAAAAATATAGTCGCAAACCTCAAATGAACAATCTTGCCGCCGTTCCCCGAATCAGCAAAAGTAAACTGTAACGGGATATACAGTGGCTTGCCACTTGTACAGCTGGGCAGACTTCAATATGTGCTTAATTCTGCGGCACGTTTGATCTGTTATTTAAAAATTACTGAGCACATCACACCCTCACTCAGGGATCAGCTTCATTGGCTGAAAATAAAGGAGAGGTGGAGTACAAGGTCTGCTTAACTGTATTTAAGTCCTCGCAGAACATTGCGCCACTGTATATCTCAGAGCTATGTGTGGGGGACACAGTAAAGGATAGGCGGGGTACCCTGAGGTCTGCATGCAATACTGCTGTGAATAGATTCAGGGTTCCCTGCAGAAGCAACATGGCCAATTATTTAGATCGTGCCTTTTGCATTGCTGGCCCTCTGCTGTGGAATGCCTTACCACACGAGCTGAGAGCTGTGGAGAGTACAAGTGCATTTAAGTCAGGATTGAAGACATGCTTGTTCAGGAGGGGCTATGGCTCTGCAGTGCCCTTGCAGTGAATTCACAAAAAGGCACTAAAAATATTGTCAATTTATTATTATTATTATTATTCTTGTGTGCACTATGACTAGTCAGCCTCATACTAAGATGTTGAATTGTAAACGATTGAAATGAGTTGGTTTATCTTTAATTTGTTATTGTTTTTTGTGAAAACCCCAATCAACGCCGTATATATGGGTAACCTTGTGACATGGACTCAACGCAAAAAAAAAGCGCAACTAAGCTACACATATAATGTAACTTCTTGCCGCGTTATCCCCGAAGGGTTCGCATGTGGCAGTTGAACCTATTCATTTTTACAGGTAAGGAGCCGGCCTAACAACAACCATTTCAGTTGAAGTGGGGGTTTCCTAGCTCCTGAGAGGGCTGGTACGCGCTCACTGCATGGAATGCATGCACTCTACCAATTGAGCTATTGACCGGAAATAAAATCGGAATAAAACAAATAATATTATACGTACCAAAGCATAATTACAATCTCTGTGCCAGGGTACGCAGTAATTTTTAATTTATTTTTTAAGATTTGTTTATTTTTTTACTGCTCCAAATTATACTGATATTTTGTAAAAGGTAGTGTATAAAGCATAAAGTCATTAAATAGGGTCGAGCACCATTTATTGGGAAATGTAGCAGCTGGGATGGTGATCAAGAAATTTTGACTCTTTTGGACTTGATCATGCAAAGCTGTGGCAAGCAGTTCGGTAACTTGGAATAGATAAAGTAAGATAAATGTCTTAAAACTATATGGTAAATGTACATGTTTGATTATGATAATTATAAGGATGTAGAATCCATCTTTCTGGGCTTGTAGACCATGGTCCAATAATTCTTTTGTAGGCTGCTTTATTCTTTTTGGAAGGCTGCTACGTTTCGTGAGTAACATATGACTGACTTCTTCAGGGCTTGTACTTAGACTGATCATCAGTCTAAGTACAAGCCTACAAAAGACCAAAGACCTAGTCTAAGTAAAGAATAAAGCAGCCTACAAAAGAATTATTGGACCATGGTCTACAAGCCCGGAAAGATGGATTCTACATACATCCTTATCATCATCATCTGAAGCCAGCCATGAAAGCCTAAAAACACTTATAATACATGTTTGGTTGTTTTGCTCAACAAAATATAACTCTTAATTTTAACTCTACAAGATTTTTAATTCTACAAAATACGGTATTTTTGGAAAAATATAAAGAAGAAAGAAGAAAGGCCTAACTTATTCGTTATTACGGGTAACGGTCATTCTAAGATATATATATTTATTCCAAAGCTTATCAAATAGATAATGAAAATCTTTACCTTCAAAGTTTTACGAGTTAATGATAATGCTATTCATAAGTTTATTTCATTATCGCCATCACAAACTTTATTAATCCTCCATTCCAAACTTGTTTTATTGCCTTACAGAGGGAACCCCATGCCCGCCGCCTGTCTATTTCCCCCTTAAAACGAGAAAAAAAACCCTCAATGTTTGGCACACTGACTCAAACGAAGATAAATTCAAATTTTCCTTATTAAATTATCTCACTCAAATCCGAGCTTGCCCGGGTGAATTTCGTCCTTCTGAAGGTGATATCAGACGGTTCGCTTTGCGTTTCTTTCCATTTTTTAAATCGAGCATTTTACAGAAAAGGTACGGAAGTAAGTGATTGTAAAAAGGAAATCGATCTCAAAAATATGTAAGGTGAAATTCAGTTGATAACCAAACGATTAGTTTTTCCTTCATATCTATCTTTGAATTTAGAAAAATTCAATGAAAAGTAATATGATAAAATTTATGAAGTAAATCATTTCAAAATATGTTGGGTGTTTTTTTTTCTAGGGCTAATATCAGACGGTTCCTTTTTTTCGATCACTTATATTCATAAGCAAATCGATTACTACAGTAGTTTTTATTTATTTACTAATAATAATTAACTTCACAGCTAATTACACTTTTCGGATATTAGACAAACCGTTATGGGGGAACTTACAAAATTCTCGACGTTTCGTTGACGACATGGCTCACGTCTTCAGGAGGCGCTTTTATTGCACCCTCGCAACTACCCTCGTGGAATGGGTTGCTGTGAACTGGAATGGCTAGGTTCAGAGAGAGAATTGAAAATAGCCAAAACTCTCTGATTGCAGCAACCAGAGGCCTGAAATGAGAGTTGGTTAATGGCAGCATTGGGCAAGGAGTCGGCTTACTCAGCCATCACTTTGATTCCTTCTCTAGTGTAATATTTTCTGCAGTTACTTCAATACATTTCTTTTCCGTGCACCAATGTACATGCATTTTTTCTTCTGTGTATTATTGTTAGTTTTTCTCATGTTTGCTTTCTCTTTTATATTTTCTCACATGTATTTTGCTTTCTCTGTATTTTTTTTTCTTTTCATTAACTCATTTTTCTTATATGTATGCTACTATATTGTTATCCTGTATTTCCTCGGTGATAACTTTAAAATTTTAAATGTCTGGTCACGTACTGCACCATCCGAGTGACTAGACTGGAATAAAGATTTCTTATAATTATTGCAAGACGACTGGTTTAAATATATTAAAAATATAAACATAATATAAAAACTGGTTTTAATATTTTATTCAAAAGATTAAATATCTTGTTATTAAAAAAATAGTGACATAATTATCACCTTTTTTAATACAGATAAAAGTAAAAAGTGAACGATATCACAATGTTTCATCAATCATTACTATCGCATGTATCGATTCAGATTGGAATCAAAATTTAACCATTCACAATTTTTCATTGCGGTAATGCCTTCAAAATCCAACGACAACTGAACCGTCTCATTTCATCTTTAGGCAACATTTCCCCTAGACACTTTAGCATGTTTAGTCTCTCTTAATAACCAACTTCGCTGAGAATCGGAAAGTTATTACCGACTCATTAAAAGATATCATTAAAATTGTTCTCCAGATGAACGTGCGCTGATTCCCGTTATACACCTTTATTGCTTTTAAGTGGGTCGGATGAGTTCATCTTTGGATGAGTGTGGCTCGAAAATTAAGTAAAAGTTCATCATCATCCATGGTAACACTGATCACTTGTGATTAGTTTTATCCTCATTGTTAAACACAGCCAGCACTGCTTGTCCCATAGATGATGATGATGATGGATGATTTCTTTCCTGTGGCGACATTTAATGGTCAAGGACCATCTCAAGAGCGCCATGGCTTTTGGAGAAAAGCAGTGTCTTCAGTCCCTTGATAATTAATTAATCCCTCAAGATATTTCTAATGCACGAAAGTCTGCCACTACTCTGACCAACTAGACTTAAAAAATATACGACCATGCTAAGTGATCTAATCTAATCTAAGTTGCAAAGATATGTAACATTGGGGAATCACATAACATGAATTTTCACAAGCAGACATGTACAAGTTCGCGCTTGCACATGCCGCATGTGAAATTAAAAACTAAATCTACGACATACACCCTGCAACTCCTGCCGACCTTCCCTGAAACAGGGGTGACATTGGCAAGTCAACCATTTGCTACAACATGGGTGGTCAGCCGCATACCATGATACATTTTCAAAAAGGACGAAGTATAGAGGGAGCTGTCACACACTGCCCGAGACTTTCTTTCTGGTGATCGAATCAAAATGTTACTTAGTCATCAGGAGACGGGACAAGATACAAAATAATATAAGTACTTGTTTTTTGAGAATAGAAAAATATAATTCCGGTTCTTTTCTTTCATTACCAAATTATTTTTTAATACATTGTTTAAATTTTGTAGTAAGTTTGCCCTCATCTATTTAGGAACTTTATAATAACATTGAACCACTGCAACAGATCCCGAAAAATATCCCTCAATTGACAATAACTTTTATTCACATTTGAATGTCAAGCACCTTTCTGAAGAAAAAACTGTAAAAAAAAATTTCGATTCCTATTCCTTCAACCAGTATTAATTGAAATATTTTATAGGGCGAACGCATTTTTTTGCTCCGAATTTATTTTTGTCTATGCACATATTGTTTCAAAACCATTTGCATACATTCCTTGAATACACTCCACAAGCGCTAACATCCTGGATTTTATACGTGAAAAATACCGCCCGGTTGCATTTCATAAATTTTCCATACCAGTACACCAAGTTTATAACTTTACGTTCAAACTCAGCCATTGCGTTTTGCGAGAAAAGTACGGGAAGCGAAAACTTTTTATAGAAGAGCAGATTTAGTTTCTATACATGTTTTGGTAAACTCTGTAATTGAGTTTGAACGGAAAGTTTTATGCTTTGGGGAACTTTTGCAGGAGTGCGCGATTATGCAATCGAACAGAAACAACGGTGCAATAATAAATATTTTTCATTTCGCCGACTGACCGTGGTACGCTCCCCGGACGCGTGTTCCCATTCCCCGACCTAAAAGGAATCTTTACTCAGACAAGCACACGGAAAAAAATTAATTCATCAAGTAGTTTCAGTTTTTCCATATTTACTCAAAAACTATTGACATTATAAAAAAACGGTTTCGATACTACACTAGACAATGTATAGTTCTATAAATAGAATGAAAAAAAAAAAATCCAAAACATAGCACACACGAGAAAGTAGCTACAGAAGTGAAAAAAACGTATTTTTTTAAATATTTTTTTGTGGTCGCAATTTTTAAGTTATATATTTTGTTTAAACTTTATAATTAAGATAAAAAATTAATAAACATGCTTGATTTTTTTCATTACTGTCACTTTTTTGCTAAGACCATAAAGTGTAAGAAACAATAACGGCAGATTTAGGGTATGATACTTCCGTGTGCTGTCTGAGTAAAGATTCCTTTTAGGTCGGGGAATGGGAACACGCTCCCCGGACGCACCGATGCAAGCCGTAGGTGCTTTCATACCAGGAAAAGAGAATAATCGCATTATCACTCTTTTTAAACTACATGAAAATATCACGATATTTTGTTTTGACCATTAAGATGTCCCGGCAAGTCAGAATGGATATCACTTTAGTTTCAGTGTTATATAGATTGCTTGTCATGTGGTCTGGGCTGGAAGTCTCATCATCACGGTAATTCTAACCTACCGAATATCGGTAATATTTATATAAAGACTAAACAGCTGCGTTTTCTTGCGGCCATCTTGGATTGACAGGTATTCATACAAATATTACAGATATTCGGTAGCTAAGAATTACAGTGGTGATGAGACTTCCAGCCCTGGTCAATTGCAAATGATAAAATGGGACACAATCTGTAATTTTTATGTTTATTTGAAAATCAGACAATAATTTCTTTATTATACACATATATCCCAATAATTATCTTTTGCGTGTATATCGTTTTACTGTTATTTGTACAAAACCGATCAAACCCTTATAACATTTCGCTGACTGATCACGTTTTAATCAAATTATCATTGAAATTTTTTTTTCCATAATTTCATATTTCTTTTAGAGTATATAATGTGCAAAACATTCAGCGTTAAAAGTAATTTAATCATGTTATTTCACAACCATAAATATTTTCTGCAATTAAAACCTTATTTATGTGCGTTTTTGTGTGTTTATGATATTTCATGAAAACTAAAGTATTGACTGTGCTTTCTTTGACATACCGAGTGGCTCACAAATGCTGTAAGCTAGCGAAAATTTCCTGATTATCGGGAATTTCCAATGACTGACGTCACAAAGCCAAGGGATATTTTGAATGTTCGGACCTCATTCTCGAAATGAAATGAGTCAAAGTAAAATGTAACATGTGAAATTTTCATATTCTGGAAATATACTGCAATTTTGCGGACAGAAGCTTTGGGTTAGCTGGGCCAGTTGCCTGGAACAAGCTGTCTGTCGACCTTCGCTCTGACCAGCCCACCATCACCTTCAGAAGAGGACCTAAGAAAATGCTGTTTTCGAAGAGCCACGGCGCCCTTGAGATGGTCTGTGCGGAAATAAATTATCCATCATCATCATCATAATTTAGTTTTAATTCCTTGAATATCGGTTTTTCGTAATTTAAATTATTTTTTAACAAAGCATCGTCTTTGATATCTGATATCACCGTTTGCCAGATAACTTGTACCTACAGTGTTCGTACATCGTCTGACTACCAAGTTACTGCGTTTCCTATTTCCTATCCAACGAGCCGTGGACGACTGATCTAAAAGGCTTTTATTTACATCTACTTTTAGAACAAATGCATACAATTATTCTCGTAGAAAAATGTGTTTGCAACATTTAGAAAGCAATTTATTTTAGCTTTATTTCCAAAAACGTAACATTTTTATGCAGGACGTATTTATTTATGCGAGCAAGGGGTCCATTCTTACATCACCCACTATTTTGAAGTAAGAGTTTCTTTACTACCAACTGAGCTATCGAAAAAGGCATCTCACAATGTTCATGATACCTCTGTTTTGTTCTGTCTTTTCAACTTCTTCATCTATCACCTCCGAAGGTTCTCTTCACCTATCTTTTCGACATAGCCTACTAGAAAATAAAATAATAGAAATAAGAATTCATTTGGAAAGCGCGGTTTTTGTGTGAATCACACTTCATGACTCTTTGCAGGCTTAATGATTGCAATAAAAAGCGTAAATTTCCCAGCAAGACCCACTTACTGAAAAACTAGAAGGACCTTTTATAATCGAACTCTCGTACAGGCAGATGATCTCTTTAACCTTACAACAAGCTTATTTATTTTTTCTGGGCTACGCCGGGAAATGAACTCACTACAGTCCAAAGCGTTAATCACTAGACCACAGAACCAGCATCATATCATCAACTTAAACTGTTATAAACCAAAAAAAAAGCTGGGAGTTTCCCACACAATATTTCCTAAAAAATAAATACCATTGAAGTCGATACTACTATATTTTTTCTCATAGAAGTAACAATATGAAAGCAAAACATTTATTGTACAATTGTACGGATTTTCCCATTCTTTAAGTGACAGCATATTTTATACATGTGTAACAATTTTATTCTGTACAAAGAATGCTATAAATTGGCAGCACGCGCCGTACATGAGAAAACGAGAGTAAAGGGCATAAAGCTTTTTAACGCCCCTCTGATTGTAGCAGCCCCCAAAGTATAAAAATCTTCCTTTAAACGCAACCAAAAAATTATAAAAACGTAAACGCTTACTGGCGGAGCTATTTGAGCTTGAATGTATTTTTTACAACACGTTGTGAGTGAGTTTACACGTGGAGTTGTATACTTGGTACTGTAGGCGGAAATATTCGACGCAATGCCTTCCGTCCCATTTGCATGACAATAAACGAACAAGTTTGACATGACGCACATCGGCAACGCGAGTCATACAATACAAAATTGATATATTTTTCACACATGTCTTCTTCTTCAAACATCGTGATGATTTTTTGTAAGCTGCCGTACTAAAAAAATATTTGGTGTATTTTTAAGCGATTGGCGTAGGCTCTGCCACAATGTGTAAAATCAATGACCCCTCCCGTATCCATTCTTCCACCTGACTATAATCTATAATCTGAGTAATAAAGATATTGCTACTAAAGATATTGGATTCTTTTGAATTAAAAATGCCGGAATTTTTTTTTTAGGGATTTATTTTTCACAATTTATTTTTACAATTTACAATTTATTTCACACTTGAGATTCACTGGTGTATGTGTTATTTAGCAAAGGGCTTTATTGCAACTGCTTCCTGTCCTACCATTTTGACCCCTTACATAGGAGAACGGATAGATTTTTCTCCCAATTTCTGGACTATTCCATCACCAGAATATTTACGCACACTACCAGGGCCTGCTAGATGATTTTATACTACGTGCATTGGTGTGTGTACTGTGTAGTAATTTTGGTGTACCTATGTGTGTACGAGCGCCTGTACTCGAAGCTCGCAACAATATATTAACATTTAAAATTCATATTGTATGCATGCCCACAAACAGACACTTGTAGTTCGCATTTACAAACGCTGCATGTGTACCTACTTACAAATTAAAATGCAAATCTCAAATAAGCATACACCCTGCAACTTTTGCCGACCTTCCCTGAAACAGGAGTGACATTCGCAAAGTGAACCATTTTTTACAGTTTAGTAGTTTAGCCTCATACCAATCTATGAGTCAAAGACTGTCTCTCTTTCCACAAAACCTTAACATCTGATTCACAGCTGATCCACGGATCATCGATATTTTGTATGTAAACTTTACTGTAGGCTGCGGATGAGCCATGGTTCTGATATGTAACACTTTTGTATGTTACATCCGGTGATGAATGAAGCGATATCGCAATTAATTATTATTTCAATAAAGGTAAGTATGTCAAGTCAATAGCTCAGTTGGTAGAATTTTTATATCTCTGGGGTTCAATCTCCACCAAGAGTGTCAGAAAGAATTTACCATTTCGTTGTTTATTTAAAATCCAAAATCTGAAAAATGACCAAGCTACGTGCAGTTTAGTTGCGTCTGTACTTCATAATATTTTTACAAAAAATATAACTTCACACGTAATTTTGACACTGCCTCTTATCGATAATCTGTTAGTACTCCAGCTTATTTGGCAGTCACCAGCCTGGTCTCCCGACATCTTTGTTGAAGGCAGATCTGACGTATGGTGGGCACCCTTGCATCTTTCAAAGAACTCAACGTTGTTCGTATGACAGACGCAATGCTGGCAATAGTGGTGTGCAAGAGCAGAAGGAACAGCAGAAATATTTTTATTGTATACTTGATCCTCTTCACGCTGATGGAACAATGCTCTGGTATGAAATCATCCACTATGTTCTAGAAATCGAGAACTGTCAAGAAACGTCCGTATGAACGTATATAAATGTGAGCAGCAATTGTGTGCAGGCAGGTCTATTGAATCATTGAGCCGTGAAGTCGATATGCCAGAGCTAGAAAAAGTGACCAGTACATTGTAAACTGTATATTGCGTATAATAAATAAATTGCAGTTTGATTTAAAGAACCCAAACAAAATCGTTATACAACAATATTGTTATGATTTGTTTTGGGTTAAATTTAATAAACCTTCGGTTAAATTTATTTTAGAAAATATATTTTGGAAATTTTGCTCACATATGGTTCACAATTCAACAATTTATTTCTTCCTCTTACTTTTATTTATGTTATTAATTTGATTTATTTTTTGACTTCATTGATTTCTTTTATTTTTTGTCAGCTACTTTAAATTTTTTCCATATTTGTGAGATTTTTTTAGGATAAGGGCACTCTACTGTTTATGTTTACATTTTTCTTGTTTTTGTAATTGTGTCTGTATCTGTTTTTTCTCCTAAATAAAAAAAAAAAAAAAAAAAAAAAAAAAAACAATTTAGATCTTTTTACTTCTCGTTTAACGGCTAGGGCTGTTTTAAGTATTATTTTAATCAATTTCCAATTTTTATAAAACACATTGGTCCAGTATACATACAAATATTGCATATGGGAAATTACTGCCGATGGACAAAAAAGCACTAAGGGGACGATTCATCAACGTCACAAGTTTGTACTAAGTATTAGTTACCCAGTATCAGTTACTCCATTTCTTGTAGTCTGATCCATCTCAGCTTGCCTAGAATCGTTCAGATATGATATTCGCGCGGCGTAGTGCAAAGCCCGGGTACATATATGAATAATTCAGAGAGACTGGGGCTGCGTGGCACGGAACGCGATCGTATAGTTTACTTCTAAGCTTCTGGAGGAGCTGAGGAATTTTATACGATGAAGAACCTAGCATATGGGTGCGGTACGACCGATTGTGGACAGTGTACCATTTTCTGTTAAAATTTAATATTATCTAAATGAAGCGCACACCTGTATCTTAAAAGATTCCTTTATCCGTAGTTTTCTTTTTTGTGTGTTAGTACTCGGCAAATTTGATTGCAACAGTCTGGAGGCAATACGGAATGAACTTCTGTTTCATTTCGTTAGGTTGGTTCTATAATCTATCATCTATGTTTCATACACCATATACGTATCATATAACATGCATGCTCACAAGCAAACACTTGTAAATTTACGCGTACACATGCTGCATGTGTAGGTATCAACAAATTAAAATCAAAATCTCAAATAAACATAAGCCCTGTAACTTTTGCCGGTCTTCCCTGAAACAGGGGTGAAATTATTAAAGTTAACCATTTTTTACAGTCTGGGTGGTCAGCCTCATATCAACTAGTAAGTCAAAGCTTGCAAATTTACTGTTTCGTGGTGGGATCAGAAATACCACTATTCTGGAAGACATTAGTCGGTCCAGACAATTATTGTGGAAATATAAAGAGGACGAATACGGTGTACACAAAGTGATTCTACGAGTATAACATCGAAATGTACAAGAAAAATGTTGGATATGAATGAACTGAGAGAAGTATGTCAAGATAGAAATAAATCGAAGAGATCCGGGCCACCTCTAGTGAAAGTGTGACAGCGTTATACAGTTGTAGTTACAAAAGTTAAAAATACTTTTGATTGAAATTTTTTGTAAAAATAACTTTAAATATTCATTTTAAAAGTGACCTTAAAGGCTTATCATTATTTCAAAAGCGAAGTCCTTATAAAATACACCTCGCAGTATCAAAGCAGGAGATGTTTTTAAATAAAAGCCTCAGTAAACATAGTTGAACCCCCAGTTTCTAGTATCTTCCTACCCCTGTACAGGTTTAAGGGGTCTTTGTACAAGCTTGAAAAGAAAACACCTAGAGCCCCTGTGCAGGGGTCGAGAGAACAGCCTTTGTTTGAGGAAGGATTTCATTATCTAGACTGAAAAACAAAAGTGACTTCTGCTTGAAAAAATGTATTGTAGGAATATGATGAAAATTAAATCATGCCACTTTACAACACAGCCTTTTTCTATACAATTGACCACCCATGCTGAAAAAATGGTTCACTTTGCCAATGTCACTCCTGTTTCAGGGAAGGACGGCAAGAGTTGCAGGGTGTATGCCCATTTGAGATTTGATTTTTATGTTGTAAGTTCACATGCGGCATGTGCAAGCGCGAACTTGTACGTGTCTGCTTGTGAAAATGCATATAATATGAATCTCCAATGTAACATATCTTTGCAACTTAGATTAGATTAGATTACATAGATTGTCAACATAATATATTCTTCCTTGTCTTGACCGTGATCCATCGTTTATTTTTTCTTATTTCTAACGTTACGTTAATGCGTCCCTAGTAAGCCAACAATCAAAACTTTTTGTTTATGTAACTTGTGTTGTCTAGATACATAATTTGTTTTAAATACTACCTGCGGTAAACGACAGTTTGTACCAAAATATGGGGCGACAATGAGCTGTTGAGCTATTTTACAAATATCACAAGCACATTTCTTACCGTCTCGAATCCGCTTTTCTTTTTATCTCAGATTGGCCACTATAGTTCTTACAGTTTTTTTAAAAATCAAATATTCATTTCTAACATGACATTACGTATATATTTTTTTACGAAGTGTATAATTTATTTATTTATTTTATTAACGGACATGATAGTCCAATTACATAATTTTATGACAAGGTAATTACAAATAATAACAAAAAAAACAATATAATTCAAGGGCTAATATTACATAATAGCACAGCCAAATAAATACCTATACTTTCCTCAGAAAAACAAAGCTCTACGGAATTCAGACAGGCTCATGCCGCATAAATCTAGATGAGAGGATGAATTTAAAAGACGACACATTCTGTTAATAGGAGAATAGTATCCTAAATTTGAAGTATGAAAGTTGAGAGAGAGCAATTCATTTATTATAAATCTTCGCGTTGGAACATTTCATTTGATACATTATAAAATATAAGGTGAGTCAAAAATACTATTAATGATTTTATAAATACATATGAGTTGAGCATGTTGTCGGCGTGTTACTAAAGATGAAATGCCTAGGGTGTTCTCCATGTCTTTATAGTCATACTCATCTCTACTTAGACCCAGTTTCCAAGCAACTCGTCTTAGAAAGCGATGCTGTACTGATTCAAGGCGGTCAATGTGGGTAGCATAGAATGGAGACCAGATAACACTGGCATACTCAAGGTGTGGGCGAACCAATGAACAGTAAAGGATTTTTTAAGTTTGTATATTATTGAAATCAGTTTGTACAAATTAAAAGAATGACTACTTCAATTGATAACTAGAAAGTTATCAATTGAAGTGTAATTTTTACATAGACCTTCAAAAATATACAATCTATAATCTATAATCTAAGTTGCAAGGATATATTCATTCAAAGCTCTCAGATGTATGCCCACAAACAAACACGTGTAGTACAAATAAAATCCAAACCTCAAATGAACATAAGCCCTGCAACTCTTACCGACATTCCCTGAAACAGGGGTGACATTGGCAAAGTGAACCATTTTTTACAGTATGGGTGGTCAGCCTCATACCAACCTATAAGTCAAGGAATAAGCAGCAGAATTCAACTTATGTTATTTTAAAACCTGTTGGAAATTTTAAATCTCAATACCTTTCATAAACTGAAAACATACTACATAATTTCAAGTATATTCTAAAGGAAGGTTTTACTCATAATGCAGTTATCTAGCCCCTTATTGTTTGCTCCTTTACAAAAGCTTCACAAAACCTTTTTTCCTCGTACTCTTTATCTACTCCTTTAAGATACTTGAATTTTCATATTACCCTGAATTTTTAGACGCTTTTTCCTTTCTTTTTTTGTTAAGAATGTTTTCCATGAAAGGAATTTGTAAATAGTGGTTTTTACATTATTTTCAAATGAAGTAAAAAAATACTCAAATCTTAATATACATATTATATCTATTTGTTTACCTTTATTAACTTGAAAAGATACACAACCGTGTAAGGTCAATAAAAAAGGTTCTTTCTCAAGAACCAAAAAGCTTAAATTGCAAAGATAACAGATGTACTACACTTAAAAATATAGGAAAAAATAACTTTTCCGTTGACGAGTGATTTCCACAGAAACAATGAAAAACAATTTTTTGAGTTGTTTGCAGTAAAATGTTTTTCACGAGAAATGAAATACATTGTACTGAGAATTTCTGTCTGTTCATTTCCCAGCCCAGATAAATGTTATTTTTGTCAAAATATTGTTTAAATGGTGGCATGTATGGATAGATCAATGAACGTTTGCTTTTCCGTAGAGCTTTGTAACATGTAAGCTCAGTTTGACGTAGAGCATGTTTTTTCTTACAAAATGGTTTTGCGTAGACCACGGTTCAAATAAAAAAAGCATATAAGCGTAGAGCAGTATTTACTTCAGAAAACATATCGGTGTTAAATAAAGATTTGATAAAAATATAGTATGCAAAGTTTATAGTGTAAAATTGAACATAGTTTGACTTAAAAAATCGTAGTATTTCTAAAAAGATATATCTGTATTCTATAATAGTTTGGCATTGTGGAATCAAGTTGGTCAAAAATATGATAAACATACGCTTTATCATAGTCATATCGTATTGATAATACAGGGGAGATCATAATTTGGCGTAGAACTTATTTGGCGTAATGCTTGATTTTGTACAAAACACTGTGCAAACTCTTGTGAAGAACATGATTTGATTTGAACACATTTTGGCAAAAATCATGTACAGGTATCATGTATGACATGATTTACTCAAGATCATAGCTGACGGCTGAGATTTTTTTGTTACAGTAACAAATAAGTGCAATGTTAGCGGACAAGTAAAATGCTCGGTCAAGTATATGGTTTTGCCTACCTAAGAGAACAAGTTTGAAACAAAACATCTTGCAGCGTATATACCAGTATAACATTTACGCATGAAATAAAATATATTCCCCATCTACGCTTAACATTCCTCGAATGTTTTTCTTATATATTTTCCACGAAAACTCTCCTGGCTTTCGGGATATCCTTCAATCACGCGTCACGGGAGGAAATAGCTCCACAAATTCCATTGGAAAGGTTATTAAAAATGTTCGTTATGATTGATCGATCGTAGACATTTGAAAATACATTTTTTCCCTCTACGCTGAAAAGAAACTAGTCTATTTATTTGACATTTTATATCCACGTTTCATACTGATGAAAGTAATTTTCTACGCGTATATCTCCGAAATTCGTGGTTTTATTTTATTTTATATTCGATGATATTCTAGAAAAACGTGTTTTATTTTAAATTATATCTTACATGGCATGAATCATCATAATTATTTGCACAACAACTTGTAATGAACCATGGATTCGTTGATTAACGATTGACAGCGCTGTCTGTTAATATTGCATGAAAAAGGTACAAAAATGATAACATTTCAATCTATAATCTATGTTGCAAAGACATATTACATTTAAGATTCATATTAAATGCATTCGCATAAGCAGACACGTTTAATTTCGCGCTCACACACACCGCATATGGATCTACAATATAAAACCTCAAATAAACACACGCACTGCAACTCTTGCTGATCTTCCCTGAAACATTGGTGACATTTGCAAAGTGATTTTTTTATAGTATGCGTTGTCAGCCTCATAACAACCTATAAGTGAAGGAATACAAACGATTTATTACAGTTTACTATATAAAACAAACAATCACTAAGTGAAACAATAAAATTAAAATCTACTACAAATTGTAAAATTCAATCGTAAATAGTAAAATATACACTGTAAGAACAAAAACGAATAGATTAGAAACACTGACTGTATTTTTAGTTGCAGGGGTTTTATCTTACCATGGTTTCAGTACAAAAGGCTTACTTAGCCTTCACTTTGAAAGAGTGAAGGCTAAGTAAGTACCAAACTCTCTCACTTAGACATCAGAGTATGTAAAAATTTGACAGTAAGGGAAGAAAAATCAAAGTCAAATAAAGATTTTCATCGCGAGGGTTGTTTTATTCTTCCCTTACATCCGCGCCCTTCATCCCTGTCCTTCTTCTCACCTCACTTGAGATTGACACATCTGTGTAGGCTTTATGTTCACATCTTATGTGTGACAGTATCTGGAAAAAAATCCCTCTGTTAAAATATATGTATCTTAAATGATGTATCTTGAGATTTGTACTTGTATCTTACACGTGTTCTAATGTAACCATGAGTTAGATGGACCTTTTTAAAATTGTGTGTCTTATTTGAATCATGTATCTTGTCTTGCATGAAGTATCTTAAAAGATGTATACGCAGGATAGGAAGAAATGGAGGAAGCTCTGCAGAGGCTCTGACCACCCCTAGCGAAATAGCGACATTTATAGTTACTAATCAAATCTAATCTAAGCTGCAAAGATATGTAACAGTACGGATTCACATTACATGCATTCTCACAAGCAGACACGTAGGTACAAGCTCACGCTTGCGCATGCCGCATGTGAACCTACATCATAAAAACCAAATCTCGAATGGACATACACCCTTCAACTCCTGCCGACCTTCCCTGAAACCGGGGGGACATTGGCAAAGTGAACCATTTTCTACAGTATGGGTGGTCAGCCGCATACCAACCTATAAGTCAAGGAACATACACAACAAATTTCAATTTTAAAAATCAACAAATAATAATATGGATGGACTTCAAAAATTAAAAAGAAAAACAAATACCAATTTAAAAAACCTTAACCACCAACATTACAGATCAACCGCCATTTCTTTTTGTATTTACATATTCTTTCATTTCCTCCAGAGTCCTCCATTTATCAAAAGGTGATTCAAAATATACATGAGTAAATGAGCATTTATATCAGCGCAGGAATTTTCCTTCCCTTCGATAAATTTCCTTCTTCCACATACATTTAACTATAGAGTATAGACTATAGACCAATAAAAGAATCGATGCGAATTGTCATCGTTGACGGCTGAAATTTATGGTAATCCGACTGTCACGTAGCTTGAGTCGGGCTGTACGAAGACAACTCTGTCTAAATCCCTAACCCAAGTATGAAACTTGATGCTCAAATAGAACCATAAAGTTACACAAAAAAAATATTAGGAAACCCAAATGCTTCCGGCAAGCACAGCTTTGTTTCCACATATTTTTGGTAAAACGCTTCACTTCAGTTTTTACGTGATATTTTGTACTTGGGCCCTTGCGAACCTTATGCTTTTAAGAAGAAATTGTCAAAGCTTCTTGCTTCGTAGACCCTTAAAAGTTTTAGTTTTACCCAAATACTTAAGTAAGATACTGTCATTTAGTTTTTATGTCCATGTATATATTGTGATTTATTGTTTTTAAAAAATGTAATTTGTCATGTATGTTCCTTGACTTATAGGTTGTTATGCGGCTGACCACCCATAATGTAAAAATTGGTTCACTTTGCCAATGTCACCTCTGTTTCAGGGAAGGACGGCAAGAGTTGCAAGGCTTATGTTCATTTGAGATTGGGTTTTTATATTGTAGGTCCACATGCGGCATGTGTTAGCGCGAAATTATACATATCTGCTTGTGGGAATGCATTTAATATAAAACTTAAATGATATATATCTTTGCAGCTTAGATTAGATTAGATTAGATTAGAAGTAATAATACGCAATAGGAATGCAACAAAGTAAGAACATTCCATATTTCTTGCAATAGGATACGACACAGGTCTATGTAAGAAGGGTCCTTAGCTACCTAACAGAACAAGCATGCTTTTGGTTAGGAAACCAGTGGGTGTACGTTATTTTTCCCCCTATAATAATTTATTTCGATCTGGTCAGAAAGCTACTTTCTAATCATAGGGCACTCAGTAAGACACAGAAACTTTTTAACCAAGTCTTGGAAAAAATAATCTTGAGAAGTCAAATTAGAGATCTCCGGGAAAATTTATACTTCTAGGATCCGAAGCGGCTCATGGATACGCAAACGCAACTGAGCTACACATACAGTGTAAGTCTTGCCGCGTTGTACTCCAAGAGGTCGCACTAAAACCACGCAAGGGCAGGTACTCATATCTTATGCAGGCTTGCCGATATTTTATTATGAACTGTAAATAAACACTGAAACGGGAAATCATTTCTTACACAGTTTGTGGATGTCTCCTGGTATTCACAATTCAAAAGCATGGCGATCTGCAGAGACATATGGTAAGCGCAACAAGGCACTATCTAATCCCTTATCCCTTATCTTTATAAAATTCAACGGCCTCCCCATACAAAATAGTTGTGCGTTAATGGCATTCAAACTGAAGAACTCCTAAACAGATGCACGTCATATTCTTAACAAATATTGTTCAGGACTTGGGATGTGCTTCCTCATCATTAGTAGATTTTAAATTGTTGTTTTTTAAATAAATAAACATGATCAATCACAACACCTTTTTATGTAAAACCTATGCGAGAAACAAAACTCATTTTGACATTCGAATTTCAAATAAATTGCCAGCACTTCAACGTTGTTCAAAGTTGCCATCGTTGCCATTGCCAAGTCGATTCTTTTTCGGTTGAATTCCGTTGAGTACCTACCTATATTCTTTATTTATTTCAAAATTATACTTCAACCAGTTATAACATGTATTTTTTAGAAATAATGACGATCGATTCGGTCAACTTTCTATATGAAACCGTATTTATTACGGCATTTAATTTTATTAAAGTATTATTACAATATACAATCTAAGTTGCATAGACGCATTAACATTTATAATTCATATTCAATGCACTCCTCTTCGGAGACACGAGTGAGTTTGCGCTTACAAATGCTGCATGTGTATTTACAAATAAAAATTTCAGCCTCTCATGACCATAAGCCCTGCAACTTTTGCTGACCTTTTCAGAAACAGGGGACACATTTTTTAAGTGAACCCATTTATGCGATATGGGTGGTAAGCCTCATACTAACCCTTAAGTCAAGGAATTTGAGTTTGAAAAATCCTTAAACAACGGTAATCTTAATTTATAATCTAAAGTTGCAAAAAAAGTTATTTGATGATTCAAATTGAATGCACGCCCACAAACTGGCAAATGTCATTTCACGCTAACATATAGTTGTAGCGCTTGATTTTTTTTAAATATTAGAATATATAATCTAAGTTGCACAGATACAATAACTTTTATAATTCATATTCAATGCATGCCCCCCTGGAGACACGAGTGGGTACGCGCTTATTAATGCTGCATGTGAACTTACAAATTAAAATTAAGGCCTCTAATGAACATAAGCCCTGCAACTTTGGCCAACCTTTTCAAAAACAGGGGGAACATTTGTCAAGTGAACCATTTTTTTCGATATGGGTATTCAAGCTCATACTTACCTATCCGTCAAGGATTTGAGTTTGAAAAATCCTTCAACAACGTTAAATTTAATTTATAATCTAAAGTTGCAAAAAATGTTATTTGATGATTCAAATTGAATGCACGCCCACAAACTGGTAAATGTCATTTCACGCTAACATATAGTTGTGGCGCTTGATTTTTTTTAAATATTACAATATATAATCTAAGTTGCACAGATACAATAACTTTTATAATTCATACTCAATGCATGCCCCCCTGGAGACACGAGTGGGTACGCGCTTATTAATGCTGCATGTGAACTTACAAATTAAAATTAAGGCCTCTAATGAACATAAGCCCTGCAACTTTGGCCAACCTTTTCAAAAACAGGGGGAACATTTGTCAAGTGAACCATTTTTTTCGATATGGGTATTCAAGCTCATACTTACCTATCCGTCAAGGATTTGAGTTTGAAAAATCCTTCAACAACGTTAAATTTAATTTATAATATAAAGTTGCAAAAAAAGTTATTTGATGATTCAAATTGAATGCACGCCCACAAACTGGCAAATGTCATTTCACGCTAACATATAGTTGTGGCGCTTGATTTTTTTTAAATATTAGAATATATAATCTAAGTTGCACAGACACAATAACTTTTATAATTCATATTCAATGCATGCCCCCCTGGAGACACGAGTGGTTTCGCACTTATAAATGCTGCATGTGAACTTACAAATTAAAATTAAGGCCTCTAATGAACATAAGCCCTGCAACTTTTGCCAACCTTTTAAAAAACAGGGGAAACATTAATTGTCAAGTGAACCATTTTTTGCGATATGGGTATTCAGACTCATACTTACCTATCCGTCAAGGATTTGAGTTTAAAAAATCCTTCAACAATGTTAAATTTAATTTATAATCTAAAGTTGCAAAAAAAGTCATTTGATGATTCAAATTGAATGCACGCCCACAAACTGGCAAATGTCATTTCACGCTAACATATAGTTGTGGCGCTTGATTTTTTTTAAATATTAGTTAGAATATATAATCTAAGTTGCACAGATACAATAACTTTTATAATTCATATTCAATGCATGCCCCCCTGGAGACATGAGTGGGTTCGCGCTTATAAATGCTGCATGTTAACTTACAAATTAAAATTAAGGCCTCTAATGAACATAAGCCCTGCAACTTTTGCCAACCTTTTCAAAAACAGGGGAAACATTTGTCAAGTGAACCATTTTTTGCGATATGGGTATTCAAGCTCATACTTACCTATCCGTCAAGGATTTGAGTTTAAAAAATCCTTCAACAATGTTAAATTTAATTTATAATCTAAAGTTGCAAAAAAAGTTATTTGATGATTCAAATTGAATGCACGCCCACAAACTGGCAAATGTCATTTCACGCTAACATTTAATTGTGGCACTTGATGTTTTTAATTTTAGAATATAAATCTAAGTTGCATACATACATTTTATAATTCATATTCAATGCATGCCCCCAAGCAGACATGAGTGACTTTGCGCTTACAAATGCTGCATGTGTAATTACAAATAAAAATTTCAGCCTCTCATAACCATAAGCCATGCAACTTTTGCCGACCTATTCAGAAACAGGGGGAACATTAGTTAAGTGAACCCATTTATGCGATATGGGTGGTAAGCCTCATACTAACCCTTAGGTCAAGGAGTTTGGGTTTGAAAAATCCTTAAACAACGGTTATCTTAATTTATAATCTTAAGTTGCAAAAAGAGTTTTGATGATTCAAATACAATGCACACCCACAAGCTGGCAAATGTTCTTTCACGCTAACATATAATTGTGGCACTTGATGTTTTTAATTTTAGAATATAAATCTAAGTTGCATACATACATTTTATAATTCATATTGAATGCATGCCCCCAAGCAGACATGAGTGAGTTTGCGCTTACAAACGCTGCATGTGTAATTACAAATAAAAATTTCAGCCTCTCTTGACCATAAGCCCTGCAATTTTGCCGACCTTTTCAGGAACAGAGAAACATTCGTTCAGTGAACATTTTTTTAGGTATGGGAGGTTAGCCTCATACCTCATGCTTCATACAAGATACTCAGAACATGAAAGAACTAAATAACCCTTTTACCGCAATTTTTTTTCAAATTACTTCTTAAAGCATTTAATTACTATGAAGGAGGTGTGAGGAAAAATTATTGCGAAGCCAGACTTACACTGCCCGAAGGGCCTAGCAGACAACCGTGCGCAGCACGGTCAGTCTGCTAGTCTAATCTAAGTTACAAAGATACGTAACATTAAGGATTCACATTAAATGCATTCTCACACGCAGACACGTGCAAGCTCGCGCTTGCGCATGCCCCATGTGAACCTACAACATAAAAAGCAAATCTCAAATGGACATACACCCTGCAACTCCTGCCAACCTTCCCTGAAACGGGGGTGACATTGGCAAAGTGAACCATTTTCTACAGCATGGGTGGTCAGCCGCATACCAATTGCTTTCAGGATTTTTATTACATGTACATCTTACTTTTGGATCTCCTATTATTACCATATTGGTTTTCACGGACCCCCAGAATGTAAATACCGACCCCCGGGGGTCTTTATTTGGGAACCACTGCGCTGACGCTCAGCTTATTCAGATTTAAGTGAGGCTTAAATATTATACTTCTGCTTGTCAAGGACTAGTGACATCTGAGGGAAAAAATGTGAAACACAGATGTGTGCATTGTCGACACTAATCCAATTTAGGGCCGGTGCTATTATCCTGCCTACACGTTAGACTCCATCTAAGCTACCCTCAAATTTTGGTATTGTTTAATTACAGCACAGCTCAAACAAATGGTAGATTTTTAATATCGCTCTTAAGTAAGTTACTTTTCAGTTTGTTTTATTGTAATTCGTATTTTTATTGAGGCATCTTTTTGAAAAATATGAGTACAACATTTAAACGAATTTCCTTTGATTGATTCTTTTTAAGGATTTCTTTGAACCAGAGAGTTACCAGAGACTAAGGTTGTTCTATATATATTGAATCTATAATATAAGTTGCAAAAGTAAGTGAAAATTTAAAATTAATATTATGTAAATGCATTACCACCAAAAGACAAATGTGATTTTGCGCTGCAAGTGTACCTACAAAATCAAATCAAAATCTCAAATGAACAAAAACCCAGCTACTTTTACCGACTTTCCCTGAAACAAAGGTAACATCGGTAAAGTGAACATTTTTTACAGTATGGGTGGTCAGCTTCATACCAACCTGTAAGGCAAGAAATGATAACTAACGATATTCTCGTTTATTATTATTGCTTAAATTTGCCTCAGCCTCTAAAAGTCAACCTCACACCAATCTATTAGTCAAAGAACAAAATCTACGTATAATGCATTTACATATAAAAAATGCCTTTTGCGAATAACACAATTTGAAACTCATTCTTTCAGAGTGGATAAAGCTGCAAAAAAAATGAAAATTGCACATTTTAAATGGCGCGCTTTAGCATTTGAGATATTTCGGTCAAAATTACTCGATATCCGTTAGCCAACACTGCTTGGCGGCTTGCACGTTAAATATTCAACGCTCTACAGCGCTCGAGTGTAAAACTCTACTTGTAAACTCAACCGAACAGTTATAGGAAAAATGTGTGAAAGTAAAAACGTTCACTAGGAGCGCTGTTTATATTTTATCGGGTTCAACTACATCGTTGAGTTTAAAGGTATAGTTTTACAATTGGAGTACTGATATAGACAAAAGTAGTGGTTCCCAAAGTGGTCTATGTAGAGAGACCCCTCAAGGTAGATTTTGATATGCTGGAGGTTTATGGAAAGAAAATAAAAATTGAGGGTACATAAAAGTAGATTTTGGATTGGGGCTTCAGATAATAAATCTCATTAAGGGGCTTAAATGTTGTTGTACAAAATGCCTATTAAAGTAAGCAGCATTCAAAAATAAGTTAAAATATATTATTAAATAATCAAAATATTAGAAAGATTTATTTTGCGAGCGCAGTTTTTGTATAAATTATTCCTCAAGAGCACTCTGCAAGCTTGGTCATCGCTATGGGAGTGCCAATTCACCAAACGAATGGATTTTTTGTGAGCGGTTTTTAGTAAAATCATATGAATTTTCAACCAAGCAAAAAGTATATTTTTTTTTGTTTTTTATTTTTATAAAGAATAGATTTGTGAAGAGTAATGCAATTCACCAACCTATTCTGCCTGGCCAGAAACAGGTATGAATGGCATCAAGTAATAATTCATTGTTGGTTATATTAATGAATTATTAATTAAAAATTACCCAATAACATCTGTTGAACCAGGGTCAAAGTTATGGTCAAATGACCTAGGATGATGATGATGGATGATTTCTTTCCTGTGGTGCCATTTAATGGTCCAGGACCATCTCAAGGGCGCCATGGCTTCTGGAGAAAAGCAGCGTCTTCAGTCCCTTTCCAAAGGATGGGATCGAACCAACGTTGTTCTACCCCAAACACGCTAGAAAGATCAGCCCACTTGGCCCCTCGGCCATTACACCGACTAATTACTTGAAAATTAAATAATATTTATTGTGCTTTACTGGAATCAAACCCACTTACTTACAATTTTGCGATATGTTGAAGCCAAACGAGGGACGAGAACCGGTTTTTGAGGGTTCTGGAGGGTTGTTTATCGAGGTCCTTTACCGCGGTCCAACGAAACTTGTGTTTCCTTATGTTTCGCTCATATCTACAATAGCCTTCATCTGTGTAAAGTTGAGGGGATAGAAGAAGATGCAATTGTTTGTTGGGGGTCTATGGAAAACATAAAAAAATAGTAAAGAGTCTATGAAGCCAAAGAAAATTTGGAACCTCTGTGGTAGACTAAAGGGAAATGGTTGGAAAACTACCCTTGAACCCAGGTTATGTGGAAACCGAGCCAAAACAAACTATTAGCTGATATTGTAACTCTCAATTATGAGGGCTCCGGCGTGTTTGCATTCTATATGGTCGTATTTTGTAATACCTAGATTCATTAGTTGAACATATTTCAAGGAATTACTCTCTAGTTATCCATTAATACTCGTATCTAATCCATTTCCTAAAATATTGGTTATTTCATGTAGATGTATAAAACACAATTAATATTCTCGGAATGGTTCCAATGAAGTTTGATTTCAAACTTTTTTTCATTACTTTCTAATAAGATGTGCATAAAAGTTCATCTTTGTGCCTAGTCAAACCTCTCATTAGAGTTTTACCAATATTTCAGAAAATTCATAAAAATACCTTCAAAATATGTTGTATAAAGTTTGATACCGATCGGACTACAATAAAATTCAAACCTGTTTTGCGCAAGGTGGCCTTGTTCGTGGAAACTAATTGATTGCATATGTTTGAATAAAAATTCATCTCTTATTTTTCCTAATTCCTCCATTTCCAACACCAATGGATCATATTCACAAAATTTCAAATAGCCACACAATCTGCGCTGAACTTGGCAAAAGGACTCACATTCAGGATGTCTCAATTTACCCACATTACTTTATTGGCTTCATTTTCCGAAGGGAGATCTACCGTGATTGTCTGATGGTTTACAAATCTGTCAATGGTGCGGCTCCTTCATATTTGGCTGATGTATTCTTACCCTTTGAGATGGATTTGAAACGCCATACGCTCAGATCTGAGGACTATGGAGTGTTTGACTAGATGCAGCCGCACCGTCAGACACGCACTAATTTTGGAGGCCGTGCTTTCTTGTTTGCGGGCCTAATGTCGCGGAACAGACTACCACCTAATGTGTCGAAGGAAAAAACTGTTGCTGTCTTTAAAGCGCACTAATGACGCATCTTTACAAAAAAACTTATCCTTGGCACACACAAAAAATTTAATTATGTATACCTTCCAAATAAATTATCTTTGTGTATATGTATTATAGGTATTCTTCAATCATAATATGCGCACAGTAACTTTGAGCCTAGGTTAAATATTTAATGAATTGCCTCGGTTCGTTCACTTGATGATGTTTTGTAACGGCTAACCGCCCTCCCGGAGGACCACCCTCAGTTTGAAAGTTGTGGTCTCCCAACCCCATGCTCCCCTCTGTACGTAGTCCCCTATCCGTCCATATCATGTCCCGATACACTGCCTCAACTATGAGCTATAACAACACAAAACCGACTTTTTTTTTCAAATTTCGTAAGAAAATTGAAGCAACATCAATATTGTCACGACCTTCCAGGGTTGTCCGCAGAGTTTTTTTTTAATGTTGTCTAAAAAACGAACTCTATATAATCTCTTCTGCATGGATATGAAAATATTGAAATCTATAATCAAAGTTGAAATAATATATTGACACCAAAGGGTCATACATGCCTACATGCAATGTAAGTTCGCGCTGAATACGAGTAGGTACATTCTGCATGTGTGTATACAAGATAAAAACCCAAATCTTAAGTGAACATAAGATTTTCAGACTTTCATGCAGACTTTCCCTCAAACAAGTGTGACATTGATAAAAGTAAACCAATTTCACAGTATTGTTGGTATTGGGCTGGATAAACCTTTGAAGTTTGTTTTTTTTTTAAAGTAAAATATTTTCAACCAAGGGAACACCTTTTCTTTGTGCGAGTAATCAAGCCCACTACTTTTCGATTTTTAATCCGTAGCGTTACCCACTAGATTACGACCGGCCATAAGTTTCAATTCAATATCGCGTACTTTAGAGTTAATGTTATTCAGGATAACCGCACCATTGTAGTTATACAGAAGTAAGCATGGCGGAGTCCCGCGCTTACTGCAGCAACGCCGCCCGTGCATTGCACGGTGGCCATTCGATTATGGCGCTGTAACCCGAAAACAATGGCGGACTGGCAAATTGAAAAAGTTGGGAGAATTAAAGTTGCATAATAATAGGAAATTTCAAAATAAAAATCCACGAATATATATATATTGTAATAGCCCTTTTTCGATGCTATATTGTTATTTCTTCTAATTTTCATTTTATGAGGACTGGGTTAATCTTATCCAGTTTTAGGACTTCATTATCGTCATCAATAGCATTACAAATAGAGGTGAGTGTTAGCCTTATTGATCAACGTCAGCTTCCACTGATAATGATGATTTTTTAAAGCGCCGTTTTGTGATGTAGTCACTCCAAGGGCGCTTTTGCAAATGATGCCGGAAATTCTTGTCTTCAGTGCATTTTGAAACTTTCCATGGTCCTCTAGCTCTCTTACATGATGTGGCAGGTGGTTTCAGACCAGAGGATCAGCGGCTGCAAATGCACCTTCTCCAAACACTGTATCAACTCTTCTCATGTAGCTCTTTAATACATGATTTACTTCCGGTTTCTGCTGAACGTAGCGTGAGGCTTTTTCTACAAGTGATAGTACGATGCCAGTCACATACTTCTACCGCATGGTCGTCCACTACCTTATCTTCCCACTGGCCTGCGTTCCTTTGAGCCATCATCACAACCATGTTTTAGAAGCTCCGATGGTCCATTTGCTGCATATGACCCAGCCAATGAAGGTTCCTACAGTGATTTCGTTTTTAATTACATGCCACAACGGAAAATCATTTCTGACACTCTTGATGGGGATTGAACTACAGCCTTCTAGTTTGTTATAAATGGAAACGCTCTATCAAATGAGCTATTAATTAGGCAATTGCTTACATGTATTTCCTTCAGAAAATATGTCTACATCATCATCATTGGAGCTGCAACCCAAATTGTCTTGGCATTGTCAAGATGTTTCTTCCGTCTTCCTCTCTCTATCACCTCTAGTCGCCTATTTATAACCACCTTGCAAGTCTCCTGACACTTCTCCCGCCACTGGGTTTTGTAAAATAAATATTTTTGTTTGTTTTCGAGTTGTTCATTCTTATAAGTTTCTATTACTCATCGGAGTTTTCAAAAAAATGGTTGTTGTGATAAGCACATCTTGGTACAATGCGTACAGTTCATGGCTTTGCCAGACTCCGTCTTCACTTTAAGGGCTCATAAATGCATCTCAAAATGTTCCTATAAAATACTATTTTTTTGAAGAGAAATGCAATTCAACTACCTTTTTTGCCTGGCCAGTAACAGGAACGAGTATTAAGATTATCAATTGATAATTTAATATTTTCATGTTTTAATGAATTATTCAATATTAATTAACCAATGACATCTGCTGAACCAGGGTCAAAATTATGGTCAAATTACCAAGGTGGGGATCGAACCAGTGTTATTATATTCCAAATACGCTAGAAAGATCAGCCACTTGACTCCTTTGGCCATAACACCGACGAAAGTCGAAAGTCCAAGTCAAAAAAAAATATACATAACAATACAATCTTTTTTTAACGTTTTTCAAGCAAAATATTTTTTCTCTTACCATGGTACCTTTAACTTTACGTTGGTTATGAAGAGAGAACTTAAGAAACCAAGCTTAAACCCGTATTCCCAGAAGACGAAACTCTGAACTTTCACTCGTACCATTCTCAGGGCTCATGGGGATGACAACTTATTATATAATTCCAGCATATTAAGCTAAACGTGTATGAATACCTTATTATAAAGTTTAAATAGGTTCCATGGAATACTTACTCGCAGTAAACGGATTCAAAATTTTCACATTAAATTGTGTCGCTTGAATGTTGTATGATAAAATAGAACCGTAGATAACAAAACGGCCGTAACAATGACGTATAGAAAATAATTTTCGAGCCCAGGCGATAGATTAGTAAGTATAACCCTTTCGTTTGATGCAAGACAAGGTCTGGATTTACACAAAAGTAATAAATATGAGCTCTGAAAAGAACTATGATTGCCTTCTTATTACCAGTCCAAAGCGTTGACCACGAAGCAACGGACCAGTCATCCTAAAAACATTTTCTAGATTATTCTGTACTTGTATCCATCAATTTCTTTAATTTTCCCGCTTCTATGAAATGAGAACATGACATGTGATTTACCGTTTTAATGTACTCCTCAATTGTCAGTCTTAATACCGGTAGGGTTTACTTAGATTTCACAAAAAACAAGCAAAAACAAAAAATAACAAATCTTTTATAATCGATACAGAAGGTTGAAGAAGTCTGACGGTAATTTAAAGGCATTGCTGCTACCCATTGATTGCAAAAGCAGTATTAAATTTGAATTTAAAGAACATGCTGTTCAATTTAACATATTTGGTATTTAATACAACAAATAGCTAATTACTTTGAAAAACATACAGATACTGCACACACTTTAATGGACGCTTATAAAAAAAAATGCTGTTGCAAAAACCGAGGATGGGCAGGGGTCAACCCTCTTTTTTGCGAGTGCCCAAATTAAGAGGAAATAAATTCAGCAACCCCTGTCAAACCCCCGGATTAAATGCACGACGTGGAAAATGAAGGGTGGGTAATCTACACCAGGATACGTAGGTAGTGCGGTACCCACCACACACGCGATAAACATAAAACCTACTTGTAATGCACGGTGGATGAGGATATATTTGACAGTCTATTTTGGTACACGTCTGTTTTTTTCCTGAAAATATGTTTTTAAGTCACGGATACCGTGCCCCATATCACGGATACTAATTTCCAAGACACGGATACCATTTTTGATGTCATGAATACCACTTCCTAAGTCACGAACACCGAATTCCAAGTCACGGGTACAATCTCTCAAGTCTCGAATACCATATCCTTAGTTACGGATACATATACCAAGTCACGAATACCATTTATCAAGTCACGGATGCCAAGTTCCAAGTCATGGATACAATATCTCAAGTCACGGATATCACGTATTAACTCATGGATACTATGTCCCAAGACTAAGATCCCATATCCCAAAACTCGAATATCATATCCTCAGAGTTACGGATACATATACTAAGTCACGAATACCATTTCTCAAGTAACGGATACCAAGTTCCAAGTCATGGATGTAATGTCTCAAGTCACGGATATCATGTGTTAAGTCATGGATACAATGTCTCAAGTCACGGATACCACGTATCAACTCATGGATACTATGTCCCAAGACTAAGATCCCATATCCCAAAACTCGAATATCATATCCTCAGAGTTACGGATACATATACTAAGTCACGAATACCATTTCTCAAGTAACGGATACCAAGTTCCAAGTCATGGATGTAATGTCTCAAGTCACGGATATCATGTGTAAAGTCATGGATACCATGACGTCCCAAGACTAGGATACCATATCCCAAGACTCGAATACCATATCTTCAGAGTTACGGATACACATATGTACTAAGTCACATATACCATATTTTAATTCACGGATACCATTTTCCAAGTCACGGACTTATAATTTGAAAGTTTTCTAAAAAAAGCGGATAAGAAAATAAGAAGCAGCCCCTTAAAAAAAAAAATACCTGCAAACATTTCTTTGTCGGAAGTTAATTTACAAAGAGGTAAAGCGTTTTCTGGCGACAAGCGACTCTGAGTAATAATTATATTTCAGGAGAGGCTCTGCTAACTCGCATCCACTCCGCGTACAAAGCTCATTTTTAAGATGTTAATTGGCAGCTTTAATCAGCAACTGCGTCATAATGAAGCCTAAGGCCGCGTTCAGACGAGAGATAACCGCACGGAACTGCGCGGCTGCGAGAAGCGCGCGCAAGCCGCAACAAGATAAACCTTTACAGTCTACGGGAACTTGCACAGTCTTCTCGCGAAAATATGAACTTTTAGCTGCCTTGCAGAATTTACGCGATTTAAACGGATTTGTTAATGCAGATAAAGCAGTTAGCCTTTTAGAGAGAAGGAATTGCAATAGATGTTTTGTTAAAATATACCTTCGGGAAGAAAAAACATAAAAACGAAAAAACCGAAACACTATTTTTTTTAAAAAGAAGCGAAGTAAATATATAAGTAAACAAGAATTGTGAATATTTAATGATAAAAAAAGAAAACCAATTAGAAAACGTACGATATACGCTTGATTTTTTTACGTTCCAATTCTATCATATACGAGTATGTGAATATATTTGTTTGTATTTGTTGTAAACAAAACTTAACTTAGTTTCCGATTGTTCACAAATGGTTTTGGTTGGATCAGCTCATGTAAATTTGTTTTTTTAAAGAGAAAAGATAAATTCTTGATTCTGGATAATCTGCATGCGCGTAGAGCATCGCATAAAAATCTCTAGGTTAAGAAAATTGCATTTTTTTTTAAATTAACATTTTCTCAATCGAGGTACACTTCTTTGCACAATATTCGAGTGTGTCACACTTCTAAAAACTTACCTGTGCAATGAAAAAAACACACTTCTAGAATACGTTTACGCCGCGTCTTAACTAGTCTTTATGTTGTACCTTTGGCTTTGATAAAAAGCGAGCCCATTAGGCTTTCGAGCCCCAAATACAGCCCCAAACTTTACATTTCAACACAACCATAACGTAGTGTTAAAAAATATACTGAAACTATAACGCTCACTAGAAGCATTACTGTAAATTTTCATACAATTTTGAAAAAAGTTTAACACAAACGCAAAGTCAAGCCGGGAGAGGGCGGACCCAATTAAAAGTTATTAACATGACGAGAGGTGGCATTGTTCTTATGGAGAATATCAAGTGATAATTGAGGCGTAGGTACATAGCCTACGGCAGCAATCTACGATGATTTTTTCGAAAATGAGATACGTACATGGAAATGATGGGAAAATTATTTCACGCGTTTCCAAATAATTATCTCACGTTAAAAAAAAACCTAGATTGCCGCCTTTGATTCTGTACGAATCAATTAAACGAGGCTTTCTTGCTTCATACAGTGAAAAGTAATTTGAAAACACTGTTTGTAACACCTGTTTCATATGAGAACTCAAACTGTAGTGGCAAATAAAGCAAAAATATTTTATGTGAACATTTCCAAATAAGATTGAATTTTTGTAAACGAAAAATCGTGAAGAGAAATGCCATTTACCAACTTATTTCAACCAAGTTCAGAAACAGGTATTGATGCCTTGGATAAACCATTCAACAATTTAATTCAATTATTTTTACTTTATAACAACTTAATTGCATCTGTAAGATAAAATTCAAAGCTATCGTTCAGAGCACCATACGGAAATCGAACCTACGCTATTTAAAACATACGCCTATCGATAGCTCAGTTGGTAGAGTGCTTGTATTATATGCCGTGAGCTCGGGTTCGAATCCCGCCGAGGGTGTCAGAAATGATTTCCCGTTTCGGTGTTTATTTCAAACCTTTCATAAAAAAAACCGGCAAGGTTTACTCAGCCTCCACAAGAAATGAGAACCAGCCCCCTCAGGTGCTGGGAAACCCCCCACTTCTCTGAAGTGGTTGGCGTAAGGTCGGCCCCCTTACCTGTAAAAATAAATAGGTTCACTCGCCATATGCGACCCTTTTGGGGATAACGCGGCAAGAAGTTACACTACAGGTGTAGCTTAGTTGCGTTTTTTTGCCTGATTCTCACTCCTCACAGCTCAGGCATAGCGTCGCCAAAAATTATAGGAAACAAAAAAATATAAAGCTAAATTCAATATCTAAAAACGACACAAAAAAGTAAATGTCAATAATCATATCAAGGCACGTAAAAAACTTTTTTCGGTTTTCACAGCTCAGCGTCGAAAATGTCAATAACACAAACGCGCCAAATTTGACACAAGAAGGTGTCAAAAAACATGGCGCATCAAAATCAATACACGAGCAGTTAGAAAGAAGAAAAAATACAGATTTTGCTTAAAAAGTTTGGATGCTTGCCTGTCAGGATGATTTTTTGCTAGCCAGGGTCTAGCGGATGCGAAATCTCGCGAGTTTTTCACTGAATTGAGATCTAAATCTAAATCTAAGCTGCAAAGATATGTATTATTTGAGATTCACATCAAATGCATTCCCACAAGCAGACATGCATAATTTTGCGCTTACACATGCCGCATGTGGACCTTCAATATAAAAAACACAATCTCAAATGAACATAAGCCCTGCAACTCTTGCCGACCTTCCCTGAAGCAGGGGTGACATTGTTCAGGTTTATGCCATTTACGTATTATATAATTTAATTATGATTTAGAATCTAAGGTGAAAATCTCATACACATAGTATGAAAGTTTTTGTCTACGTGGATTGCACACAATGTGTCTGAGATTTTTTGAGGGGTAGTTTACTTTTTAAGTACCTACACAGTAAGTATTTAAATATTCAGCAAAACTCAAAAAACCTTGCTGGTTTGCCTTGAAAAAAAGGTGACAATGTCAAAAATTAATCAAATTTGTACACAAAGGAGGTCAACCTTTTACCAACCTATTAGTCCAGGAACAAAAATACATAATTAAATGCCGACAAGGTTAAAAATTGAGAAGAATGAAAAGGAGCTTACACAAAATCCATATAAAAGTTATAATTAATAAATTCAACAAAATGTTCAACTTACAAAGATAAAACTGTGCTGAAGTGGAAATCTATAATATTAGTTGCAAGATATATTGACATTGAAAATTCATATAACATGTTTGCCCGCAAACAGATACGTGTAAGTTCACGCTTACAAATGCTACATGTGTACATTCAAATTAAAAACCAAACCTCAAATGAACATAAACCCTGCTTTGCCAACCCCATTTTTGCCAACCTTCCCTACATGGAAATCGGAAAAAGGGGTGACATTCGCAAGGTGAATTAAAACTACAATAAATTAATTATTTAAAAAATTTAAATGGAAACAAAGTTTTAATTCACTTATTTATTTCTTTTTTGCTCATTAGGCGAAAATATTCGAGCAAAAAAGAAATAAATAAGTGAATTAAAACTTTGTTTCCATTTAAATTTTTTAATTAATTAAAAATGGACTTTCACTGTGTTAATAAATCCACCCTAAAAAATACAATAAATTTAACTTAATAAAGAGATCTAGACTCATTGATTGAACTTCTATACTTCCATACCGTAGTCCAGTGACAACACTTCGGACTCTAGAGAGATCTAGACTCATTGATTGAACTTCTATACTTCCATACCGTAGTCCAGTGGCAACACTTCGGACTCGTAAATGGAAGGTTGTGGATTCGGATCCCGGCTGAGCACAAAAAATATACCATTTATATTTCGAATGTGCTCTTCGCTGAGTTGAAAAATTCATACACCTTTACCAAAGACCGGTCACTGAAAGGTCCATCCAACCTTACAACAACTGGGTCTTGCTTGTGAATTGACGCTTTCTACGGCGACGATCAAGCTCGCAGAGGGCTCTTGAGGTGTGATACACACTAAAACAGCGCTCACCAAATAAATCATCCTAATATTATTTATTATTATACTAGATCTCGCTAGTGCCTACCGTGATTCTGCTCCTCGGATAATTTCCGGACGAGATCTCGCTAATGTGCTGTCCCTGGCTTGCTTCTTTCCAGTGCCGCCAGTCAAACACTTATTCCATTTGTCGCTGGGGAGCAAATCCCCTGACAAATGTGCGCGGATAACGATGGCGACGGTAACAAAGCGGCGGGATCTGTGCGTCCTGTAGCGGGGTAGTGTGACATTCAGATTTGTCGCGCAACACTACAGAAACATAAATAGCCAACAATATTAGTGTGTGCAGGAACAAACACCAGAAGTAAACTACTTTACTATTAAACTATAAAACTTATTATTGTACTATTAAACGCGACAAATCCCCAACTGAGGTGGCTGGATGACATCAAGAGAAGTTCAGACAGAGGATGGCTCAACACAGCAGCCGATAGACAAACATGGACAGGATCGGAAGAGGCCTCACGGGTCATAACCCTCAGAAATGAGGAACAAAATTAAGAAGAGAGGACATGCTACAAGTAGACTTAAAAAATAAATAGCCAAACTTCAAATCAACATAAACCTTGCAACTCCTCCTGCTTCAGGGAAGGCCTTGAAGCAAGGAAGGCATTAGAAAAAGTAAATCTTTATGTATCATATTTTATAAAATTTTTAAAAGTTGGGGAAAATTATTATTAGTAAATCTAAATTTGAAATTTGATATCACTGTTATTGCCTGTCACAAAGAACCATAAATACCACCATAAACTGTGATAGCGACTGTTGTTGCATTACAAATTTTGCAGAACTTTAGATACACACAGATGCCACTATATTTTACTTATTTTCTTACAAACTTATTTTATTATTTTTGCGGGCATTCCTTGTTTTCCCCCGTAGTCTTCAGTTTATTTTACAACGTGTACTTTTGAAAATTAGTAAAGACTAAATGAAATGTTTCCATGTCGTTTTTGGTGAATAAATTTCTCTACATCTTTTTAAGTCTTTTATTGAGAACACAATAGAATGCGTGTAGTGAATACAATTCTTGTGTACTCCCTTTATCTCTGCAACAATGGGTCTCGTAATAAATGTGTTTAGCGTTGTATCGCGCTCCAAGCGTCTTATGGGATTACGGGTTCGAGTCCCGCGCTGACCCATCGAGTCCAACTGTAGCATCACATTTCACGGGGCAGTGGGCTGAATATTCTCACTTCAGGGCTAGAATAACAAAGAATAATCTACTTCTTTGCTTTTTCATTTTCTTCTTGGTTTTGATCTGCAAAGGTGGATGTCTCAATGGCCGTTTGTAGATCTTACCGTACTTATTTGAATCTCTTATCTATGTTGCAGACATATGTAACAATAGAGATTCATATTATATGTATTCTCACAAACAGACACGTATAAGTTTGCGCTTGCTCATGCCGCACAACAACCCAAATCTCAAATGAACATACACCCTGCAACTCTTGCTGACGTTCCCTGAAACAGGGGGGACACTGACAAAGTGAACCATTTTCTACAGCATGAGTGGTCAGCCGTATACCAACCTATAAGTTAAGTAACATAATTCACAAATAATAAGATCAAATAATTTAAAGACCTGGAAAGTCTCCAGAAAAGTCATGAAAACACAAAATCGTAGCTTATGAGATGCCAATAGTTGAACGCTCTGCTGGACGATATCTTAAAAGGCGGAAAGATATCGGCTGGAAGTCTCATCACCACGGTAAATTTTACCTACCGAATATCGGTAGTATTTGCAAGAAGACCTGTCAATCCAAGGTGGCCGCAATCTAATAGTTGATTAGTGGTCATACAAATATTACTGATATTCAGTAGATATTAAATACCGTGGTTATGAGGCTTCCAGCCCAGATTGTTCACAATTGCTTCTCTCCTATGATGTTGACTTTCAGCTGTTTTTACATCATTTGTGTGGTCTTCCTGGGTGAACGTCTACCAGAGTTGTTGTGCATCACCGACTCTGTAACATTTATTCAGCATTTTTTTAATGTACTCGTGAAGAAGAAATCAATTCACCAGCCTACTTTTGTATGGCTCCAAACAGATATTGACATGATCAATGAAGAATAAATCACTTTAACTGAATTGTGAATTGATTTTCCTTAATTTACTACTGTATTTTTTCACTTTGGTATTTTTTAGATTTATCAGTTGATTTCTTAAAAGTAGTGTGATAACACATCATTGGTTTTTTGTAGCCTTTCAATTAAAAGGTATGTCTTTCATAAATATATATATTTTTTTAATTTTTAGTTCAAATTGACGCTCAGAAATGTTTAAAAAACCAACCCATAAGCTTTGTTCAGTTCTAGAAACTCATTTGAGAGTCCATTAATACGCTCATAATTGGATTAATGGATTAACGTATGGTTTGAATTAACGTTTTTAGTTGCAGCGTGCGATTAACGCTTTCCACTTATACTCAAATATGGTATTAGAAGCAGACTTATTATCGTAGCAGGGAGTGCTTATACCAGGGGCTTATTAGATGTAAAGACATGAAACTCAAATAAAAATATATGCTTATCAAACAGAATATGAATTCGGAACCAGATGTGAACAAAATATTTATTTGTTGAGAGTTGTTTTGTATGAATCACCACCAAAGAGCCTTTTGCGATCTAAGTCGTCGCTATAGAATGCGCCAATTTTCAAGCAAACATTTGCTTGACGGTTTTGGTGGCCGGTCTTTAATAAAAGCCAATGAAATTTTCAACCCAGGCAAGAGTTTGCTTGTGCTCCGCCGAGAATCGAACCTTTGACCTTCGAATTACGAATCCATAGCGTTAACAACTAGACTACAATCAGTCATTTAAGTATTAAATAATAAGCATTCTCAGATGTGGGATCCAAACATACAGAGGATGCCATGAAGAGCGGGTACCAAAGAGGATTCTAGATTATCACCCAGGACAGTGCCCTAAGGCCAAGTCCGTGATATAGGGATGAGATCAATAATGATGCATCCTTGCTACTATCATTCTAGCAGCTAAAGATATGCACTCATTTTTTTCTGCGACAAGTAACTTTAAAGAATTTCTTAAAAAAACACACACAACCGTCCACTTTTCCACTTTAAAAATGATTTATAATTCCGCACATGTACCGACTTAACCGTTTATTCTAAAATCTGTATTATTTAACGTTCGTATTCCTCTATACTTCACGCTTTTTCCATTCTAATTAACAACGACTTTGCTTATTCTAAAACTTTAACAATGTTTTTATCATTCTGCGGAATATGATTTGAAGAAAAACAATATAAGAGATTAAATAACCTTATTTTTACTCTCATTAAGCCTCGTCACACTTTCATCTTGTCTGCACTTGCTTATCCATCAGCATGTTCTACACTAGCGCTAATTCTGTTATCTCTACGAGGCTGTAGCACTCCACGAAGCGTAGACCTGCAGGTGCAGGGACTGTGGGAAGAGAAGACTCGCACACTGCATAAAGCTTACAATCAACCTAATAAAACCGTAATTTACTGTAGAGAGTACTATGTAAGATGTGTGGTAGGAAGAACAATAGAAATACTCTTCGTGAAGTCTCCGTTCTGCCGAAGATTTTAATGTTTATTTTTACTTTAAAACTTAGATGCTGCAAATTAAAAATATACATACTTGATGAAATTATTGTCATAGGTTTTTGATTCAATCTACAAAAGTAGAAATAAATCAACATCAAAATACATGGGAACACCTCATCCACATTTCGAATACAATTCCACTTCATTACATTTCTTAACCAGGACATATGTCTCCTACCGCACCCTCGTCTACCTTAAATTTCATTTGTTTGTTTAATATATCTTCTACAAATTACCTACTGAAATCACATATTGTAATCTTTAAGACCTTTAAAGGCTTTAATAATAAAGCTTCAGCGTGCCTAAAGTATTTCCACTCTATTTGACTATATTTTTCGTAATGACTTTCTTGGATGGAGTTTATTTTGCACTCATTTGGCTTAACACTCTTAGTGTGTGTTAGTACATCAGAGTAAACAACAATTAAGCACCAGATTATGCATAAAGGCACCAAGTGAGGGGAGATGTGGGTGGGCTGGATACACCGCGCTAATGCCATCCCAGCGATGTTATTGCCCCATTAAACTAATTGTTCTGGAACTACGTTTGCTTGTATCACTTCAACAACAAGGCGACAAGGTACTGCGAAAATTCTACTCTCTCACGCCAAATTGAGATCTCATCCAAGATCAACCTTTTCATCTTAAAACGAAAACTGTGTTCAAATGAATTTTTTTTCTAACCAAATCAAATCCTTTTTTTTAGGCATATTTTTTACTTTGAACAGAAGTGTATGTTTGTCAGATTTAATAGAGTTATAGTTTAGTTACTTTAAAGTCTCGAACCAGCTATGCTTGAAAAGACATAATATGTATCCTAGAATTCAAAATGACGTTAATTCTCCACCATTATGTTGATAGAAAAATGTATATGATAAATTTCTCAATTTTTGCAGATGATAAAAAATGGTTCACTTTGCCAATGTCACCCCTGCTTCAGGGAAGTTTGGCAAGAGTTGCAAGGCTTATGTTCATTTGAGATTGGGTTTTTTATATTGTAGGTCCACATGCGGCATGTGTAAGCGCAAAATTATGCGTGTCTGCTTGTGGGAATGCATTTAATATGAATCTCAAATGATACATATCTTTGCAGCTTAGATTTAGAATTAGATAATCTAAAACGCCTTACATGTGTATTTTTTAAAACTTCTAAAAATAAAGATTTCTTGACTTATTTTTAAACCTTGAGACACTTTTATTCAAGTCAAACAGTCTTCATTACAATTTAACATTTATTGTGCACATTTAAATACATAATATTGAGTAAATTTGTCAACATTAATATTACTTGTGAATCAAGAAACAGTTTATCTTCACATCCTAACAGGTGTAACTATTTAATAATTTACAAATTGCAATCGCACGTTGTCACACGTGGTACATGTGCTTGAGTCTCTATATCCCATCTTCCTCACCCCCTTCCATTTTAATCTCAAGAGAGAATGGAGGAAGTGAAAGACAGAGAGGAATGGAGAAGTTACAGTGGCGTGTGGTCGATATAACACAGTCCCATAGGGTTCCCTTTGAAATAAGCTTTAAAAAAGTTTGAATTAAACAATATCAGATACATTTGGTGTAAATACGAGTAGAATTCTAGTCTGTCGGACATGTTTTGTCATTTTGATGTTTTCTTCAAGTCTGTTGAAAATCCTTACACTAGAAATTAAATAATTAGAGTTAGGTTTGTCTTTTTCGTTTCAAAAAATAGGTTCCACTCACTACACTTACACAAAAAAAATTATATTATATCTGTACTAACTCTGTCACCATTTCCTAGAAGTGGCCAAAGCTTATCCTGAGCTACCTTTACCTCTTCTTGCTCTTGCGTAACAATCTGTTTTGCTTCTTTTTGTTGATCTAAGTACTACATTATTTGATCTGTGATCAGCAAACTCTAAGAAGGTCTTTCAGCTGGGCGTTGACCTATTTGTATTCAATAAGCTACGACGGGTTTCAGTATTTTATTACTCATTCTGGAGACATAACATCTCCAAATTCTAATCTCAAGTCGTTTATATATGTTACCGTCTTCATACATTTCCTTTTTTGCATAAACACTGTTTACCGCATTTGTACCTTCATTTCATTGATCCAATCAACCTTATCACATTTTTCAACCACAATTTATTTCTAGGCATCTTCACTTCAGAAAATAATGACTCTTCGCCACTGAAGAGAAGGATAGGGAGGATAGAGAAGGAAGCAGGTAATTCGGTTGGCGGCCAAGAAGTTAATTAACAAGAACTGGCGCCGCTTTCTCACTAATAGTCCCGGCTCGACCTGCTCTCCCCTTTGTATAGGCGCTTTGAATGGGACGCTTAGGTAGGGAATGCAATCTCGCGAGATTTAAGCTAAGACTGAAACTCAATATATTTTTCACTAGACAAAACCTCGCGAGATCAAAACTTAAACTAAAACATTCAAGATTTGGGATTTCCTGCCGCAAAATTTCCTTTTTTCGTGTGACTTTTAACACTAATGTTATTGAAAGATTATCTTCAAACGATTCATTTTCTTTCAGCACATGATAACGCCGTAAATAAATTGGCTACTACTGCTTTGATAGAACAGAAAAGGCTACTAGGATAGACAGTTGTATTCGATTGGTTCATGGTATTGGAAAAATCTGCCTCTTGGGTGGAGAACAGGCAGTAATGTTAAGTTAAACAAAGATTTGGTCAGATCTGATATTCGGGAGCAATAAAGATCAAGAGAACTTTGTTACTAAACAATATCAGTGTCAATAAAATGGCCTTTTATTCTACAATAATTAAATTTTCTAGAGTTAGTGCATTCATAGAGTGAAAATTCATTTTAATTAGCGCTTAGGCATTGTGAACTCAAAAAATGTGAAAATAAAACTAGGTTGTAAAAAAAAAAATTAATGAAAATTATTCTACAATGAGTAACTAAGATAAGTCACAACAAGTACAAGAACTCGCGAGATCGGGTTCAGATTCCCAACCCTAATTTACAGGATCCCAGCGCCGTCTACGCGACAGCACAACACTACTTCGGATATGATAATCTCCTAACTACACATTCTTTGTACATTTTACCTTCTTAATAACAGCATTATATGAAAATCTCTCGGGACTCACAATTTAACACGTACTTACTGTATTCTCTCTGGGACCTGTTTTTGAAAATTGAATATTAACTACAGAAGCCTTTGTTAGATTATTATTTTAAACATTTCGTATCCCCAGATCTAGAGTGCCACAGTTTAAAAAGTGTCAAATTAAGAAATATGAGTTTCTGACAGACATAAAATTTAAACAAAATAGGATGCTACATATTTTACTTAGTTTATTAACAAGAAGAACGTACGGAAAATATTCCATACCTGCTACGAAACGAAGAACTGACGTGCAACAGAGCAGTTCGTGCCCCTTTGGCGTAGAAGAAACACGCCTCATGATGACGTCAGATACGACTTCAATGATTTTTTTAACAAAACTCATTCTTCTCTACGTCGCGATTCATTATATCTGCTTTTTAAGAATGTATGAATTGAAAGATGATTGCAGAAACTAGTCCTTACTTCTTGTAGGACCAACAGGATTTACATAGGGCTCTTGAGATTTGGTTCACACAAAAAACGTGTTCACTTAAAAAAAATATAAAGTTAACTAATCCCATTAACAATTAGTTGAATCAGATGGTCAGGCAAAATAAACTAAAAAATATGGTTTAAAAATGCAATCTCCAAAATTTAATTATGCAGGGACAAAATGAAAAAACGGAAAAATTAAACAAAAATGAGGAAGCTAGTTGGACAAAGAAATTAACTTCGTGGGGTTAATTTTTTCATTTGAATTTTTTGCGGCTAAACCAAGGTAATCTCGCCCGCGCAAAAATTAGGAATTGCAAAGGTGTTGCCAGTGGTCAAATTTAAAATCCTCACGATTTAAATTTGGAGGCAATGAGAAGTTTTTTCCACTGAGACAAGAAAAACATAGCTATTTTTTCCCATAGAATGAATTCGGAACGGACATAATATGTTCCAATTTATTTATTTTCTTGATGGGCAAACGTCACAGGTCTATGTATCTTGGCTTCTTAGCGAACATAGATTATTATCAGGTTTTATCCTAGCTACTCGGCCATGAATGTCACTTTTTTTGTTGTTCTTAGAATTTGTGCGGAGTCATTTTCAATACAAATTTTAAAATAAAATAATTTTCAAGATATTTTAGAGGTCCTGAGCAAGAGCACATTTCCATGTCATAGAGTACAACATTGAGAAGACGTAGAATTTCGCCATTCTCAGACATATGTCACTCTGATTTCAAACTTATATTTCTCAACATTATGTTCAATAAAAGCTCCTCTACTATTTTACTACAAATTTAATTCCCAGTTTTTAGCAGCAGAGTGAGAATAAGAGAAGAGTATGTTTGAAGAAAGTGATGAATGTTGAAAAGATGAAAGAGGTATGCAAGGACAGAAAAAGTGGAGAAACCAGCCACCCGTAGTGGAACCCGTAGCGGCAGGATACAGTAACAGTAACAGTTCATTGAATAAAGGTTATCTTGGTATTTTTATACGGCAGGTTTTGTTCTAATAAAAGTTCACGCACTTTGTATGCATTGCGGGTCGACAGTCTAAATGTTATTTTCAACATAATGTGGCCTTTGTCATTGTAAGTTATTCAGACGTTTTAATGAATTAAATTCTCCATTCCTTTCATCTCGATGACTCTGATGTACATATATCTATAATCGACAATCTAACTTGCAAAGGTATATTAACATTCAAAACTCGTATCAAATGCATGCCCACAAACAGACACACGTAGGTTCGCGCTTACAAATGCTGAATGGATACTTACAAATTGAAATCAAACCTTAAATGAACATAACCCTGCAACTTTTGCCGACCTTCCCTGAAACAGGGGTGACATTGACCAAGTGAACCATTTTTTACAGTACATAGGTTAATGCTGAAAATAGATGTCATGGTCGAGCGATATAAGGAAATGTTCATGCACTAGAATTAGGTTAGATTCCCAATTGATACAAAATATATTATTTGTTATACCGTGAGACCTATTTTTGACTTAAATATAAACTTCCAAAGTTAGAATTTTAAAAAAAGTAGGCCTGAGCTGAAAGTCTCCACGATAGATCCTACCATATATTTTTGAAAATAGGACGAAATAATGCATGGCGGCGTATCAACGCTGATCCATTTTATATGGAACAACGTTCAGCTGTTCATGCACCGCCATGTTTTATTCCATCCTATCTTCAAAACGGTATGATAAGATCTACCCACAGCCGTCGATACTTCCATCTCAAAATAGAGCAGTGCTTACACTCCCTTCGATTGCGTGAATAGAAAAATGTATGACCGGTCCGTAGTTCAGTGGTAACATTTCGGACTCTGAATGAAAGGTTGTGAGTTCGGATCCCGGCGGAGCACAAAAAATATACCATTTATATTTTCCAATTTGCAGCCTTACAGCAACTGGGTCTTGCTTGAGAATTGGCGCGTTGTAGCGACGACGAATAAGCTCGTAAAATGGTCGATAGCTCAATTGCTTGCATTCCATGCCGAAAGCAAGGGTTCGATCTCAAGGTTTACTCAGCCTTCACAAGAAATGAGAACCAGCCCCCCCGGGAGCTGGGAAACCCCCACTACAACTGAAAGTGGTTGGTGTCAGGCCGGCCCCCTTACCCGTAAAAATAAATAGGTCCTTAATCGCCACATGCGACCAAGGCAAGAAGTTACACTATATGTGTAGCTTAGTTGCGTTGCGTTATGTAAAATACAACAGCAGCCCTAGTGAGTCAAACAGTATTCTTTCTTGTACTTTCATTGAAGCTTTCACGGCCGGTACTTGTTGACACAGCAATCACCTTTTTCGGACTATGTAGCCGTGGTCTGGTTGATTCTTTCCGGACAGTTTCGCCCATTGCTCCGATGGGCATGATCATATCAGTATTCTTTCTATTTACACTATTTAGGAAAGTTTAAATAATGTTTAATACTTGAGTTACAATTCAACACTTCGTTTTTTTCGTAGCACTGTTTAACTTTATAAAGCCTAAAGCAGGTAAGGGACTGCAAACGGCTTTTCGATTACATGGGTGATACCGCGTAGGTAAACTGAGAATTTGATTTTTGCTTTTACGCGATCTCCCCCAAAGGTTCAATTTCATTATAATTTAAATAAACCTTTGAAAGTTAGGCGGGCATGTTTTACACAATCTAACTCTTCATACAAATGATCGTGTATGCATGTCATTTTTGCGTGGCATACCCTTTTTTGTTTTCTACATATTTAATCTTCAGTAACATCAAACAAGTACACTTAAAAGTTCAATAGTTTATGTATTGACATTGTGAATATTCATTTTTAGTTAATTATGTTAAAATAAAACACTTTAATTATTACAGCATTTTTTTGGTAATAAAGGGGAAAAGGGATTGATTGTTGAAAATCGTTGTTATGGTCGAGGGAGTCTGTGGCTGATCTTTCTAGCGTATAGAATAACGCTTGTTCGATCACCGTTATGGATATTTGACCATAACTTTGATCCTGTTTCAACAGATGTCATTGGGTAATTATTAATTACAAATTTATTAAAACAAATAATAATGAATTATTAATTGATGATATTAATACCTGTTTTTGGCCAGACAGAAAAAAAATTTTGAATTGCATTCATCTTCAAAATCTATTTTTTTCAAATGATTAGCAAACTGCACGTACAAAAAAATAAAAACGATTGAATGACTCCTTAATATTTTCCATTTTATATGTTTAAACATACAATAACAGTTGTTTACTTCTTATTTTGTCCAGAATGTTGGTAATTTAGCGAAGCGAGTGTATTTACTATGAAAAAACAAACTGACGTCATTTTAAAGTCACATCATTAATTAAAAATAACTAGGCCTTTGAGACGTGCTTAAAGATGTTTACTATGACGCTTTGTTCATTCAAAAATGTCACGCATGCGTGGTGTTTTGCAGCTTGTGTCACAATAAACTTATATTGTTCCGACGTGATCGCTAAAGTGTGGCGATTCAATTCCCGATAGTGCTGTAGACTGGATTGCTTTTTATTTTGCAGAGGTGCTCAAGTAGGGTCAGTTGGCAGCGGCCAGGTCGGGATAGCCACTCAACGAGATGATATGAAAAACTTGAGCTCGTTAGGGATTTTTTTTTCTACGTAATAGAGACTTGAATAAAATAACGAGTATGTTGAGACATGAACTGAGAACTTTCATATATTAAAAGCTTTTACTTCGAAGACATAATATAACCTTCCTAAGCAGATAGTCCAATGGTAACACTTCGGACTCGTAAATGAAAAGATGTGTGTGTGAATCCCGGCGGAGTAGGTACAAAAAATATACCATTTATATTTTCAAATATGCTCAACGCTGGGTTGAAAAATTCATAAACCTTTATTAAGACCATCTTGATGTGTGATTCATAAACAGCGCTCACCAAATAAATTATCATAATATTATTTTTGTAACTGCTTTTATGAGAGTACCTTAGGAAGACGAGTGAGATGTGTTCGCCCAAGGACATCACAGTGCCAGGATTTGAAGCGGCTCATGAAAACAAGGCACTGTATTTACAAGCACATTGCAACCAGTGGAAACAAATGACAACCACAGCATGACACTGCCTTTACAAGAGGATGGCGACCAGGAGAGACAAATGGGAGCACAATAAGGTACTGCCTTTACATCCATTGCCCGCATTAGCTCTACGTTTGTAAAAATGTAAAAACAAATAAAATTTCAGGGAAGAACGCTGTTGTTTCTTACTTTGCAATTAAATTTAAAATTAAAAATAATTATTCTGTAGAGCTCCGTCAAAGTAGCTTTTTATCAAAGCAGATGCAATCCTAGAGTTACGTATACATTTTGATCCTTTGTCTTGGCGGGAATGCTTGGAAACAGCGACTAGCAATGCATTTCTCCTCAAAGAGTAATTTGTTAGGAAGGGAAACTCTGCGTTTCTGCGAACCAAAGTCTTTCTTCGGGCAGAAATAAAAGCTCTGTAAATTTTACTTTATTATTGTATGATTCTTACTAACCATGAGAAACTTGATAGTTTTCTGATATAATAAATACTGTTGTTATTTGTTTAACGTTCCATAGTTTTATTCTATGGCAAGCATTTTTTATGTTATTTTATTTATTATGCACTATTTATGTTGCATGAAAATTATTTTATTATTGTTACTCTTTGCACAATTATTTACTATTTCTCTCTACACAAGAAGTAAGTACCTACTCTTATTTTCGTAAAAAAATATTTTCACCGTGACCGCTGTGTGTGACTTCTTCGGAATTCTGCTCACAGACGGCAGCAGAGCTCCGATGAAGTTACACACAATGGTAACGAAACGTAAGCAAGAGAAGAAAGTAGAAAAAATAATAAAAGAAGAAAGAAACTATGGACCACGGTCAAAGCCGGGAAGAACAATATCAAGAATACTGGAGAAATTTTTTCCGGGATATGTTGCCGTGGTCTGTGGGAGCTGGAGCTTCCGGACGTTTTGCCCATGTCTATGATTGACATCTTTAGTGTGAAAGTAAAATCATGAAGATGATCTTGATGAAACTGTTTGGTCAAGATCATCTATTTGTACCGCTACTTCCATTTACTGTGAGATATGCAGCAAACTGTCATGCCACTATTTGAAGGTCTTTCCGAGGGTGTTCTTGCGGCTGGGTTCACTTAAAGAGTAATACGTAGGATCCTACAGAAAAAATAATAAATTGTTTTTCATTGGCTTTAAAGGAACAACAAAATAGCTACTTTTTATAATTTATAAAATCCTTTGCAGAAGCATCATTCCATTGTTTTCATAAAACCCTCGGCTGGGTAGAATTTTACCATTTATAGTTTTGGAGTCTGGCCAACATTTCAGATGATGCTCCAGTCACTATTATTTTTGAGGATAATATAAAAGGGGATCTCATAAAAGTGCTCATGATATTTACGGCTTCGTGGAAACCATGAGACTGCATCTTCAAAGTATTATTAACCCTACAATATGAGTAATAATACTAGTGCGGTTTAGCACTCAATTTTCTGTAGGCTGTAAATCGAAGCCTCTTTGGAATGACTTGTTATTTACATTTTGATATTTTTATCAAAAGATCTGCTTTGCAGATTGAAAAAATAATTTCATCTTATTTGAATACGTTACATACTAGATAACTCGTAAAAAATGTGTCTGCTATGTAAAAGATAAAAGAACTCTGTAGAAGTAATGTATAAATATGGTAAAAGGTAAATAATAAAAAATAAAATATATTGTGAATATTCATTTTAAATAAGTAATGTAAAAATAAACTGGAAGTTTTTCTTCATGAGTTCATTTTTTTCCTCGAGTGCTATCGATGTTATCACACCAATTTGATATAATAACCATTATCAAAATAGTGAGATAACATCGGAAGCGCTCGAGGAAATAAATCAACTCCTGAAGAACAACTTTGTGTTTTATTTTTACTTATTAGACCAAGATATAGTTATCGACTTCAAAAGAAAAGGAGCGATCTCTATAGTCTACTGAGTAATGGGTTTGTATAGTGCCATACGAACAAAACGTTTAAAGAAATTTTCCTCAATCGAAACAATCCTATTATTTTATACTTCTTTTAAAAAATTACACTAACAACAACAACAAAAATTCTCATCTCCAGGTAGGCACTTTATTTGGCAAACAAAAAAAATCATACTGCACTTATTGGCACTGATTTCAGTCAAACATCGCTCTACGAAATTTTAAAAACTTTGTCAAACTTGTCGATTTTCACACATGCACACAAATATTACGGGAAGTTGTCTTCCCTTCGCTCTGATTAAGCAAACACAGATGCAAATTCCCGACCACGCCCCGCTGCTTCTTCCTGCTATATGCAGTGTATCAACCAGTGGCGGAGGGACCTAACTTTTGGAAACAATCTACTCTAACTTATTTAATCTAATCTAAATTGCAAAGATGTAAAATTAAGGATTCACATTATATGCATTTTCACAAGAAGACACGTATTAATTCGCGCTTAAACATGCCGCATGTGGACTTTCAATATACAACCCCAAATTTGAAATGAACAGACACCCTGCAACTCTTGCCAATCTTCTTTGAAACAGGGGTGATATCGGCAAAGTAAACCATTTTCTACAGCATGGGTGGTCAGCCGCATACCAACCTATAAGCCAAGGATCATCATTTCCAAAATAAGATAAAAAGATGTCAAAGAGAACTCACGGAAAAACTCACGTTCATGTCAGATTCTATAGCTGGCCGGCGCAATAAGAAATGTAAGTTAGCATTTAACAGTTTTTTTGTGAAGGAAAGTCGATGGAATTTATGATACAACTACGCCACTGGCAGAACTTCTCTTGGCATTTGGGGACCAGGACGCGTTCGTAGCCAACTTACTCAGTACCTCAAACATATACCTTCACGTTGTAACTCAGCCATAGCGTTAACCAATATGTTATGGAAACTAAAACGCTCAGTAAAGGCGTAAATTAAGAGCCTATAGATTTTGGGTAAATGCTATGATTGAGATTAACCGTGAGGTAGCATACTTGGGGTATGTTCGCAAGCAACTCACTCGAGAGCCAAAGTCAAGTAGAGTTGTCGACTCTTGGGAGCTTGAAGTTTGAGGACCAGTGAAGGACAAACAGAGCGACCGATTTTAGTTTCGTTCGATTTTGTATGCACTTTAAATGAACCATTGATTCTGAAACTTGTGACAAGCAATTGAACGCTTTTGCGCATCCATAAATTTCAATCTAAATTTCAGAGGTATATAACATACATGGTGCATTTTTAATACACATAAACATACACCGGCCGTAGACTAGAGATTAATGTTTTTCACTTGTAAGTGACTCTTTTCCCGGCAGAGCAACAAAAAATATGTCATTTCATTTTGAAAATATCTGATTAAGGAACTCATACAATGTTTAACGCAAAAATAATTTTGAAAAATAATAATTTTTATAAAGAAGAATTCAATTCAATTGTAGATTTCCTCCTAGCTAGAAACAGGTATACCTACTCTATATGCATTTATTATAGGTATTTGGTTAATTTATTAATTATTTATCATTAATTACCCAATAAAATCTGTTGTCAGGGTTAAAGAGGACCTGACGGGATTCGAACTGGCGCTTTTTTTTCAAGCATATGCCTGTTAAATAACGATTCCTTTATCGGATATTACACGAACCGTTATAAGAGAACTTACAATATTCTCGACGTTTCATAAGCGACGTAGCTAACGTGTTCGGAGACACCCTCTCTGCACGATGACTGAGGATGAACTCGTAGTCGTGTTAGCTTCGTCGCTAACGAAACGTCGAAAATAATATAAGTTATCTTATAACGGTCGTGCTATATCCAATAAATAAATTGTAACTGTGTAGTTCTCATTGTTGTAAATATGTCAAACGACCGTAATTCCAACCGACACCTAACAACATCTTCTTCTTGCTTGAGCATATCGCTAAAATTGTATTTATGGATATCCCACCAACATCATGTTTTATTTTCAGTCGAATCAATCACTAATTGTATTAAGTATGAAATATTAATTTCAATCGATGAAATTAAATCGACATCTTATGAGTTCATACCTTGACAGGGACTTTTGCAAGTATCACACGTGAACTGTTGCATTCCCGCCTTATTTCATTAGCAGAGATGCAACTAACATTTGCACACCAAGTTTCGCGAAGTTTCCGCCTGTGAAAGGGCGCTTGCATTCAGACATTGCACCTGCCACCATGAAGCAATTGCATATATGATAAAGACGAAGTTCTATTTATTAAAAAAATAACCGTGAATATTGTCACTAAAAAACTGCAACCCACAGTTATTAAAAAAATATCAAGACAAATACTAAAAAGAACATTTTTTGTGTTCGATAAAAGAATGTTATTTTCAAAATAATAGAATGGGACAAATGGTTTTTTTAATTTTATTTTCTTAGTACTTATGTGGCATGTGTAAGCACGAAATTACATTTGTCTACTTGTTCCCTAAATACAATAATCATAGTAATTCATACAAAGAGTTTCGCAATTATATACATAGAACTATGAAAACCCGTGTTTAAGGCATGGGGTAATAAATAATAATTTAGTAGGAATTATTTAATGAGCGCTGTTTTTGTGTAAATCACATCTCAAGAGCCCTCTGCGAGCCTGGTTGTCGCTATAGAAAGCACCGATTCTCAAGCAAGACCAAGTTGCTGTAAGGCTGGAAAGACCTACGTTGACCGGTCTTTAGCAAAGGTTGATTAATTTTGCAACCCAGAGAGAGCTTGATAGTTGAATAATGAAATATTTTTGTATGCTTCGCCGGGATTCGAACCTACTACCTTCCAAAACGATTTCAAACTACTAGACTACGGACTGGTGAAAATTCTTGTATAGTAAAAAAACTAGTGTACAAACTGGTATTCTTGTGTTTCAATTGTATTATTCGTATGTCAATGTCTTGCGAGTGTGTCGACATAAAATAAAAGTTAAAAAATAAATTCAAATCGTGTCATATTATAACACCCAGACATCTTTAAATACTTTTATGTGAGTCTATTTTTTTTAAACATTCGTGAAAACTTATATATTGTTATTGTTGCGGTTCTTTTAATCAAATGCCATTTATTTATTTTTCAAGATTTATTTTACACAATGTAAGTTTACAATGTACTGATTTCTAGCTCATGGCTTATTAACTTCACGGCTCAATGATTCAATCGACCTGCCTGCACAAAATTGCGGCTTACATTTATATACGTTCATACGGACGTTTCTCGACTGTTCTCGATTTTACATAGTGGATGATTCCATACCAGAGCGTTGTTCCACCAGCGTGATTAGAATCACGTATGCACTAATACTATCATTGGCTCGTAACAATATGAAAGATCACAGTGTTTATTTAAAAAACACTTTAAGATAAGTGTTTTGTGGCCGTGCTTTGCATTTAGCTCTCCATCTCTGGTAGCCAGTTAGCCAGCCACCCTAGGAAAGGCGCCTTGGGGCTGGGAGCGCTGCAGCGTTTGATAGGAGCCCGGAATCTAATTATCGACAAGCCCCAAGGTGTTCAGGGGAACAGTGCAATTTGTATGCGAGCTGGTAATGGGCGATTAGATATTGTTCTGCAGTGTGCTACATTGCAAATACATACTCGTACCTTACTTCATGCATCAGTTTTTAATTTGAACTAACTATTCCTTGACTTATAGGTTGGTATGATTCCTTGACTTATAGGTTGGTATGATTCCTTGACTTATAGGTGGGTATGAGGCTGACCACGCATACTGTAAAAAATGGTTCACTTTGCCAATGTCACCCCTATTTCAGGGAAGGTCGGCAAAAGTTGTGGGGCTTATGTTCATTTGAGGTTTGGATTTTATTTGTGAGTACGCATTCAGCATTTGTAAGCGCGAACTACACGTGTTAGTTTGTGGGCATACATCTGAGAGCTTTAAATGAATATATCCTTGCAACTTAGATTATAGATCATAGATACGACTAGGGTTTTTTAAATTAGAGTTTTGTATTCTGTATTTGTTTTGATGTTTATACATATTATTATTTGTGTTTAAAAAAATGTAACTTGTTGTATATGTTCCTTGACTTTTAGGTTGGTATGTGGCTGACCAACCATGCTGAAGAAAATAGTTCACTTTGCCAATGTCACCCCTGTTTCAGGGAAGGTTGGCAAGAGTTACAGGATGGATTTTCATTTGAGATTTGGGTTTTTATGTTGTAGGTTCACATGCGGCATGTACAAGCGCGAACTTATGCGCGTTTGCTTGTGAAATGCATATAATGTTAATCCTCAATGTTACATATCTTTGCAACTTAGATTAGATTACAGATTAGATACTGGTTAGTGGTTTGTAGTCTACCGGTGCACGCTGTGGACTACTAAACGGAAGTTTGTGAGTACAAACCCGACAGGGACACAAAAAAATACATTTAATGAATTACATGCTGTTCGCTGGATTGGAATATTAATTTTCTTTAGCAAAATTAGCAACTTTACAGCAACTGGGTCTTGCTTGCAAAATTGACGCTAAATAGCGAGGAGTAAGAAAGCAGAGGGCTCTTGAGATGTGATTCACACAAAGACAGCAGGTACCAAATATCACATTGAAAATTATTTTATTTATTCACTATGTTAAATATGAAACGTCATAAATTGCATTTCATATGGCAATGTCATTCCTGTTCCAGCGAAGGACGGAAAAACTTGCAGGGTACTCGCTGATTTGAGTTTCGGTTTTTGTCTTGTAAACACACATTCAGCATGTGTAAGCGCGATCTATACGTTTCTTCTTGTGGTCTATAATCTATAATCCAAGTTGCAAGGATATATTCATTTAAAGCTCTCAGGTGTATGCCCACAAACCAACAAGTATAGTTCGCGCTTACAAATGCTGAATGTGTACTTACAAATAAAATCCAAACCTCAAATGAACATAAGCCCCACAACTTTTGCCGACCTTCCCTGAAACAGGGGTGACATTGGCAAAGTGAACCATTTTTTACAGTATGGGTGGTCAGCCTCATACCAACCTATAAGTCAATGGTCATGCATGAAATATAATTCTTCAATATTTACATATCTTTGCAACTTAAATAAATATTTTTTGCCGATATTTGATAGAAGTAGCACTATAAAGTACACTACAAAAGTAGTAAGTAACACTAGCGTCTATAAAGTATCAGGGTAACATGTATATTCAAAGGGTAATCAAACATTCTGTATGCAGAGTCACTCTGAGGTGTCGCTCCTTGCAAGTCACATCCCCCACACACTTCTGTTTGCCTGTTCCTCAAGTCTACAGCGTAACTCAACCGAGGCGTTTTATCAAAAATGTACGACAACTAAAACGCACATGATAGGTGCTGCTTTATTCGCCATACATTTCTTATTGAACGCTATAGCTGAGTTTGGCGTTAAGTTTTGACTTGGGGTGCTGGCAGTGCACCGCCTTACAAATTCATGATTAGTAGTATTTCCCAGGCGAGCAACAAGGCTGGAAGTGACGTAGGAAACTGTTATGAGGGATGTAATATTGCATTGATATATCTGTAAAGTTTCATGCTTTCCTGGTAAACTTAAATACTGATTTTACTATGTAAAATGTTTGAAAGCGGTTATGTATACGGAAGCATTCAATTAAAAGACAGGTATGAAAATAAAGTAACTAATACAGCGTTTTTATTTATTTGGTTGGCAGTCTTACAGCTTAACCGAGCGAAACGCAACTAAGTTCCACATACAGTGAAACTTCTCGCCCCGTTATCCCCGAAGGGTTTCACATGTGACGAGTGAAACCTATTTATTTTTAAGGTAAAGGGGCCGGCCTTACTAATCTAATCTAATCTAATCTAATCTAAGCTGCAAAGATATATATCATTTAAGATTTATATTAAATGCATTCCCACAAGCAGATATGTATAATTTCGCGCTAACACATGCCGCATGTGGACCTACAATATAAAAACCCAATCTCAAATGAACATAAGCCTTGCAACTCTTGCCGTGCTTCCCTGAAACAGGGGTGACATTGGCAAAGTGAACCATTTTTTACAGTATGGGTGGTCAGTCGCATAACAACCTATAAGTCAAGAAAACACCAACCGCTTAACCCTCTTTACGAGAAATGAGTATCTGTTCCCTCGAAAGAGAAAACCTCTACTTCAAAAATGAAATTGTTGAAAAAGTACCATTGTAGGAGAACTAACATTATTCATGGCATTCTTTTCACATTGGGATGAAAAAATCTAACTGAATACATTGTTACGACGCCAACGAAACGTCGAGTACCATGTAAGTTCCCTTATAACGGTTCATGAAATATCCCGCTTGAAAAAACCCCGTTGATACTTTTTATATGAGCAATAACATTCAACCCACACATGTCCTTTGAAAATTGCGGTTTCATCCCAAAATAAAAGACCGGTGCTTTCATACAAAAAAATACATAAAGGTAAATCAAGTGAATTCCCGACCCAGTCAATTGTTCGGCCAAAAATATTACATTTTAATACCCGCTACAGATGTTCGCTAAACATTCATCATTCTTGTACGTTTGGGCATATCTAATTAAAATCGAAAGCCGCTTGTTATTGTCAGTTTGAGCAATACAGATTTGGTGATTTTTGTGGCTATGTAATTTGATTTGTCATATTTTTTTATCAGTCTCAAATTTTACATGAGAGTGAATTAAAGAAAAATGAAACGTGTTTATTGGTTATTAATCCAAAAAAACCGCTTTAAGAAAATGTTTTCAAAAAATTTGTCTTGTTTATATTCTTTCTAAATATTTTTGATGCGTCATGTTTTTTTTAAAACATTTTTTTTTCTTTTGAATTAAACAAGAACTCATTGGCAGTTTTCAGGATGAATGCATTTTTGAGGTTTCTCGTATTTAAACTCTTTTTACACATTTTCGACTTTTAATATTCCCTTTTCTTATTCCCTTCTTTCACAATTTTGCTTATCTGATTATTTTTCGACCTTCCTGTTCTATTTTTGCCTTTTACATTTACAGAAACACTTTGTCACCTTACATCATTCATTCTTTTCACATGCCTGAAACATTTCACCACATTTTTACGTGATAAGATAACACAAGAGTGACAAGATGTATGATCGCGTGGGGGCTGAAAAGCCCACATTCGTAACCGACATAAAGATACGTCACGCAAAAATGTTGAATGATGACCGATTGCGTATATTTCTCTCAATTGCCAAACTCGTGTAACAGAAGATACGATGATATTTCTGGATTTTTAAACCGTTTATTTTTTCTATATTTATACATTTTATTTCTTTCACTCAAAATATGGCTTTCCTGGAAATGGTCGCTTACAAAAATACTAGGTTCACCCAGCCTTACAGAAACTGAATAAGACTGACTTATAACGAAATACGAAAGAGTTATTTTATCAATATTATTATTTTCTCCCTAACTTAACACCGTCATCAAGGACGACATCAAGGGAACTGCAAGCAGAGGATGGCTGAACACAGCAGCCGATAGACAGAAATGGAGATGATTGGAGGAGGCCTACGTCCAGGAGTCAACCCGGTCAGATGATGTCACAATGTACAACCTCCTTTTACCAACTTAATTAAAAAAAAAAACAAACAACAATTTTCACTTGATAAAATAACATCTTCTGTCACGTAAATTTTTCAGGTATATTCATTAAGCTGACGCAGAGTCCATACATTGGGCAAACATGTTCCTTTTTATGTAAAATCCTCTCGTGTGAAATTGGCACTTTCGCGTAAAATTGGCACGTTTTTGCGTAACTTTTGCCAATATCAATATTTTGCGACATGGCGAATATTTAATTTGGTGCTAAGCCATAAATTAACGGACCAGTAACCTTACATAACAACTGTTTTAAAATTTAGCGTAAAGAAAGAAAAACATTTGTTTCAAAAATGGGATTATTGATTTTAGTCGATGTACTTTGGTAGTCAAGGTCTATAAAAATCTAAATAGGTACTATTAATTTCTAAAAAAAATACTAAATGAAATCCTTGAAGCATCTGAAAAGAATTGGAAGGAAAATTACAAAGCATTGTTTGATGAATGACTGGTACTTTTAGTAGTAATTGAAATGTGTGAGTGTGAATGTATGCGTTATTTAGTACATACTTGGGAATCTAGACACGTTATAGTAAGCTCTCGACCCTTCTTCAGACCGGACATGAAATAAAATCAGATTAACACTTTTTCAAAACTGTTTTAATATTATTACAGTAATATGAAAAAGAAAAGTGATTTTTCTGAAAATAAACACGTTTGCAGACAGCAAACTTTTTTCTTTCAATTTCTAACATTTTCCCTAAAACAACTTACTTTGACTTTATTTGATTTTATCAGTGAGTGTACACAGTGTTCGAAGAATTAAAAGAATAAAGGCAATTTCAACAGCAAAAGGGTCCTAAACCAACAGAAAATATTCCGTACAGATTTTTCTTTCATTTTCGTGCAAAGAAAATTAAGCTTTTTCACTTTCTTATACCAAGTTTACATAAGATTAAGCTGTTATTAAATTATTAATGTTTTTACAAACACCAACTTTTTTTGTGAAAAAAAAGAGCAAGGTACTTTTAATAACTGCCCCGTTAGGGAAAATAATCCTGAAAATATATTTTTCTAACAATGTACACAGAAAATCAGTACATACATCAAAGAAAGTATATAAGTCACTAGTCATCATCATCATCGGCACGACAGCCCACAGGGATCTTGGCCTCCTTGATCAACGATAGCCACCGCTGCCTATCCAACGCCTTCTTCTGCCAGTCCCAAGTCTTCCGCCACACTTCCATTCAGTCATATTCATGTGGGTCTTCCCGCTTACCTGCGCTTCTTTAGATCCTCCATCACGACAACTCATTAAGCGCCTTTTTAAATACATTAATTTGAAAAGATACTTGGTTCAGTCTCTGGTTGAGCAATTTTTTAATGCTCTTTTTGGTACATATTCATATGTGTTTAAAGAAACCACGTAGACAACATAATATTATGAACTCTTAAGCCACAGAGGTAAAATCAGCCTGGATATTGCTTGCGTTGGCTCAGTAGTGATTAACAAGTTCACAGAGAGCCCTTGATGTGTGTTTTGTACGATTGTAACACTTACCAAATTATGCATTTAAAGATTTAAGTTCATAGTAAATACACATGGCCGGTCCGTAGTCTAGTGGTAATTCTTCAAATAAATTGTTATGTTATTTTAAAATAACTTATAAAAAAACAATCTCGAAGTGTGCAGTGTGTGTTTGTGGGCCGAACGGTCACGGAAGCGGCCGAACTGAGCCGTGTGATCTGATCGGGCTGTCGGTCATCAGTTCCCGGCAAGATGTCAACCGATTAAGACGTCAGCGACCAAGCACCAAGCGGTGCAAGAGGGGGCACTACAATGGAGCTCCCCCCTCCCCATCTACTTGGATTTCCTGCCAGCAAGGCACCCGCCTTGTGGACCAGAGGCATAGGAGACATAGTGCATAGGAGCGCCCACCCAGGGGCTCCAACGTGTAGAGGCGTCCGCCTTGGGAACCGCCGCTAGCGTGCGGAGCTCCAGCCAACAGAGTAGGGAGTGTTTAGTGAAAAGATGTAGGTCTGGCCATTCCCTTATTTCCTCTTTTTCTCCCATATTAGTAAAGTAAATAAACCCTTATTTGTTCATGTTAAACTTATATTTTAATTATACAACCTTCCCAAGATATAAGTAAGCAATACCAAAGAAAGAGCCCCACGCCCTGAGAGTGATGCTGATGAGAGCTAGCCGGATGTTAGTATCCTGGAGATACCTTTCAATCTAAACATAATAAAATGGAAGGTTGTGGGCTTGAATCCCGGTGGAGTACAAAAAGTATACCAATTATATTTTCAAATATGCTCTTCGCTGGGTGAAAAAAGTAAAAATCATGTACCTTTTCCAAGAACCGGTTACCAAAGGTCGATCGAGGCTTACAGCAATTGGGTCTTCCTTGAGAATTGGCGCTTTCTATGGCGATGACCAAACTTTCAGAGGGCTCTTGAGGTGTGATTCACACAAAAACAGCGCTCACCAAATAAATCATTAAAATATTATTATTCCTACATCCTAATAGTAGTACAAGTGATTAGTGACCACCCATGCTGTAGAAAATGGTTCACTTTTCCAATGTCACCCCTGTTCCAGGAAAGGTTGGCAAAAGTTGCAGGATGTATGTTTATTTGAAATTTCGGTTTTTTATATTGTAAGTCCACGTGCGGCATGTTAAAACGCGAACTCATACGTGTCTGCTTTTGAAAATGCATAGAATGTGATTCACCAATGTGACATTTCTTTGCAACTTAGATTAGATTAGATTACATCAGATCCATTTACCAAACCTCAAGACTACTGATTCTTCTTTTTTCAGTTCTTTACTGCCATTTCAAAACTTTCCTCGTCCATCCTGTAATTTTAATACGAACGTAAAATTTGAAAATTATTTTTATACATTCTGTGGGTAAAATTTTTTTTTTTTGAAAGATAAATGAATGAGTTCTTCCGCGAACATAAAAATATAAACAAACTGAATACATCAAAAACCTTCAAAGACCCAGAATATAAATACAAACAAATACTTATTTTTAAAAAGACGTCATAATGTGTACCGCACCACCTACTCAAATATATTTAAAAAAACATCTAGATTTATTTTCTACCCACAATTCCTACGTATACCTTCCCACGAATCCTCCAGCACATAAAATGTGTGTTCAATAGTACAATTCACACCTTTTTATTTTTCCCAGGGATCGCTATGTACAGGGCTCGTCGATAAATTGTAAGGTCGTCCCCCTCCGGATTCCCTTCTCATGATTTCTCGCGCCAGGTGACCGTATTTAACCTTTTTCGCGCTTTTTCCCCCTCGCAGGTACAATCGGAATCGAATAAAACACTTTGAAAGGGTAAAACTTGGAAAGTGATACAACCTCCTCCCGCCCTCACGGTTCGAACAGCCCCTCCCACGTCTTGAAGCTTTTAAATCGCACTTTAAAAGCAGGAGGAATTGTAAAAAACGTATTCTGTAAAGTTCAGTTTGCAATGTGATCTTTCATTAAAGCAACATTGAACAATCGAACCATTGAATGTACAACTGTGTGAATGTACAAAAATTTCAGATAATATTTTTAAGAATGTGTGTCTGTGTGTTTTTAATTGTGAGTGTGTCTGTGTCTCCCAATGTAGGTGTTTAAATAATTTTACTTGTATTTGTTAGATACTGTGTAAGTACTTGCTCGAACATTCTAAATACGAGTACAATATTCTGGCGTGGTCTCGCATGTGCCAGAATAACTCTTATACACTTATAAATAGGGACCGAGATGCTTTGTAAAGAAGACTTGTGTCTAAGCTGTCAAGCAATACAGTACAAAACCTACTCTATGAACGCATCGAATGTGAACCTTTCTTAAAATAGATTGTGCAAAATAAAGAATCCAAGTTTTTATTAAATTGAACTCATATCATAACAATGTTAAAAAAAAAAAACCGTAGAAGAAAAAATATGTGGAAATGTGTAAAATTTACTTGTGACTTCAAAGTAGAAATAGTATAACCTGCAAGTATTTTTCAGAGTCAAAGTCGGGGATACGAGGATTCAGTTTTAAAGCATTATTTAAAACGGTGTCAACTTCAAAAATACTCAGCCTCATTTTCAAAATAAATGGTAAAACATACGTTTGTATTGTCACGTCAATGACAATAAAGCATTTCAATACTGAAGTAATATATTCAAGTAAACTAAAATCTCCCACATAACTGTGAGTAAAAATCAAAACACATAAAATCCTACACAAACCGTAGAATCTTTCTTCAAAACTCTCCATTAAATTTTTAGCACACCCTGCGCCTTCCGGTCTTCGATTATGGCACGCACGGCGCCAAGCATATGCCTATCTTGCAGGGGCGAAGGGTCATTATTTTCTGGAGGAAACCCTTTTAGAAATAAAATTTAATTAACAAATGGTTAAGATTAACAAAAATCAGTAAAAACTAGTTCTTCGTTGTAGTTTATTTTGAAAAAATATTGAATTTCTACAAAAATGATAAGATATTCTGTCACAATAACTCCAAGGCAGGTAAACTTAGTGATGTTTTTTTACAAGAAAAATTTACATAATTCCACCGTTTCTATTTTATATTAACAGGATCCATATATTTAATACCAAGACTGATATCCAGGTTAAAAAGTCAGCAGATTATATTGGTTGGTTCACATTCAATGAATAGAAGGTGTCATCAGTGTCCGGAAAAGATCATTATGGTGATGGACTCAGAAGGGAGTAAGGCATTGAAAACACTCTTATTAAAATGCAAGATGACAAACTGTCAGCCTATAGAAGAGTGAGACTCAAAAACAAAGGATAAATATACCCATTCCAGTTCGATGTAACAGTAATGATGTCTGGACAAGATAAAAATCATTATGTAACTGTATTTTTTTAGGATATTTTTTAAAGGAAAGCCTATGAGAATCGCGTTACATTAACCCTACGCCACTGCAATCTATCCCTAAAGCCGTGAATTATTTCTAGACATTGAGTGCACTTTGAATTATTCAGAGCTTAAAAAGCTCAGTGTAACCGAGAAGGAGCCTTCCGCGAAGAAAGTTTCAACCTTTGCGGGTATTTTTCAGGTGCCATCTTTGCATTTTTTACGTGGAAGCCCCATGGAAAAAAGCTTTAACGCAATATTCTCTATTCAGGTCCTTTTAGCGGTGCGAAATTTATGGCGATATTTAAAATATTCATATTGGCGGATTGTGAATAGTATGAGCGTAGACATTGAAATTTATTGCTGCACTTTTTAGGGTTAAACAAAAGGTTGAAAATTTGGGTACAAGCTCATATTTTAAGAGCAAATACATAAATAATCATTTTAAATAATGCTTATTTTTTATGAAATTAACAAGGCGAGTTTAATTATCTAACATATAAGACGTTCATTTGGAAAGATATGACAGTTCTCAAATGTACTTGTAAATTAGTTACCTACATTTGTATTAGTCTTTCCAAGAAGAAAAAATATGTTTGATAAGTTCCTCGAGGCATAAAATGAAAGAAATATTTTTAACAGTTGGTTTTCTAAAATTACTGGAAGTACATAAAAATGGAATTTTTTCGTTTGCGTATGATGCTATCTCCTGATTATTAAAAGAACTTCGTTATTGTATTTCCTTACGACCTGTTTAAGTTTTTTCAGTAAAGTGTATATCACAGATCACGGAATATAAAGGGTATATCTATAATCTCTTTAATCTGGCAATATGAAAATAATATATTCAAGATAAAAAAAACAACAAGTTTGTTTCGATTTCGATTCGAATGCCGCAATCGATAACGAATTCGTTTTCATTTTTATCTTCTAAGATGAACGATTACAGAGTGAATGCCATTACAATCAATACAATAATACAATCAGTTTTGAGCCGTGTAAAAAAGTGATCAACTCATCTTCTTCAAACATAGCCGTCCAACTGTGGTATTTGCAAAATCAAAATCAATTTAGGCAAAGAAAAGAGCTGTAATAATTCAGTCGCGTTGGAAAAGGGCGTTATAAAAACTGTCGTTTACCTAAATAAGAAAAGCGTTAAAAACGCTCGCACCGCACATCGCCTCTACAAGCATCTACCCCAAGCACAAAACTCTACACCCAAACTCAAACACAGCGTTTACCAAAAAATATAGAAATTTAAACAGCGCTTTTATTGAGCTTTAGATTTGTAGTAGATTTTTCTGGAAACGCTATTGTTGAGTTTAAACGTAAATGACGCTGATTTGTCAATGCGGTTTCCCTCAGATGGCCAAACACCGCTCCTTCATTGTTCCGGATATTTTTTCTGCTCGTTTTTCAGTGCCGCTGCCCTTCTTCCCCCCCCCCCCCCTCACACCCCCGTGCCGAGCGGTTCCGATTCCCGGCACGTAGAGACGTAAACTGAATACCGCCCCTGCCGCTCCGATAAATATCGCTATCAGAGACGAGCTTTCTGTAGACTCTTGAAGGTAGTGCATGCCTTTAATGACTGACTGGTAAATAAACAAATAGAAGAACATATGCTATTCAATAATGCTTTTTTTTATTATTTTCCGGTTCATTGATTTCTTAAGGCATAGTTAATAACATATTAGTAGGTATAATTATTCATTGACAAAACGCAATATACCTACAAAATTTTGATCGTAAAAAATACCTTATAAATGTTTTTGATTTATCTTTTTTTAATACGTTTTTATAAATAAATAAAATGAAAATTTTTATGGTTCGTTTGGTGAGAGCTGAGACACGTATAAGTTCGCGCTTAAACATGCCGCTCGTGAACCTACAATATAAAACCTAATTTCAAAAGAACGTAAGCCCAGAAACTCTTGCCGATCTTCTCTAAAACAGGAGTGACATTGGCCAAGTGAACCATTTTTTACAGTATGGGTGATCATCTCATACTAACCTTTAAGTCAAGGAATAAACCAAGTCAAAAAGAAACCAATCAGAAAAATTCAGATTATGAACTTAAATAATATTTTAGAATTCGAGATTTGGGGTTTATGAATTTTCGCAACCTCGCGAATAACTTTGAATGGAAAATTATTACTAGGCACACGGCATCTATACATTTTTTTCAAAAAAAAATGTTTTCTTTCAATATTGTGTCATTAATACTTTCCATATTGTGACCAAAGAATATGCCTAGATTAGGTAGAAAAGTCAAATCCTCACCACAAAATGTTATCGAGGCACGTCCCTGTTTGCTAAAATTTACGGAGGTGGGTGCCGCATTAGAGGGATGAGCTGACAAGATAAAAACACCAGTACCTACCCCAACTGAAAAAAACGTATATACTAAACCATAGCGTTGTAACCAAAATATTATATTTAAACTAAAACAGTACGAAGGGTGAGCGTTTTACTTTCTTATTAAGTTTTGCAAACGCTATGGTTGCGTCAGAGTACTTGGGGTACCAGAGGTGGTAGGACGGATGTGCAAAAAGGCGGAGGCTTAACCCCTCAAGTGCCGAAACGCCTATAGGCGTCACATAGTACTAATCGCGATTTTTTTCATTTTTCTTTAGTTTTTACAAAGCAATAAGATCGAAAATCGCGTGAAGTACTGCTATTGGGTAGAACCATCCACCAATAAAGTCAAATCATTAATTTTTGTTTGTAGGTATTTAAAATATAATATTAAAGTTGACCTTGAAAACGGACTCTTGAAAAAGCCAAATTCCACAATTTTTTGACATAAGAACACTAACACTCAAAAAAAAAATCTTTGTGTAAATTAAAAGGGTCATTAATTCTTCTATCTTTTGCGATGTATTTGGATTTCGTGCCTACGCATACTAATGAGGTATATCTATTTTTAGAATTTCGATCTTTTTTCCGTAATCTAAATTATAATCGAGGAAAATAATAATTTCATCAAAGTTTTTTTTTTTTTGGTAGGCCCTAAAAAAACTTTATTTCACTGTTTTTTGAGATAAAAAAACCCACAGGAGATATGTTTTGTATCTTTGGAGATATTTAATATAAAAAACCAAGAGTTGGGTGTCTGAATTAGGCAGAAAATCGCTGGCGCCTGAGAGGCAGAGAGAAGAGTTTCACGTCTTCCTGAGATTATTATATCAAAGATTATACACGTAGCTTTAAAGTGGATTCCCTTGTGAAATTTCGACTTTCATCAAACGACAAACATACACTTGAAATCAAAATGAAGATCAAACTGGGGCTTAAGTTGAAGTTTAAAGGTAAAAAAATATATTGTTTGTAGTTGCATTTATTTTGTAATCGCTCATCTTAAAAGATAAAAATAAAAACAATTTTGTTTTCGATTACGACGCCGAGTATTTTGAAATTCCTCGACCAGTTTCGCAAACAATCCGTTTGCATCTTCAGGTGGCTAACTAAATACTATTTGCTTAATACCAAAGCTAAATAAATGTCATAGTATTTATTTAGCCACCTGAAGATTCAAACGGATTGTTTGCAAAACCGGTCGTGGAATATTAATATACTAGCCGTAATGGAAAACAAAATTGTTTATCTTTAAGTGATTAAAACACTGTTTGAATTTTCACTCTTAATTTTTTAATTATTTGGACACAAACGTTTTCGACCACACAGTAATCATCATCAGGTAATAAAAAAAACTGTGATTACTGTGTAGTCTAAACGTTTGTGTCCAAATAATTAAAAAATAAAGAGTGAAATTAAAAAGTGTTTTAATAACTTAACGATAAGATGAATTTTCACAGTGTTAATGCACCGACCATCCAAAAATTGTTTGTATCTTTATCTTGTAGAAAATTATGCTTGGGAACCTTGTTTTCGAAACAAATCGAATCACCGCCGGCCGAATTGTTTTTATATGAAGAAATTTCACGAAGCCTCTGCCAATCGAAGGCAGTACCTTAAGTACAAAACATTACGATTAAACACAACAACCAAAATACTATCAAAAGTAAAAAAGCGCCTCTAGTAGGAGTTTTAATTTTTATTATTTTATTTTGCAACGCCACAGTTAAGTTGTAGCTTAAATTGTATACTTGGCGTATTGACCGTCAGGGTATCAAAGACCCCCTGGTTCTGTCGACTGGAAGACCCTCAAAGGAAATCGGGGGTCCACGCTTCTTTGAGGATATTCATATAAAGTAGGAAAAAGTGGAGAGAAAAGAAGAGAATGGCCGAAGGCAAGGATGGAAGGGAAAATGTTGGTCTTGGGAATGTCTACACTATAAAAGTCAAACAGGAAATTCACAAAATATTGAGCTTCAATTTGGAAATATTATTGTTACCAATTTTTTCAGTTTGGTGAAATTAAAATAATAAAAGAAAACAACAGCTACAGCCAGAGGGCTAGGGTTTGATCCCACCGAGAGTTTTTTTTTTATAAATCTATAAAGAGGAATGCGGTTCTAAAACTTTTTTCCTCAACAGGTTTTTATGAAATCAATTAATGTCAAATCAAAAAACCCGGAACCAAAAAATCAAGAATCAATTAATGGTTTACCAGTTCTATTAAATCAATTGTTAGTTAGTATTTACCCAATGACATGTGCATACACAGCGTTAATGCTATCGTCATGTTGATCCGATAGTGTAAGAACCAGCGCCTGTGTTGATTTATTTCAAAAAGTGCTAGTCAAATGACAACGTCTTTTCTCTCTGTCATAGTTAGGTCATGGTACATAGTCATACTATTCCGTTTCTGTGTTTTCTTCTAACCCGAATCATAATAATCAACATTGGGCTGGAGGGCTCTTGAGGTATGATTCACACAAAAACAGCGCTCACCAAATAAGTCATCCTAATATTACGAGTATTATTTTTATGATTTTTTCCGAGTAATGACAACCTACTTTTTCGGGAGCAGAGATACTAGAACTTCAAATAAATTGGTTGGCGTAAGGCTGCCTTTCTTCATAAACCACTTGAGGAATAAAGAAGTTAAAATATGTATCCATTTTATATCCGTTCCTTGACTTATAGGTTGGTATGCGGCTGACCACCCATGCTGTAAAAATGGTTCACTTTGCCAATGTCACCCGTGTTACAGGGAAGGACGGCAAGAGTTGCAGGTTGTATGTTCATTTGAGATTGGTTTTTATGTTGTAGGCTCACATGAGGCATGTGCAAGCGCGAACATAAAATAGATTTTCGAACCGTGATAGTGGAGAAATCATGTTCCATACTTTTTTTTGGAGTCGTATTCTATGTTAATATGTATTATCTATGGCGATGCAGCACGAGGGGTTTTCGTTCAATAAAATATCTAATTAAGAAACATAACAGTTTTCAATTTATTGTTTCTATTTTTCTTTTAGTAACGTTATTAACTAGTTGTTAACTAATTAAAACAATTTTAATTAAAAACTTTCATCATTTTAATTAAACAATTAGACAAGTGTTTACACAATACTCACGAACTATTCACATTTAAAATAACAGAAGTAAGTATAATAATAATATTTAAACGTATTTGAAATTTCTATATTATCCTTTCAGCTGAGTGCTTAAATTTTGGTAAATTTTGACTTAAAAACACCATCATTATATAATTCTCTACAAACATAATATAATCTTGAAATAACAATCATTAATCTAAGTTACAGAGGCAGTTTATGTTTTGAGGTTCTCTTTCCACGTACAAATACAAACAGGCATGTGTAGGTTCGACTTTACACAATGTTAAAAAAAATTGAGGTCCATATGACCATATACATTGCAACTCTCGTCGATGCTATGGTCAAGGGGATAAAGCGTCAGCACTCAAATTTGCGTATCGAGACAATCGCAAGTTCGAACCCCTCCTGCGTCGTGTTCTGTCGACAATAACTTTGACCCTAATTCAACAGATGTCATTGATTAGTTGTTAAATAATAATTTATTAAAATAAAAATATGAATTTGATAATATTAACACCTGTTTCTGGCCAGGCAAAATAAGTTTATAAATTGCATTTTTCTTCAAATTTTTTTTTTTTTTAATAATAATAGTAACTTTTTCTTTATTTTTCCGTTTGGGTCTTGTCCTCTTTGATCAACCGCTGCTTGTTCAACTTCTTTTACCTCCATTTTTTTTCTCTTACCGCACGATAGTCTGCCATCATCCATGGTCCACCCACTGAAGTTGACCAAATGCAGTCTGCCGACTTAGATTGACCGGACCACATCGGCGCGTCTTGAAACGATGAGCTATCTAATCTAATCTAATCTAATCTAATCTAAGCTGCAAAGATATATATCATTTAACATTTATATTAAACGCATTCCCACAAGCAGACATGTATGATTTCGCGCTAACACATGCCGCATGTGGACCTACATTATAAAAACCCAATCTCAAATGAACATAAGCCCTGCAACTCTTGCCGTCCTTCCCTGAAACAGGGGTGACATTGGCAAAGTGAACCTTTTTTTTTTACAGTATGGGTGGTCAGCCGCATACCAACCTATAAGTCAAGGAACATACATGACAAATTAAATTTTTTTAATGAATAAATAATAATATATACATGGACATTAAAAAAAACTAAATCATAAAACCAATTTCACTTTAATAAACCCTAGCCGCCAACATTACAGATCAACCGCCATTTCTTTCTATCCTTACATACTTTTTTCATTTCCTCCAGAGTCATAACCTTCTTCATACAAGCTCTTCTTTTATTATGACTCTGGATATTCCATTCATTCGCAATTTCGGATATATGAGTAAAAATAAAAAATAACAAAAAAACTTCCATGTCAAGAAAACTGTAGTTTTTCCAACCATCTGCTTTTAGCGATTTTGTGCTTTCTTTTGCCAAGCTGCATCATCAGCGGATTCTCAGTGATCCCGTCCTTAGTTTTATTTCTCATTTACCCGTGATCTAGCAAAAATCCCATAGGTAAAGAGTGCCACCCGAAGTATGCCACAAGTTTCAGTAGCCACTTACTTTTAGAGTTATGGGCACGCCTCTCACCTAGATGTACTTGTTTTGACGTGCCGTTGCTTTTACTTCACGGGAAGGCCTCCCGCCACTTGAAAAAATATATAACTTTGCATGAGCGTCCATGTGCTGTATGTCCTTCTAGCACATACATACAGGACGGATATGTGGATGATTTGAGCATACCTCGAGAATAAAAAATAAGTAAATACTCAACTAGCAGATAAAATGTGTGAAAAATAAAACACTCACTCGAAGCGTTCTTGTTTCTTTCATACATTCGTTCTGTTTACAGTATTTACGCGATGGTTGAGTATTTTCGCCAAGTCGTATACTAGGAGTACGGATAAGTATGTATGTATTATTTGTACCTTGGTAGATCCACGTGATTGGGGGTAAGCCAATACCCCGTAATTTGCGATTGAATAAAACATTTCCCTTATCCGCTTTTAAACCCCCGGCCGGTAGGTTTCAGGTTAATCAAGAGACCGCATGAAATCAAAATAAATATTATTCAATGCAAACAAAGCTGGGAAATATGTAACGAGATTTATTCCGGAAATAGGAGTGATGTGGAATTGACAACGGACAAGGGAGATTTTTTTTAATAAATTTGCAAAAATAAATACAAAACACAACCTTTGAATGTGTGTAGTCTTGGCAACAACAAGATACATTTTCAATTCATAACTAACATTTATGGATTTTATGAATATTCTATTTTGTGTTTTTTTTTTTTTTATTCCTTGACTTATAGGTTGGTGTGAAGCTGACCATCCATACTGTAAAGATTGGTTCACTTTGAAAATGTCACCCCTGTTTCAGGGAAAGTCGGCAAAAGTTAATTTGGATTTTATTTTGTAAATAAACATGCAGCATTTGTAACCGCAAACTTTCATGTGTCTATTTGTGGACACGCATTAAATATGATTCTTAAATATTAATATATTTTTGCGACTTAAATTATAGATTTCACAATTACCAAATTAAATTTATCGTCAGCTTAGAACCAGCGCTGTTTTATTTCAAACATACGCTAGACAATTCACAACGCCTAGTCTCTCGGTCACATCACCGATTTGAACTTTGGGTCGTAACATGACAAATTCCTTCTCTTCTTCTTAGACTCATTTCATTCAACATGGTGGAAGCAATCATTCTTCTAGAGTTTTCTCTTCACTGCGCTGCAGCGCTCTTTCCAAGGAAGCTGTGTTCGCTTGATTGGTCCACTGTGTTAGAATTTATATCTCCCTGCCTGCGATGTGGAAGCTAAAGCAGACTCAAGAAGAATCAAAGGACTTCTGAAAACATCTGAAACGAGAGTTCTTAAAATTTTAACATTACGAGATCGCATCCGCGAATACGAAAAGCCTGTTAAACAGAGGGTATGAGATCTCTTGTAGGAATTATGAAAGCCTCGCATATGTCGTTGCTAATAAAATGCCTAAAGGTGGAAAGATAGTTGGACCTCTTCATTTCAGGATCATGAAACGATATTAAGTTTTTTTGTTAATCACAGATCGAAAGGTCTAAGTCAGTGGTTCTGAACTTGGTGGCGAAAATTACTAAGGAGGCGATGGGTTCATCTATTACGCACAAAGGGGCTATAAATAATAATAATAATATAATCTAAGTTGCAAGGATATATTAATGTAAAGCTCTCAAATGAATGCTCACAAACAAACACGTGTAGTTCGCGCTTACAAATGCTGAATGTGTACTTACAAATAAAATCCAAACCTCAGGGCGATGGGTAAAAATAAGTTGGGGAATACTTATCTAAATCAAGAAAAACAAGTTGTAAATACCGTTTGTTTAGATGGCGTTTATATTTCTTTGTTGCCAAGCAATTCAATCCATCTTAATTTTTTTAAGATGAGATGAAATCATAAATTTCCTCCATGCTCTGTTCCGACATACATATTTATTTACTCATTTTCCTCGTGGATTCCCGTTGTTATTTCAAACCCTGTACTTAATACGTAAACTTATACGTTCATAAACTTTTATGTGGCTCGTATGAATTTATTATTTTATGGAAATCAAACTATCCGCTGTAAAAATGTTTTGTGTGTGGATATGCTTTCAACAGATATTCTGTTATCGGGTTTCTGGTTGCTTAAACAAAAACCAACAAAATCAAACAAAAACAGACATCAAATATAATAATCTCATCCATAGATATGAAGTCCTTACAACTTCTAAAAATAACTGTTAGGTAAACCACCCCTCAAGAGCAGTTAGTCTACGAGGTTGGGCGTCGCAAGTCAACGCCAATGTATCCAGCTAGAAATAGGTGTTGAATGGCTAAAGATGATTATTTTTCCCCTCTGGAGTGCGCATGAAGAAAACATAGATAATTTTAGACTTTTACACATTGCAATACAGAAAGAAACATTTGGCAAACGTTCTCCCGGAAGACGACATAAAAGATGGAAAGACATCTGGAGGTCAGCATCACAGGAAACAGGCAACTTGGAACAAACAGATTCCCAGTTTTAAACAAGGAAGAAGAAAGAGTTTTAGGCTTACACGGCCGGCTGAAGATGCTGGAGAGATGTTTTCCGGGATCTGTTGCCGTGGTCTGAGAGAGCTGGATCTTCCGGACTTTTTGCCTATGTCTACGATCCTATGATCAGATCCCGAAATACATTTCTCCTGCAAAGAAGAAGTAGTTTTTTTATACAATTTTCAGTTCAGTATGCGTTTGAATTTTGGCTAAATCTGCTAAGTGCTCAAGTGTCGTGTAGTGTTTATTTTTACTCTCCTTTTTTTAACTCAAAATAAATTATATTAATTCCGAAATAGGTCTTTTCGTATTCAAATCTAATCAATCAAAGTTACACAAGGGTGGTTTTCAGACCTCTACGGTCCACTTGTCCCTATGAATTACATAGGGTAAGGTTTTTCCCAATTTCTCGAATCATTTAACCTTATTACAATAATTCGCTTTGATCTACTGGTGGGCGGATATGATCGCCTAGCCTTATTGGGATGAAAAAGATTTATTTGTAAAGAAAAATTGATACAGGGGAGAGTAAATTTATGATTAAAAAATAATATAATACCACCTATTCCGTATTTCAAAATTTGGTAGCTTACAAAATGAAAGCCTATTTTATAATTATAAATTATTTAACGTCCGGGCGATAACTCGGTTGGTAAATGATACATTCCATGCCGAGAGCTTGGGGTTGAATCCCACCGAAGGTGCCGTAAATGATTTCCTATTTCGGGGTATATTTTCAAACCCAAAATAAAATACCGGGCAGGCTTACTCAGCCTTCACAACTAATGAACTGTTCAATTTTCACGGAATATGTGTGTAATGTATAATTATGATATGATTATTTAGAGTAGGTAATATCATATATAAGGTAATGTATTATTGTAATATAATATTATTAGAGATTATTATTGCTTCACTGGTCAGTCTGGTTTTGTCTCTCGCCTTGTAAACACTGAAATGGAATAATACATCACATTGAAACCAAGACTCATCTGTTCGTCTGATTGATATCCCCCATCCACAATAAACATCCCCAAAATACATCACAGTGGCGCAGTCAGGATAAAGAAGAACCATATAAAACGGGATAAAAAAATTTTTTTTTGGAAGAAATAAAATAATATTGTTGCAAGAGCAACATGTGGGAATCTTCGAGAAGGAAGAAGGATCTGAAGACTGAGGATCACGAAGCCAGCTGAGGCGAGGTTGCTGCAGGGAGAACTGGAAGAAGTCTGAAGAGAAGGAGCGGTTTTCTTCAAGAGGAAGAGAACTCACGGAGCCAAGAGGAATCGCTGCAGGGAGTTACTGCAGCGGTTTTCTTTTCAAGAGGAGAGGATCCAACTGGGGCGGAGTGCTGCAGGGAGTACTGCAGGAGCTGGGAGCCTTGAGGGTCATTTTCCTGGAGGTGACTGCTGCAGGGAGTGGAAGCCACTTTCTGAGGGTCACGTAGGCGTTTCCTGGACTGTCGGACGCAGAAGCAGATAAGATTTTTGTTTTCTTTCTTTCTGCCGTTTCAGACTATGGAGGGAACACGGAGGAGTCTAAGTCCTTTTTGCCATAGGACTGGAGATTGGGATGTCTTCAGACTTCGGCTCGACCAAGTCCTCATTTTGTATGATGAGAAGTTTTTAACTGAAGAACGCAGAAGGGCTGTTCTATTATCGTCTCTCACCAGGGAGACTTTTCAGACGGTGTCTGATCTATGTTTTCCGAAAAAGATTTCGGAGGCAAAATTCGAGGAGTTGATTGATATTATTGGGGGTCATTGTGGGGTAAAAAAAAATATATTTGAGTATAGGGAGTCATTTTATTCATGTAAACAGCTCGAAACCGAGTCAATTAAGGATTATATAGCTAGATTGAAAAAAATTGCGGTAGACTGTAAATTTGAGAATAGATTGGAGGCAAATTTGAAGGATATATTTTTAATAGGTATCAGACAGAACAAAATAAAGCAGAGAATATTTTTAAAAGCAACGGAATTGAAATTATCTGAATGTGTAGAATTAGCGAGAACAATGGAACATTTGTGTGGTCAAAACAATTCAGAAAGTATAAATTTAATGAGTTCGTGTAATTCGAGGGATTCCACAGAAACTCGGAAGTCAAGGGATAGACAGCGAAATTCTGAAATCAAGCGAAATAATTCAAATGATAGTAAGAAATCTATTTTTAGACATGCAAGTATTTCAAGTGATAGGAATAATAATTATAAATGCTTTAACTGTGGTAAATTCGGTCATAAACAAAATGCATGCAAGTTTTTAAATAAAGATAATAAAAATATTAAATGCTTTAAATGTAACAAATCTGGTCATTATGCAAATAAATGCAAGTTTCGAAGAATAAATACAATAATGGCCATTAATGAGATGGATGGTCCCATTTTTTTAAACGTAAAGGTAAATGATACAGATCTAAAAATGATTTTAGATACGGGTTCTGGGGTGACTATTATTCCTTGGCACATATTTAATGAACATTTTTCAAATATTAAGTTAGAACATTGTGATTTGAAATTATCAAGCTATGATGGTACTCAACTACAAGTAAAAGGTCGTAAGTACATGAGAGTAGAATATCAAGGAAGTAAAGAGTACATAGAAATAATTGTTGTATATAAAGGGTCGTCTTCTTTATTAGGTCGGAATTTTTTGAATACTTTTAAAATAAATTCATTCAATGTTAGCGATAATATTTATTCAGTAGGAAATAATAATACGAATTATAATGCAGATTTTTTTTCTAGTATGAGAAAAAAATATCCAGCTGTTTTTGAGAGTAAAGCAGGTACTTTTAAAAATTTTGAAGCGGAGATAGAAGTTATAAAAGACTTTAAGGCAAAATTTGTTAACCCGAGGCCAATTCCTTTTAATTTGAGAATAAGGGTAGAAAAAGAAATAGATCGCATGTTACAAGAAGGTATTATTGAGAAAGTAGAGACTAGTGAAATGGCAAGTCCAATAGTGATTGTGAAAAAAAAAAATGATGAAATCAGAATATGTGCCGATTTTAAAAATACTTTGAATCCAATGTTAAAAAAAATAAAGTACCCGTTACCTAGAGTGGAAGATTTAACAAATAGAGTAAATGGAGCCAAATTTTATGCAAAATTAGATTTGAGAAATGCTTTTTCTCAAATTAGGTTGTCGGAGGAGTCGAGAAATCTTTGTGTGATTTCGTCACCATTTGGGTTATTTAGGTACAAGGTACTTCCTTTTGGTCTCACGACGTCACCAGCGATATTTAGCAGAGCTTTATATTCGGCAATTCAAGGGTTGGATGCGATAGCATTTATGGATGATTTGTTAATTTATGGGAATACATTGCAAGAATTGGAGAAGGCAACGGAAGAGGTAATTAAGCGTTTAGAACGTAGTGGATTTAGTGTTAATTTACAAAAATGTGAATTTGGGTTGACAGAAGTTGAATATTTGGGATTTCAAATATCGAGGGATGGTGTGAAACCACTTCAACATAAAGTTGAAGCTATAAAAAACTTGAAAACTCCAAGTGACATATCGGAGGTACGCTCTTTTTTAGGTGCAATAAATTATTATAGAATTTTTATAAGAGATTTAGCTAGCGTTTTGCAGCCGTTGTACAAACTATTAGAAAAAGGAGCAAAATTTAGCTGGACAAAAGAATGTCAATTAGCTTTCGATAAAGTAAAAGCTATTTTAGTCTCCGATAGGATTCTGGTACATTATAATCCAGAGTTACCGGTGAAGGTAATTACTGACGCAAGTGACCAAGGTCTATCGGCGATAATTTGTCATCAATACGAGAACGGATTAGAAAGACCAATTGCGTATGCGAGTAGAACTTTGTCGAATACAGAGAAAAAATATTCTATTTTAGATAAAGAGGCATGTGCTATTATATTCGCATTAAAAAAGTTTTTTCAATATATTTATGGGAGGCAGTTTATTCTAGTTTGCGACAACAAGCCATTGGTTCACATTTTGGGTGAACATAAAAACATACCTATACTGGCAGCTAATAGATTACAAAGATATGCATTAATTTTGCAAGGATTTGATTATACTATTGAATATGTTCCGTCAAAGGATAATAAAGCAGATTTTTTGTCGAGGTTACCAATGAGTAGTACGGATAATGAGGGGGAAGATAATATTGAGATCATAAATGAGATAAACATTGAGGACGTTGAAGGAGAATTTTTAAACTGTATTGCAGTAGAAACAAATTTAAATGTAGAATGCATCAAGGAAGCATCTCGTAATGACAAGGTCATTTGTGAGATAAAGGAGTATTTGAAAACAGGGTGGCCAAATAAATCCAAAATGACAAATGGATTGGTAAAATGGTGGTTTTTAAGAGAAAAGTTAAGCGAATCAAATGATTGTTTATTTTATGAAAACAGATTGGTAATACCATTGGCATTAAGGGAAGATATTTTGAAGTTTATTCACAAATCTCACATGGGAATTGTAAAAACGAAAACTTTGGCTAGAAATTATTTTTTTTGGTTAGGGATGAATACAGAAATTGAGAAAACAGTGAGAGAATGTACACAATGTGCAAGAAATATGGGATCTCCAGATAAAGTCGAGTTGAAAAGTTGGCCGGTAGAACAACATATTTGGAAAAGGATACATTTAGATTTTTTCGGACCGCTAGCAGGAAAATATTTTTTAGTCGTAGTAGACGCAGCATCAAATTGGATAGATGCTGTAAAAGTTGATAAAATTGATGCAAGGCATACAATTAGAGAGTTGAAGAGAATATTTTCAGTGTTAGGTATTCCAAGTTGCATTGTAACGGATAATGGTACGGCATTTACATCAGTAGATTTTCAAAGGTTTTGCAAAAATTTAAATATTAAGCATTTAACTTCAGCAGTAAATCACCCAGCGTCAAACGGTTTGGCGGAGAATACGGTAAAAACAACAAAAAGTTTTTTAAAAAAAATTATGAAAAATGGTATGTTTCCTAACGATTATGAAGATAAGCTTTTGGAATTTTTAGTAGATCATAGAAATGCACCATCATTAGCAACAGGGATGGAGCCGAGCGTGCTTATGATAGGTAGAAAAATAAGATCCATTTTTGATACAGTAGTGCCAGGGGAGAAATCATTTAAAAAGACGGGGAGAAAGGTATGTGTTTTTAAAAAGAGAAATCAGGAAAATCAACAAAGGAATTACAGGGGAAGAAAGATTAAAGGACTATTCAGAATTGGACAAAAGGTAATGACTAAGGATTTCAGAAATGTAGGGAAGTGGGTTCCATGCATTATATTTAAAATATTGGGAAACAGGATTTACTTGGTAAAGGCTGGAAATCAGATTTGGAAGAGACATCATGATCAGATTTCCGGAAGAAAGGTGTCTTGGGAGGATGAGTCTGACAATGACCTGGGGTTGGGTCAGCTGTTGGATGAGGCAGGACAGATCTCTAATGACTCGGGTGTTTCCAGGTTCCAACCATGGTCGGAGCGCCTGCGTCCGAGGGGGGAGAACCGCCTGCGGTACCCAAGATGAAAGAAGATGAAATTGTATAAGATATAATTTTTATTGATATAATATGTTATAATGATAAGTATGATAAGTATGATATATTGTAATGTAGATTCGTCATTTAGTGAGGGAGGTGTAATGTATAATTATGATATGATTATTTAGAGTAGGTAATATCATATATAAGGTAATGTATTATTGTAATATAATATTATTAGAGATTATTATTGCTTCACTGGTCAGTCTGGTTTTGTCTCTCGCCTTGTAAACACTGAAATGGAATAATACATCACATTGAAACCAAGACTCATCTGTTCGTCTGATTGATATCCCCCATCCACAATAAACATCCCCAAAATACATCACAATGTGGGAGATATTTTAGTTAAGGCACAAATTTATATTTAATTAAGTATAGAAAACGTACAATATTGGGCGAAGCCATTTTTGGCATATTGGGTTAAATTCCCTGAAGGGATTTACAGGGTGCGGGTTATCAAGGTATTGCAAACAAAAATAAAAACAGGAGCATTATTAACTAAGAACAATAATAGACCAGTAGCCCAAGTATAAAATATTACGATTTAACTCAACTATAGTTCCTGTTCCTTGACTTATAGGTGGGTATGCGGCTGACCACCCATGGTTCACTTTGCCAATGTCACCCCTGTTACAGGGAAGGACGGCAAGAGTTGCAAGGTGTATGTCCATTTGAGATTTGGTTTTTATGTTGTAGGCTCACATGAGGCATGTGCAAGTGCAAACTTGTACATGTCTGGTTGTGAGAATGCATGTAATGTGAATCTCCAATGTAACATATCTTTGCAACTTAGATTAGATTAAATTAGATAGAGTTTTACCAAAAATGTACAGAAACTTACACCATCGCTTAAGGTGCTGTTTTATATTACATAAAATTTCTTTCTCGTAATTTTTTATGTACCTTTACTTGGAATATGACTCCAACAAAATATTCAAAATTTTATTTTTCCCTACAACACAGATCGTACAATTCATTTTTAATTTTACACAAAACTCAATGTTTATCTACAATTTTGCCTGTTGCTAAAATATAAAATAAATCAAGGGTTTTGGTGCCCACTGTTTTTGTGTGATTCACACCTCAAGAGCCCCTAAAATGCTTGTTCATCACCGGTCTGTATCAATTTAGTAAGCATATAACGTTTGATTTTTTTTAACTCAGCGATGAGCATCTTTGTAGATTTTTTTTTGTGCTCCTTGTGAATTCGAACCCATTACCTTTCCATATTACAATGAACCACATATCGCTGGTATTGCAAAAAATAAGTAAATATTTTTTTTAACAAAAATGTACATTGGCCATGTTACAATATTATCTTCTTTGTTTTTAAAATTATACTAGGTTGGAAAAACATTCGCCTCTTTTCCCACCGGGTATTGTGTGAAAATTAGATGACATGTATTTTTTCGCAGAAAAGAAAATGTCGCCCTGTTAATATGTAGATTCAATTATCTGGACTTGTTAACAATTTAAAATATTAAAATATGGGATATTTTTTATATCAAAGTGCTTTACGTAAGATTAGGTAGATGCGATGCTCGAAAAATACACAAATTGTAAAACATCGTCAGAGAAAAAAGAATGAGCATTTGAATTAAGCAAATAATAAATTTTCTATTTTCATCGAAGTATGCAGTTTGGTTCTTTATTTATTTTTATATTAAGTTCTATATATTCAGCTACGTCCCTACATCCCTGGTTGAAACACTACGAGCTAGATTTTGAAAATTAAAAAAAAAGGCACTAAAAACCACTCTGAACAACTTTTTCCCAGTAACCCGGCCGTGTAACGCCACAATTTTGTTGTCTCTGGAATCTGTGCCGAGTCTATTACCAACCCCCTCCCACAATGATTACCTATAGTTGATAAAATGGGCACTTAAAATAAGAAATTTGAAAATTCGGAGTTAGTTGATTTTATTTGAATATCAGACCGGTATGTTGTCTAGTGGTTAACACTTCTGATGCGTAATTAAAAGGTTGAGGGTCAAATATGCTCTTCACTGGTTTTACCTAATTATCTTTTTTTACCAAAGACCGGTATTAATTAGATATTAATTATTAATTTAAAAAATATTTTTCACTTTTTTATAGAGTGTGTTTTGTGGGTTTTAATTTTTACTGTTTAGTGTTTATTTGTTTTATATACTCAAATGTAATTAATTGCTTGTATTCCTTGACTTATAGGTTAGTATGAGGCTGACCACCCATACTGTAAAAAATGGTTCACTTTGCCAATGTCACCCCTGTTTCAGGGAAGGTCGGCAAGAGTTGCAGGGCTTATGTTCATTTGAGATTGAGTTTTTTTTATATTTTAGGAACACATGCGGCATGTGTGAGCGTGAAATTATGCGTGTCTGCATGTGGGAATGCATTTAATATGAATCTCAAATGATAAATATCTTTGCAACTTAGATTTAGATTTAGATTAGACCGGTAACTAAAGGTCCATCCAACCTTTCAATAACTGGGGTCTTGCCGCTTTCTATAGCAACCAAGCTCGCAGTGGGCTTTAGAGAAGTAATGAGCACACAACAGCACTAAAAAAATAAACCTTCCTAATAATATTCAGTTATAGACTAGCATAGAGTGGGCATGCATGAGTAAATAAGTGGTAATAACGTGTGTAGTGCGGTTCTCACTCCATATTAGCACTAGGCACCGCTTACTGGACGGACTCTACAAATGGGGCTAGATAATGCGCTCAGAACCATTAGCCCGGCTGGATGGGTATCCACTACCTCAGTAGGGAAGTACAGTAACAAAGAGGACGCAAACTGTCTAAGTTGCAAAGATAAATTAACATTTAAGATTCATGTATAATACACCCGTACTAGCGGATTATTTGGTTACCTTTTATATCTATTCTTTGACCTATATATTGGTACATATGAGGCTGACCACCCATACTGTAAAAAAATGGTTCACTTTGCCAATGTCACCGCTGTTTCGGGGAAAGTTGTAGGGTTTACGTTCATTTGAGGTTTGGTTTTAATTAGTAAGTACACATTCAGCAATTTTAAGCGCGAACTTACACGTGTCTGTTTGTGGGCGTGCATTTGATATGAGTTTTGAATGTTAATATATCTTTGCATCATAGATTATAGATTATGGATTGTGAATAAACATCTTACCGTGATACTTTAATACATTACTCTTTTTCATAAAAGGCTACATCTATCAAAGACCAACAATCATTTGCTATCGGTAATCTAAGCTGCATGTGAAATGTATGTAGGCACACTTCATAGTAAACACTTGTAAATTTGCGCTTACACATATTGTAGCTGTATTTTAAAAATAACCAAACCTTAAACAAACAAGTCGTACAACTCCTGTGGCGTTTCCCTAAAACTGAGTGGTATTGGAAAAAGTTACCCAAGTTTATACAGTATGGGGGTCAGCCTAATACCAATCTATTATTCAAGACGGTTACGTGAAATCTATGTAAATCTATCCTCCTTGCTTCGTCTATTGTATAAATGTACATAATACGTACTCGTATATCTACGTATATACGTAGGGGGTGAACAAATAGACCCGAACGGATCACCATTTAGATTGCAGTGGTATTCAACTGTAGACCATAGAACTATTAGCATGGCTCTCGTGACTATTTTTCAGGAAAACTTTTCAACTTGAAAACTCTGTAGTCAAGTGTTTAACGCTGTGGACACGTGATCGGAGCTTACAAGCACAAAAACACTCTTAGCTAGGTGTAAAAATTCATTTACTATAACCAAAGTGCGCTCATCCCTCCATACAAGAATCGGATCTTGTCGCTTTCTTTAGCAAAGATGAAGCTCGCAGAGAGCTCTTTAAGTGTAATTACCACAAAAACATCGTTTATTAAATAAATCATTGTATGTTTTTTTATCAAATGCTATTTTCGCGAGACACAGCAGAGATAACATGAATTGTAAACTCAAGGTAATGAGAATTAAATTGTTATATATCACCACCTTTAAGGTAAAACTGAAAAGGTGCTGATTCACAAATTTGTAAAATTGTGGATAAAACATTTAATTTGGGTGAAACTTTTCATAGTAAGTGAAATAATTATAAGAAAATACTAATGAAAAACTTCCAAACTACAGAATTTTCACATTTTGTTGTGTTTTTTCTTGTAGAAAATTGTATAAAAGGTGCATTTAATAAATAAATATGCCAATCATTCACTTTTACCTTTTAATTTTTAGGAAAATATATTTTTGAAGAGAAATGCAATTCACCAAACTATTCTGTCTGACCAGAAACAGGTATTAATATTAATATTTAAAAATATAAATGGTAAAACATTGTTTTAATTCACTTTATTCAATTAATATCATCAATTAATAATTTATTATTGTTAATTTTAATGAAATATTAATTAATAATTACCCAATAACATCTGTTGAACCAGGGACAAAGTTATCGTCAAATGACCCAGGCGGGGATCGAACCAACGTTGCTCTATTCCAAACACGCTGGAAAGATCAGCCCACTTTGGCCCCCTCAGCCATAACACCGACTTAAGATATCGATGTGTTATAATCTCTTATTGAGGGTTATTCAAGTCAAAAATTGTTTAATCGATGAAAAATGGGTTTGAAGTTTCTTGCAGATAGTTGTACAGTACTAACATTTCAAGATGCTCACATTTTTATTATTGCAACATTGTTATGTTATTTTAAAATAACATGTAAAAAAAACAATCCCGAAGTGTGCAGTGTGTGTTTGTGGGCCGAACGGTCACGGAAGTGGCCGAACTGCACCGTGTGAACTAATCAGGCCGTCGTTCGTTAGTTCCCGGCAAGATGTCAGCCGATTAAGACGTCAGCGACCAAGCACCAAGCGGTGCAAGAGGGGGCACTACAATGGAGCTCCCTCCTCCCCATCTTCTTGGATTTCCTGCCAGCAAGGCACCCGCCTTGTGGACCAGAGGCATAGGAGACATAGTGCATAGGAGCGCCCACCCAGGGGCTCCAACGTGTGGAGGCGTCCGCATCGGGAGCCACCGCTAGCCTGGGGCGCTGCCCCAGGCCTTCCGTTTAGAACTCCAGCCAACGGAATGGGGAGTGTTCTAGTGACAACCTGTAGGTCTGGCTATTCCCTAAATTCCCCTTTTTCCCCATATTAGTAAAGTAAATAAACCCTTATTTGTTCATGTTAAACTTATCTTTTACTATACAACCTTCCCAAGATATAAGTAAGCAATACCGAAGGAAAGAACCCGACGCCCTGAGAGTGATGCTGATGAAAGCTAGCCGGATGTAAGTATCCTGGAGATACCTTTCAATCAAAACATAACAACATCTTTGAGTTATGTCAGTTTATCAATACATAGCACGCACAGAATATTACTGAATACACCACACTTTCCACAGATATGCGAAAACACTGTATTCAAAATGTTGTCCATCCATATTTTTGACTTTGCAGACCGCATATTCGTCTGGTCTGAACCGCATCAATAGACCTTGAATAGGCCTCGAAACCGCACGGCAAGCTTTTGTCTGGATGGGACCTTACGGTACCCATAGTATAAAGCACTACGCTTAAACTGAACTAAAGCGTTTTAGCGTAAATGTATGCAAACTTAAACTCTCCTTGGAGGCGTTGTAATTATTTCCACACATTTTTTGATAAACGTTAAGTTGTACACTTAGGGTACAGAGGCACAAACCTGCCTCCTACAATTGAGGCCAAAGCTAAAGCAGGACCTTCATGTTTAAAGGCAGGAATTCCACGCATAATAGGCAGGTACCAACATTCATATTCTCAATTGTCCGGAAGGCCCATAAATAAATTACTTATACATAATATTATGAACTTCTATGAATTGTTATATATTGAATTATTTTCTAATATACCTAATGTTCCTTGACTTATAGGTTGGTATGAGGCTGATCACGCATGCTGTAAAAAGATTGTTCACTTTGTCAATGTCACCCCAGTTTCAGGGAAGGTCGGCAAGTGTTGCAGGGCTTATGTTCATTTGAGATTGGGTTTTTATATAGTAGGTCCACATGCGGCGTGTGTTAGCGCGAACTTATACGTGTCTGCTAGTAGGAATGCTTTTAATATGAATCTCAAATATATATCTTTGCAACTTAGATTTAGTTAGATTAGATTCAAAACAGTCGGTTAGTGCTATGCGTCACTATGGTAAGAGACAATTTTCTAGCATGGTCATTTTTATGGGATGAAAAAAAAATATTTTACTGACCGTGAAAAAGAGAAGAACGATTTTCTCTACGTTTCGTCGGAGTCATATCCGACGTCCTCAGGAGCGTGTCTCTTCTACAAAGAACAACCACGAACACTTTGTAGAAGAGACACGCTCCTGAGGACGTCGGATATGACTCCGACGAAACGTATAGAAAATCGTTCTTCTCTTTTGCACGGTCATTAAAATCCGTTTTCTTCATTCTATGAAATGTCTAACGACCGTAATCATAATTTAAAATCTTTAATGGTCTTTTTTTTCCTTTCTCTTGTACTTGTCAAGGGTTTAACAGTAACAGAAACACCCCGGGTAATGCTAGTACATAAATACGTTGAAAAAAAAAACATTTCTTCTCTTCATTTCAAATGTCACTCATGTACGTTGTTTTTCAATTAACAAAAATAATAGGTAATTCGAGAAGAAAATTGTTATAAAAATTGCTTTAGCCCTAGGGGTTTTAATATCAAATCACATCTTATATTTTTCAAGATGATAGCGAACGGGAAATCTGAACCATGAGCGTAATGGAAATGTTCGTTTTCCATCTGTTATACAATTTCAGTCAATTTGACAAAATAAATATCCCAAATAAGCACGTACCTAACCAACTGAATAAGGTAAGTAGATCCAGCAACCAATTGTTCAGACTTGTATATCATCATTATCAACAACAATCAATATCATCTGTGAAAATGTGTTCAATTTTGCCATGCATGTGTTTATTTGACTTCTGGGTCTTATTTAGGGAATGCAATCTCGGTATACCGAGATCTCGCATCAATCTTGAAAGACCAATCTCGCATCGAAAACAGTGCGAGATCTCGCAAGATTTGCGAGATCAAGCGACAGCGCGCCACGTGTGCTATCAGCGCGCGAGTGACGACGCGGGTGGACGCAATGCTGTTGGTGTTGCCTCTGATCGATGGTCGAAGATGACGACGTGCCACTCTCTGCAGTCTCTTCTAGAAACTTGCAGCTTTAAGCACAGCGGCGGCTCTTTAACCAATCACTTCAGGAAGAGTTGGAAAATACCCTGAAATCTTGTAAACGCTCTACTCCAGTTCCAATGCACACTTCAATGTCAACCCTAGAATCCAACATCAAAAAAGAAATGCACCTCTTTGAATATGGCGGATCAAGAGGAAGATTTACAGTATGCCTATGATAGTCTGTGACAATAGTGCCGACGAGCGTGGAATCTGAGAGGGCATTTTCTTCAGCAGGCCACGTGTTGTCTCACGTAAGAAGCAGATTATCTGATGCCACGATTGACATTCTATGCTTCTTAGGGAGTTTTTTTCAAAAACCCATGCCATGAGTTAACTGATAAACATATTAAATGATTGTCTATGATTCTGATTAGCTTGTCTTTCTGATTCTATAAAAAAAAATCACAACAAAAGTTGTTTAAATTTACTTTCCTTGTCAACCTAAAGCAAAATGACACTTTTTAGCAAAAAAAATGTAACCATGTGGCCACTAAATGCGAGATCTTGCAAATACCGAGATCTCGCAAAATCGGATTTACATAATCTCGCAAATACCGAGATTGCGATTTTGCTGCAAGATTGAATTCCCTAGTCTTATTGTATAAATAAGTATGTTAGTGCGTGCAAACAAACACGTTGTTTCTCATGGGAATGCATTCATTACGAATCTTAGTTTGAATAGTCGTTTTAAACTTACTTTTTCGTCAGCGGTTGACAATGGAGAGCTGTTTTCCTGGATCTGTTATCCGGTCCAGTCCATAGCTCAGTTGGTAGAGTGCTTGCATTCCATGTCGAGAGCTTGGATTCGAATCCCACCGAGGGTGGCAGAAATGGTTTCCCGTTACGGTGTTTATTTCAAACCCAAAAATATAATACCGGCAAAATTTAATCAGACTTCATAAGAAATGAGTACCAGTCCGCTCGGGAGCTGGAAAACCCCCACTTCAACTAAAGCGATTGGTGTAAAGCCGGCCCCCTTCCATATAAAAATAAATAGTTTCCACTCGCCGCATGCGAAACCCTTCGGGGATAACGCGGCAAGAAGTTACACTATATGTGGAGCTTCCGGACGTTTTGCCTATATTTGTCATGGGCTTCTTCAGCGTGATGGTGATGAAACTTTAACATGAACAAAACGTCCAGAAGCTCCAGCTCCGATAGACTCGTCAACAAGAAAGAAACTCTTCAATGAATCTTTAATCTATAATCTAAGTTACAAAGATATCTTACATTTTAGAATTACATTAAATGTATTCCCACAAGCAGACAAGTTTAAGTTCGCGCTTAAACATGCCGCATGTAAACATATAAAACCCAATCTCAAAAGAACATAAGCCCTGCAACTCTTGCCGACCTTCCCTGAAATAGGGGTGACATTGGCAAAGTGAGCCATTTTTACAGTATGGGTGGTCAGCCTTATACCAACCATTAAGTCAAGGAATTTAAATGAATCCGTATTGTTAATATATTTTTGCAACGTAGATTATACAGCTATAGACCCATGAAATTTTATCGAAGGTATCTAGGGTGAATAATGATGGTAGAGAGCAGCTAAGGGTGTGCTAGTATGAATAAGGGTTTTAACGATACAATTAACCCTTGCCCTATATCGGCTATCCGAACCTTCATTCGCAAGAAATTCAAGACGACAGTTAACCCTTATTACTAAAATATGAAATGTGAATATGGGTAGTCCATATCAGTATATTATACGATACTTAATCCAATGAAAACTTAGCACTTAATATTTCATATGGCAACTTTTCAAATTTCACAGACCACATACATTTGGTTTTCAATTATTTTATTGTGTTTAAGGTCATACTATCGATGAGGAATATCATTGAAATACCCTTTTTCCATGAAACAAAATGAAGACAAAAAATATATAAATCGTACCCAGTGTAAACCAATTCTATGGAATGAAATCCGCACGTGAATTGACATAGACAAAATTGTGTGGGTTGCTACGAAAAATGCATACAAATGTGTTTTTGTTGGTTATTAATGACGGCAGTCCCATACAAGACTGACGTTTACAAGCACTTTGTTTTTTTATATTTGAAAACTTTTGTAATACGAATTATATTTTTTACAAAACTGCGTAACAGTTTCATCAACGTCATCTTCATCACTTCACCTTCACGCTGAAGAAGCCCATCGTAGACATGGGTGAAACATCTGGAAGCTCCAGCTCCCACAGACCACTTAAAATTCCTATCCAATTGTTTTTAATTAAAACTGCCCATCCCGAAAATTGTACATACTGCGTTATTTTCAAAACAACAGTCCATTAATGTGGCTTCCAAAATGAAACCTTACCATTGTATTCAAATTTCCATTTGGATTATACCCACGTAAACTAGTGAAGAAAATTTAGGTATCTAGTTGAGGCATTTTGATAGGTGCTTTATTAAGGGGTTTGCCAGTATATACACACACGATACGACCTTTCCCTTCACTGTGCGGCAACAACCAATAAATTTCCCCTAAACTCGGGGATAATTTGCAATAATTTCCCAAGATTTATAGAGGGGATTTTGCGGTAGCGAGCACAACACTTATTAATTGGAATCTGAGTTTAAACTTGGGTTTAAACCCCACTTGGAGTTTAACTTTTCGATGGCTTAGCGATCGCAATTTGTAATACCTGTAGTTTAGTATTAAAGTGGCCACTGGGGAGTAGGTAAATTAGAAATTAGAGCAATTTATCGTGGATGTAAACACGAGTATTAGACTGGCTTAGAATAAAGTACTGAGTACCACACCTCACAGCTTACATAATCAGCCGAAAATAGGCATCCCCCATGATGGGTGACCGCTAGGTACACCGCGTGTTGTTGGCATTTCTTGGACAGGTCCGTAGTCCAGTGGCAACACTTCGGACTCGTAAATGGAAGGTTGTGGATTCGAATCCCGGCGGAGCACAAAAATATATCTACCATTCATATTTCCAAATGTGCTCTTCGCTGGGTTGACAAATTCATAAACCTTTACCAAAGACCGGTCACTGAAAGGTCCATCAAACCTTACAACAACTGGGTCTTGCTTGAGGATTGGCGATTTCTACAGCGACGAACAAACGCGCAGAGGGCTCATGAGGTGTGATACACTCAAAAACAGCGCTCACCAAATAAATCATCCTAATATTATTATTATTGTTAGTATTTCTCCGGGAATTTCAACTTTGGGCCTTTTGCATTCAGTCACCAGTCACCACTCACTTCGAATCCAGGAGCGTGCAAAGGGTATGGGCAAATACATTTCAGAATAAATATATTCTTCCATTCGTTTCAAATAACTCATTTGAAATAAACTGAAGTACTAACTATGGTTTCAATCAAATTTAAATTTTGAATTTTAAATCTCAACATCAATTTTAAATGCGTTTTTTTTAAATAATAATTGGCCAATTTTTATATAGCGCTGTTTAGTGACACAAGCCACCCCAAGGGCGCTTTTATGTGTTGAAGCTTCTGTTAAACAAATGTGTCTTAAGTAACTTCCTGAAACTGCCAACACTGGTCTCTGTTCTCAACTCCAGAGGTTTACCATATATTGCCTACCGATTAGGCGCATATGCCTGAATGGGCCTGGCAATCGAGTTAGTGGCCTTCCTTTATTTATTTTGTCCTGATGAAGTCTCCACCCCACTATGATTTGGTCCATCTTTGGCCATTGAACCTGGTAACGTATGACTTCTTCAGCTTTGCCACTGTTTTTTTATGATAGGTATCAGTAACTTCTGATCCTCTAGTATTTTAGCATTTCGTATTCGATCTAACAATCGTATGTATACCAAAGTACTTTATTGTTGTCGTTGGTCTACATGGAGTTTCCTGTCAGTCAATTTTGTGAGGTTTTGTGCGTCATAACTGGCATGAATATACAAGTCATACATTTTTCAACACAGCAAAGAGCATAATTTGAAAATTAAATGGTAATTTTGTTATACTTCCTTGAGAATTGAACCCACTACCTTCCAATTAAGGCTATTTTGTGTTGACCAGTTTAATACTGACTTGTCGAATCTTTTTTTTATTTGAAATCATAATTTCTTTCTTCCGTCAAACGTCACAGATTTAACAGGGGTATTCACAAAACACTTGATCCACAGCTGATCCATGGATCATTGTTTTTTTGCAGGGAAAATTCACGATAGGTGGTGGTTGAGCCGTGGATTTGCTATGTGTGAATAGCACCCTAAGTGACTGGGATCTTAGCAACCAATAACAAAATACTACTTTTCATTTTCCCTAGCAATCCTGCCGTGTGATGGCACATTTATTTTGTTGAGTTGCCACCGAATCTATTGCTACTATTATCATCATCACCATAATTACATACACAATATTTGTTCATAATTAATTTCCAAAAGGCGACACCATATAGTTTCTCCAACTTAGTGAGTTTCTTTCTAATCTGCCATCTGCCCGTAGTGGTTTCAGTTTCCTGAAAAACTTCAGCATTTGGTCATTAGATTTAATAATTCATAGCGCTCTTAACTTGTCGTACATTTCCTAAGTTTTCATACATTTTGATTAACCCTTTCTCTGCCACTAATGAAAGCATCATACTCTATAAATAAATATAACATCTGTCACTTCTCGCCGTGGTGTTCACTTATGTTGTCATTTGCATATGAAACTATTTTATGGTTGGGTACAGTAAAGAAGGGCAGCTTTATGCAAACTACACAACTGTCACTGAAAGATACCTCAACTGTTTAATAAGTTGCTACGGACCTTAGTTGCGTAAATTTATGACATTTACCCGCCAAGAAAATACACGTTCCGAGTCTACTAGTTGTGACAGTGCCTGGTTAATATACATAATATTTTTAAAAACGCAGCTTAGCTCCACAAATAATAAAACTTCTTATCGCGTTGTCCTCAAAGAGGAGCATGTTGCGAAATGAACTTACATATATTTTTTTTCATTTTTTGTGAATTCTGATTTAACATTGCCAGTTACTATTTCTGATACCCTTGGTGGGTAACCCTACACAAACCATAGCCCTCAAGCATGGAATAAAAGCTTTCTACGCAGTGAACTATTGGAAGGACCGCTTTTACATAACAGATTTCTAATTAATTGCTACTTATTTCTTCTGCGGCGTAAGAGACACAATTTTGCAACGAGATGTCTTGTCTCTGGCAGTCGCTGGGTTAACCTTTTGAGCACGCACGAGGTCACAACAAGTTTTCTCGTAAATTCACGTAACCATATGATTAATGCATGAAACAGACTTGCCAGTTCTATATTAAACAATTACAAATGAAAAACATGCGAAGCAAAAGACATTGTCTGATATAAAATACAAAGGGCTAGATATTGGCGCACTCATGTAGCAGGATAGAGAGTAGGAGACTTCACAAATTGGCCCGCATGAATAAACATCTGGTGTACGTCCTCCCGGAAGATTACACAATAGTTGGAAAAACAGATGGAAGTCATCATCACAGGAGATACGTTACTTGAAGCAAACTAACCAGTAGGTCTAAATCAAGAAGAATACAAAACACTTTCTTAAAAATAAGCTAGACACACGTAGCAGCTTACTTTCAGAAAAGTTTTATCAACATCACATTAAATCCATCTAAATCTTCTAAATCCCAATCCCACCAAATCCTAATCCATCCAGCCTTACAACAACTAAGTCTTGCTTGAGTAATGGCGCTTTGTAGCGACGACCAAGCTTGTAAACCCCTCTGCGGCACGAACAAATGTCATAGACCCCTATAATCTCTGAAATCTAGGGAGTCTCCCGCACAGGATTTCTTGAAAAAAAAACATAATTGCATTGAAGAAACCCATCTCAGACATTAGCCTGGAGTTTGGAAGTCGCCGATTCAAAAGTCTACGACAAGAAATCCTGAAAAGCAGCTCTCTAGTGTCAACCACTGGCCGTGTAAGTCTAGAGCTAATCAAGAAGCAAGATATTTTTGAGCATTGGTGCTGGAGTTAGTACTGGCAGTCGGATAGGAAATAATGGAGAAGTAGATCTATTAAAATAGCCGCAAACCAATGCAGGGTTTGAAATAGAAGAGGAAGATATGTACGAGTATAATATAATATGTACAGATGTTTCGGCGGCATTAAAAGCTTTTCATTTAATATGTAAATCGTGCAGTCTCGGAATATCAAACAAGTCGTTAGTACTTAAGCTCTTATGGGCTCACATCCAAATCATAGAAATTCATAAACTCATCAGCTACGCATATGGGGCGGTAGGTACTATACCCATTTCTAAGCGTCAAGATACTCGTACTTCAATTTAATGAAGAAAAACTGAGGTGTCAAAGCTTAGAAACGTTTTTGTAATCGAAATTTGTTTTTTTTGTATGCATGTTTTTCCCTTAGCTCTGAGGTATGAGGTTTGAATAGTATTCGGCTGACCACCTATGCTATAGAAAATGGTTCATTTTTCCAACGTCACCCCTGTTTTAGGGAAGGTCGGCAAGAGTTGAAGGGTGTATGCTCATTTGAGATTTGGTTTTTTATATTATAAGTCCACATGCAGCATGTTTAAGCGCGAAGTTATACGTGTCTGCTTTGTGAAAATGCATATAATTAATGTTATGTACATTCTTTGCAACTCAGATTAGATTAGATTATATTTGAGAATAAAATCACTGCCTTTAAAATTTGGTTATCCTGTCGAATATCAAACATCTCTTCGATGGATGGAGTAAAAATTCCGCGGCTCTTCAAGGATTTTTGAGGCAGGATTTACACAACTCGCAGCGGTCCCCAAATAAATATAGCCTGAAATTCAAAACAATATTTAAAAAAAACAGAGTAATTTGTGGCTTTTCCACATCGCACACAAGGAAAAAGCACAAACAACCCTCGTTTTTCCTTGCACACAAAACCAAAGTAAAAAAAATTTGAAAACAATTTGTTGCGGCTCCGAAATCTTGAAGGCTATTTAGCCAAAAAATTCCCTGCGACATTGTCTGAACGAGGAAAAAAGCTTTGTCAGATAAGGAGGAGAACTTTCAATTCAAACTTGGAGCAAAAGGACGCAACTTTTAGATTGTTTTGGAACACGAATAAATTCGAGGAGGGGTATGGAACCACGGGCAATGCATCACGACGCTTCACGAGGTCCCGCGATGTCTCACGACGTGTATATTCTATTTGTGTTTTAACTGGAAAAAGTTCAGTAAAGTTACTTTTTGTTGCGTTTTGGATGGTTTAGCGTTTGCTAAGGATGTGTAATAAAATTTAAGTTATTTAATACCGAATACCAGTTTTGTTTTGGTAAAAATATTTTTATATGGATTTGGTGTAGAAATATTGTTTTGGTATTTGGGTATTCCATTAATTGTGTTTTAACTAGAAAAGTTGAGTTGACTTACTTTTTTAGATGGAAGTACATTTTCTTAGGGTGAGTTTTGACTTGAAAAATTTAAACCGGGTTTGGTTCTAATAATATTAAATACAAATTTTAATATACTTCACTGTGAAGTTATAAAACTTTTCGGATATAAGACGAACCGTTATGGGTGAAGTTACATAATTCTCCACGTTTCTTGGCGATGCAGCCAACGTCTTCAGGAGGCATCCTCTCTGCACGACGACTCAAGATGAGCTGAAAGATGATCAGAAAAGTTTACCCATCTGATAGCTAATTTAATAATAATTTATAAGTACCATTTCAAACGACTGTAATTACAGCTTAAATCTTATTACATTATTGCCTTTTTAATATTATTAGTATTCGGTGACAAAAACCATTCCGATACTGGAACACATCTTAATCGGCACATCAGCATCACAACCCAAGGCACTTGGGTTGTGATGCACTCTATGCGCAAAAAGATTACCCATTGAGCTATCCACTATTATTTTTATTAAAGAAAAAAAAAATACGAATTTGCTGCTCTTAACTCTCTGATGTCGAAAAATTAAGTGACCACTTTTTCCTTGTTTTTAATCTTTAACCAAATGCTAGTTTTAATATCACATAGATGCTATTACAAAATGAAGGTTTTTAGTTGTCTCGATTTTGTTAATGTTGGCGCTTTCCCACTCTAGTCGGTTTGTTGTTACGCCCTTACAAAATATTACTTCAAGGTAATCTGTCCGCGTAAACGCTTTTCCACGCGTAAGCGCTTTTCCCCGCGAAAGCGCTTCTTCCCGCGTTAACTTTTAGCCCTATATTCCGACACAATTATTTATGTAGCCACTTTTCGTAAACTAATAGATAGGTATGAGGCTTACACCCCATTATATAAAAAATGGTAGGTACATAGCTCAATGCCAACTCTCTGTGATGAAAACGCGTTATGGGAAGTCGGGAAGGGTTGCAGGGTTCATTAGATGGTTAGATTTTTGTTCACCTACTTACACATGCAGCATGTGTAAGCGCGAACTGTAAGCGTGTATGAAGTGGGAATCTTTAACATAACGCAACTAAGCTCTATATAGAGTGCAACTTGACAGAATACTATACCATGACTATACCATTTCTTAAACCCTTGCCGGGGATCGATCCCTAGCGTTCTGGCATGTAACGTAAGCATACTAAATAACAACTGAGCTTTCGACTGGACATCTTTAATGTGGATATGTCTTTGAATCTAAGATTAAAGATAGATACTAGATAGATTATTACAGATAGATAGTTTCTAAAAAATAGATATATGTTTCTTTTGTCATAATGTAAAACCAAGATAAAAAAAATAAAACGGATTCTTCGTTTCCTAGAGATCGTGAAGATATTCGGAGAAAAGACGGATAAAGGAGGAAGGAAAAAAGCAGAGACGTAATGTATTAAGCCATTAAAGATGGTCTATAAAAAATGATGCGGTCTGAGCTACAGAAACATACTAGGGGAGGCTTATCCGATAAAAACGGCAATCGCTTAAAAACATACAAGAAAATATTGTAAAAGAAAAAGGAAAAAAAATCATTTTCCGGTTATTGTTATAAATCTCTTACATTGTTTTACAGGTATGTATTTAATAAAATTAAGGGGGTAACCTCTATGTATCTACACAAATACATAAGTTGGTTCTAAGCTGACCACACAAACGTAAAAAAATGAGTTCACATTTGCCAATGCCACCCCTGTTTAAAGGAATAAAGTTAAGAAAGGCAGATGTTTATTAGAGGTGTGGGGTTTTTTTTGGTAGTATATATTTGCTTGATGGCGTGCCTGAAGTGTGAATCTTAAACGCCAAAAAAAATTACAACTTTGATTGTACATAACTTTGTATGAGCGTCCATGTGCTGTGAATCCTTCTCACACATACATACATGGTCCGTAGTCCAGTGGTAACTCGTAAATGGAAGGCTGTAGGTTCGGATCCAGGTGGAGCACAAAAAATGTACCATTTTTATTTTCAAATTTGCTCTTCACTGGGTTGAGAAATTCATAAATCTTTACTAAGTCTTTACTAAGGACAGAAAAAAGTGGAGGCGCATCTGCGGAGGTACCGGCCACCCCTAGTGGAACGGCGGCAGGATACTGTACAGTACAGTTTACCAAAGACCGGTCATCAAAAGGTCCAACCAGCCTTACAGCAACTGGGTCTTGCTTGAGAATTGGCGCTTTCTACAGCGACGACCAAACTCGCAGAGGGGTCTTGAGGTGTGATTCACACAAAAACAGCGCTCACCAAAATCAACCTAACTTTTTTTTTTAATACAGGACGGGTGTGAGGCGGGTTTGACCATACTCCCCCCTCAGTGAACAGATTTGTTTTTAAATAACATTGATTTCTGACGCTCTGCTAAGAATCAAACTCACTACCTTCCGACTATGAGCTCCGATTATGTCCACTAATATTTTTTTTTCAATAACGTTTCTTTTCTTATATTTAGCCGCAATATCACTAGGGGTAGTCAGTACCTCCGAAGACGTATCTCCACTTTATTTCGTCCTTGTATACTTATTTCATCTCCTTGATATTCTTCACTCTCTTTTCTTTTTCTTCAATACATAATATTTATTTCTTGGTCATACTCATATATTTTCGATAAAATAATCCAAAGATATCTCTTACCTTTTTCCTAAGTAACCTAATGTTAAATCTCTTGTATAATATTATCTGCATTTGTAGTACGGAGGTAGAATATCATATTCAGAAAATAAATGTTCGGGACCCATTGGACCTTCCACAAGCCCAAAAATTTTAAATTCAACCATAGCGTTTCCCAAAAAAATATGGAAACTGAGAGAGAGTCTCTAATGAGCGTTTGAGTTTCGATATGTGTTTGGTATCGAGTTTAAGTGTAAAATTTTATACTCGGGCTCAAGTAAATATTTTATTCTTGCTGTATCAGCAAGGGACGGAGGATACTTTCAAAATAAGTAATTTTAAAATGGAAAGAAAAGGTTTTTGTGATTCCCTACGCTGCAAATAATCATATTGTGAAGCAGAAACCTACTTAAAAATTGTAAAATTCTCGGGAGAGTCATTTTACCCCTTTATCCTGAAATGGCGAATGAATTGGATATCCAGAATCATAATAAAAGGAGAGCTTGTATGAAGAAGGTTATGACTCTGGATGAAATGAAAGAAGTATGTAATGACAGAAATATATGGCGGTTGATCTGTAATGTTGGCGGCTAGGGCTAGGGTTTTGATGTGTATACAAATTATTATTTGTCTATTTTTAACAATGTAATTTGTTGTGTATGTTCCTTGACTCACAGGTTGGTATGCGGCTGACCACCCATGCTGTAGAAAATGGTTCACTTTGCCAATGTCTACCCTGTTCTAGGAAAGGTCGGCAAGAGTTGCAGGGTGTATGTTCATTTGAGATTTGTGTTTTTAAATTGTAAGTTCACATGCGCCATGTTTAAGCGCAAACTCATACGTGTCTGCTTATGAAAATGCATGTAATGTGAATCCCCAATGTTACATATCTTTGCAATTTAGATAAGGTTAGATAAGTTTTCATTTTGAGCTGTGCTTTGGACGCGTTCCCATGGCAATGCGGATAGTCTGGAACGACTGCTTGTGATCGTAGCTTGGAAAGAAAGAGAGGTAGAGGAAGATTCTCTACACGATGGACCGATTAAGTGAAGTCAGCGGCATACACCTCGGCAGTTGGTGCTGTTGTTAGCGGAGTCAAAGGAGAACTGAATAGGAGTTATTGCTTCCACAAGGATCACAACCTTTAGTTATGAGGCTTAAGACAAAAAAGAAAAAAAATACCAAAAATTATATAGTAATCCAATTTTGTAAAATAACGCAGTATGAAACGACGATATTGCTTTTGCTCGCATATTTACGAATTTGCTAATATTTACTTAGTAAGGAAGTAAGTGAGAAATAACGAGAAAAAACTTTTTATGTTCACAGGTCTTCAGCAACCACTTAATTTGAATTAAAGCTTCTCATCTCCCGGATGGCAGATTCTCATATATTGTGAAGGCTGAGTAAGCCTTGCCAATTTTGTGAATTGAGGCTTGCAATAAAACACCAAAATGGATGATTATTCTTGACATCCTTGGTGGGCCCTAACCCTAGCTCTTTGGCTTTGAATGCAAACGTTCTAGCAACTGAGGTTTCGACCGAACCAAAATTTTATACGCGCTAAATTTGGAATACCTTCTTACTTTCTTGGTAAGTAAAAGTTCTTACTAGGGGTTATGAAAGTAGAGAAAGAAAAACTTATGAAACTGGCTGCTTATGAAGCTTTTTAACTCATATAAAATCTAATATAATAAGAAGAAGGTTGTTCGTATCTTTATAGCACATCCCTCTCTTCTAACAAACTTGTCTCTTCTTAACGCTTGCTATAGGCGCTCATTTGTGCATGCCAATATTCCATGACTCTTTTGTTCTCAAAATTGGGAAATGGTGATTTCCATCATTCCTTCCTCTGAGACCTCAGACTGTACCTTAACATTAGTCTCTACATTGAGATAATTTTAAAGCTTCCGTAGCGGAAAGACCTCCATACAAAAGAAACGTATCCAAAACTTATAGGTTAATATGAGGCTGACCACTCATACTGTAAAAAATGGTTCACTATCTCGAGGGAAGGTTAGCAAGAGTTGCAGGGCTTATTTTCATTCGAGATTTGTGTTTTTATGTTGTTAGTTCACATGCGGCATGTGTAATGGGGAACTTATACGTTTCTGCTTGTGGGCATGCATTTAGTATGCATCATAAATGTAATATGTATTTGCGACTTAGATTACAAATTATAGACTACTTAATAGTTATATGGGTCATATTGTCAATAGCTATCATCGTTATGACCTTGACATCACCAGGTGGGTCTTATGTAGCTGAATCCAGGGTTCTCTTCCACTCTCACCTGTCCATCGACTTTGTTTTTCAGCTTCGTATGTCTGCATTAGCTACATCTGCGTTGTCAATAGTCAGCGCCAATTTTTCAAGCAAGATCCAGCTTCTGTAAAACTAGATCGGTCCTGGATCATTTCCAAAATTACCTTCGCATAATCTGTAAGCTTATCATAAATTATCAATATATCTGCCATCAATTTATGTAATGAAATATTGATTGACAACAACCCTATGACATCCACAAATTCAAGGTCAAAGCCATCGTCTTGAAAACCTGGTGCTTTATTTCAGACATTGTTATGATTTTACTGGGGATCTCTTTTCATTAAACTGCAATTATTTAAAAAATTAAAATTAAAAATAAAAAACAACCCGCCCCGTAACCTTATATAATTTGTTTTTTATTTTTTATTTTTATTTTTTTTAAATGAAAGGTTACAAAGTGAATGCCTCATCAATTAATGATATTGCAATTATTTATTTCAACAGAATTTATTTTACAAGGTTTTTTTTTCACAATTTACAATAATTGATAATCTCTGCGTATATTGGTCTTCACAGCAAAATTCTTGGAGCGACTGATTGCTCTCCGCACCATTGCAGTCCCTATATATGGGTACTAAAGAGATTTTTCTGGCATATTCCAGATCATTCTTCGATTTCTCGCTCACACCAGAACGCCGTTTTATGCATTACCACCATCATGGACTAGAGCCAGTTGCGCAAACCCATCCTCATACCCGTTCCGTTTGTACACGTCCATACGGGGAAGCGTATCACAGAACGCTCATGCAATGCTATAATTTTTTCAGCGGTGAATGGCTTTCCCGATGGTCGTCACCCGACCCAGCAGTGATTCTAGATCTACCTACTAGAGCCAGATTGTTCTACACACTAGCGTACATGTTCAGGCGCGCGTGGGTACTTCCAATCTTTAGTTCGTAACAATATGCTAGTCAAACTCCGCCGCCTATTCGCTCGGTCAAAGCGTCGATATTACTGAGTGTTGTGACCCTTGTAAAGAATTTTCCTTGAGTACGCTGCGACTTGGTTGCCAACTACACATGCAAAACTGTCATGCGTAAATGTTCATCTGTATCACACATTACATGTCCTTGTTTTACGCTCCATAACACCGACCAACTAGTTTAGGTGGACGGGACAAAATAAATAAAAACTCGTGTACGTGTCGCGCCCATCTCGCGCAGATGAGACTAGTCGCAGCGCGTCGCTGGGCAGTTCTCACAGGTGAATGGGTCTTTAGCCCGCTCACACAACGTGACGCAGAACTTTCGCGTGGCCGGCACGTGATTTAACACTTTACGATGTCTATCTAGGTGCATTGGTCTACTGCTATGTACGTTTAAAGATAAAAAAATATTGCCATGATTTTTTTTTTATAATATTGTATTATTTCAGGAAAAGGTGCAGGAATTACATACAAACACACATACATGATTTATTCAGTGTGCGCAGCTTTCGTGCAAATCACACCTCAATGACATTTAGCGATCTTGGTTGTCGCTACAAAGCGTCAATTTTCAAGCAATTTTTCTAAGGCTTGATGGGAGTTTGGTGACCGGAAAGATAATTGAATTTTTCAAATCAGCAAAGAGCATATTTGAAAATACTTATAAATATATTTTTTGTGGTCCGCCGGGAATCGAACTGTTGAGCTGCGGGATACGAGTCCGTATCCTTAACTACTAGACTACAGATCGATCAAGGTTTATATTCATTTGAGATATGGTTTATTTTTTAAGTGCACATGCAGCATGTTTAAGCGCAAAATTACACGTGTTTGTAAGTGGGTGTTCATTTGATATTCATCCTTGATGTTAATATATCTTACCAACTTAGTTAATAAATGGTTTATGTGGTAAGCGCTGTTTTAGTGTGAATCACACTCAAAAGCCTTGTTCGAGAATCATCGCTATAGCGCAATATTTTTTTAAAACAGCACCCATTGTCTGTAAGTCTGGAAGGGCATTTTAACTATAAGTTTTGTGGCTTCTTTAACCTAGAAGTAAGTACATTTGAAAATAAAACTATATTTATTACCTATACTCTGAGAATTGTATCCACTGCCTTCCGTACACTAGGCCGAAGCATCAACCAATAGACTACGAACCACTTAAAAACTTTATAATTTTCGTAAAAATTTTCTGTTTCTTTTTCATTTAAATCGCCTTTATTATTCGTATAACAAATCAATTTAAATGTTTTTATTCTGTTGTAGCCCATCGATACAGCCCAGAAAAAAGTTAGAAATAATTTATTTTGCCAATAAAACAATGCAAAGTTTAACCAGGCTTTGACGGCAGGCTCGCCTATTTTGTATTCAAATGGCGTTTTTTGTACGAAATGGGATCACGAACGAGCAATCTATTTTTGCATTCAATATTCGAAACGACATTTTTTTTTCGATTAAACTTTTTTTGATTAAAAACAATGAAACGAATTTGTAATACCATTTAAAAAAATATATACCACAATGTGATTTTATGCAAACCTAACTGAAATTTTAAAGATATAAAATAAAAATATATTGTTTTGATTACTGTGAGTATCTTGTAAGATTAGAGATAATAAAGTAAATGCCTCTACAACCAATGAAATTTTCAAAATTATGATTTACTGATGTATCCATTTATGAGTACCAATGGCGTGTGTAACTTTATTTTCCTCATGTGAACATAAATCGTGCTACTCATACCGGTTTTTGCTGAAATAGAGATGCCATTGCCAAGAATCAAACAATTTTAACAGTATGGGTGCTCAACCTTATACCAAAGTATCAATCAAGGAAAAGAAATAATAATAGCTAACTATATATTTAACTGTTTTATAAAAAAAAACAAACAAGAAATTAAAAAATATAATATATTATAACAATTTTAACAAACATTATAAATCTAAAAGGCTTTTAAGCCATCAATATTGCTGATCAACCACTATTTTTTTGATCTAAGCAAACGTATTTAATTTCATCTTTAGTAGTAATAATAAAAATAATCTAAGTTGCAAGGATATATTCATTCAAAGCTCTCAGATGTATGCCCACAAACAAACACGTGTAGTTCGCGCTTACAAATGCTGATTGTGTACTTACAAATAAAATCCAAACCTCAAATTAAAATAAGCCCTGCAACTCTTGCCGACATTCCCTGAAACAGGGGTGACATTGGCAAAGTGAACCATTTTTTACAGTATGGGTGGTCAACCTCATACCAACCTTTAAGTCAAGGAATTATAGTCAAAAAAAATAATGCAAGCTCTCGTTTTATTTATCAGAAACCTAAATTGTTTCCAGCTCAAACAAACATACATATTATGATAGTAAAGCCTGTTATGATAGAAGGCATCGGCAACATGATATGAGAAGTCGTATGAATAAGTAATGTCTGAAAGTGGTTGCAGGTATCGATTTCCGTACAACATGACAGAAATATCCTGGGCCGCAATTTGACTAACACACCTAGCGGCAGAAGTCAAGCATCGCGGTATTTTTTTTTACCAACACAAATACACTTTATGCAAACACTTCCATTTTTGTGTGCCCAGCACTCACACATAAATCCGTAAAATAGTCTAACAAAATTACATACGAAATGAAGAAGAAATATTTTTTAAGACTGATAATTGGCGAACAAAATAATCGACTACCAACGAAAACGAATGTTTGTAATTGTTTTCTTGAGAACCATGTCGCTAACGATCTTTTTGTACACTTCTTTTTTTGTGCTGTCACATTGACATGTTTCCATTTTTGTTCTTTTTACGCGTTTGTTGTGTCAACTTGTCAGTTTTCTATAACACTGCTGCCAACTCTCACTGTCGATGCAATCTGTTCTACGTTGTTCTCCTTTTCTATAACGCTCGCATAATAATAATAATAGGATGATTTATTTGCCAAGCCTTGTTCTTTTGTGAATCACACCTCAAAAGCCCTCTGCGAGCTTGGTCATCGTCACAGATCGTCGCTATAGAAAGTGCCAATTTTCAAGCAAGACGCATTCCTGTAAGGCTGGATAGATTTATTGGGACCGGTCTTTGGTAAAGGTATTTGAATTTTTAAGCCCAGTGAAGAGCAGATTTGAAAATATAAATGCTATATTTTTGTGCTCCGCCGGGATTTGAACCCACAACCTTCCATTTACAAGTCTGAAGCGTTACCACTAAGCTACGGACCGGTCGTATACCGACAATAAATAAACCATTCATGAAATTTTATCGTTTTTTCATCACCCTCACACATGTTTTCTTTCAATGCGTCCATCCCCCTTACACAATACCTCGCGATAATCGCAAACTGACATTTAATGAAATCTCAGCCCCTGTCTAGTTGGCGCTGCTTTTGCTCTTCAGTCTGTCTCAAGGGACTCGCCTACCAATGCTCGCCTACTAACGCTACCTAGTTCTAACGTCGCCTACTAACACTACCTACTTCTAACGCCACCTACTAACACTACCTACTTCTAAAGTCTCCTACTAGCTACCTACTTGTTCTGGCAAATTTACAGTTCCTCTGTTAATGTATTCCAAAAAAACATGTTGTTTCTTTATTGTACTGAAAATATACGTTCAACCCAATAATTATTGAAATATAAAATCTACATTGTTGTAAACATAGATCAAAGGTTGTAAACTATTGAAGAGAAATGAAATTCGACAATTTCTATTTTTATCCTGTCCGTATACATTTATGAACATTAATTTTCTTTGACTATAAGTGGTATGAGGCTGACTTCCTATTCTGTTAAAACTTCGTTCAATTATTCCAACGCCACCTCTGTTTTAGAAAAAGGCGGCAGAAGTTTCAAGACTTATTTTCATTTAAGGTTTTTTTTTTGTAAGTACACATGCAGCATGATCAAGCTATCTTGACGATAGCTAGACCCTGATTTAAGAAATGTCATCAGATTATTAATCATTAATAAGTTATTTAAAAAAATCGTGAATTATTGATCTAAAATCTTTAATTAAAGTTGCAAAGATATAATACGTTTATGATTCATATTACATCCCTACATGCATTCTAATAAACACATAGACACATTTAAGTTCTCGCGACACATGCCGCATGTGTATCAACAACAAAAACAATCTCAAATGAACATTAGCTCTGCAACTCTTGCCGACCTTCTCTGAAACACGAGTGACATTGACAAAGAGAACCAAATGGACCATTATTATTGAAAAAAGATAGAGGAAAAATGTTTGAATGGTTGCTCTTTCAAATTTAACATTTTGTCATTTTTACCTGTAGCTACAAAATCAAATACTATGTGAAATTCGATGTAAAAGCTTAAAAACAGCCTACAATAATATTGTTCATGGATAACCTGATGCAAAACAAACACATTATCTCCATAAATATGAAACAATGATTATTCATTATACGCCAATGATTATTTTTTGTTTACATTTCCCGTATGAATTTCCAAAAAAAGATTAAAATTCATTGTTGCCTGTAATCCAGTTATTCATTGAAATAATTATTCATAACCTATGTGTACCTGTGACTCTGCTTTCATTCCACTTAGAGCCCGTTCCCACTTGTCGGGTGTCGGATCCGTATATTCATCGGAGGTTCCAGTTGCATAACATTTCGGACAAAATCGGTTTCCGACAAATGTGAATAGCTCCATACATAATGTTCTGCCACTGGAACCTCCGATTAATATACGGATTCGACACCCGACAAGTGGGAACGGGCTCTTACAATGGCTTGAGCCTGCTCACAGATTATCTAATTCTTCCTATATTTGTTATGTTTCTTGAGGTCACGAAATGAACTATTCACAACAGCTGATGGACCCTGAGATGATGCCGTCCAGGGGGGGAAGTCTCGACGGCCGTCGCGTCGGTAGATCTTACCTTACCTATTTAAAAATATTACGGAATAAGGCAAATATAATTAAATAATTAAATTTGCCTGTTCCTGAAGACAAATCGCCTTGTTAGGTGAAAGTGTTAGTACCAAATAAAGAATATTTTTCAAAACACTGTGTGCCGTGAGCCCGGGTTCGAATCCTCCCGAGGCGAGGGTGTCAGAAATGATTTCCCTTATCGGTGTTGAATTCAAACCCCCAATATAAAATACCGGGAAAGTTTCGCCGGCGGTATACCCTTACCTGTAAAAAATAAATAGGCTCAACTCGCCCATGCGACCCCTTCGGGGATAACGCGGCAAGAAGTTACACTATATGTGTAGCTTAGTTGCGTTTTTTTTTTTTTGCGCGTGTTATGTTTTAATTGATTATTATTCAACATATGAAAATAAACAGTGTGACGAGGATTGAAAAACTTGTTTTTTCTTTGAAATAAAAATTATTTTTCACAATGTTTATACACAAACAATTAACAATATAAATACTGCGAGTCAATTTTGAAATCACGATTTAAATTTTATAATGGTTCACCAAAGCTCATCTCATCTAATAGATAAGACTCGCATAAAGCCTGCTTTATAATGATTAGAACATTTAATAGACCGACCAACTAATTCAGAGCACGACTCAAACAGAGCATCTTTTCATTGTTTACCAGGGATGCGACTGCAGCTAAATGGTACCCTCATTTCATTCCAACTGAAAATCTCAAGGATTTTAATTTAAGGATTGCTCGATTATTCTAAGAGACCTTTCATTTAACACTCTCTCTACAACTGATGGAAAGAATATGGTGTCTATCTTTCTATAATCTATATCTAAATGTCCACATGTCCACATTTAAGATACACATTAAATGTATGCTCACAAGTAGACACGTATATGTTCATACTTACTCATTCCGCATGCGTCCAAATCCAAATCAAAACACTAATTTCAAATGAAAATACATGGTGTATCACTATTTATACACAAATTGTATAATTATTGATATACATTAATTTACAATATAATATAATAATATAATCTACATTAAAAATGTGTTTTACATTTCAGATTCTAATTAAATGCATTCTCACAAGCAGACAATATGGTCACGGTTAAACATGCCGCGTGTGAGCTTACAACATAATAACCCAATCTCAAATGTACATAAGCCCTGCAACTCTTGCCGGCCTTATTTGAAACATGGGTGGCATTGGCAAAGTGAACCACAGTTTTTTTACAGTACGGGTAGTCAGCCTCATACAAGCCTAGAGGCATGCGATGGCTGTGTTACAACATATGCGATGGTTGTGCTATGATTTAAATTGAGAATAACAGATCAAGTATTTCTCAATGAAAAACTCATGGCATTTTTTGGGGTAGTATTTATTTATTTTCTTTATAACAAACTATCTTGTATTTGGCAGCCATTGGGTTAACTGCACAAGATCAAACGTAGTAGATCCGAGCCATTTGCAGTTGGGATCCGCAAACTTGGTCGGCGAACGTGATTTGAGGCCGTGTCCGACGCCGAACCAGATATCCCGCAATCCAAGATCAGACGACTTATCTCGGTCTATCTTTACTGCAGCGGAGTGTACTGCCAATCTACTGACTGCACTGGTTAAAACAGGACCTCAAGTGTAAAATTTTACTCTTAAACTCAACTTTAGTATTAAAATAAACACAGCGCCTCTAATGAACGTTTTAGTATCTATGCATTTCTGTAAAACGCTATCGTTAAGTTTTATACTACGTAGAGAAAACAAACCCCTCAGTAAAACGGGAATCCATGTTTTGGAAATGAGTTTTTAGTTCAGAATCTTTAATTTAAAACTTAAATATTGTAAAACACTTGATTGAAGTCTCGATGGTGATGATTTAGCGCGGTTTTTTAAAAATCATCGTGAAAGGATTAAGTAAGGATAAAGAAATTAAATCTGGCTTGCAAATATAATGTAACTTCTTACAAAGGGGTGAGATGTGGCGATTAGTAAATATTTATTTTCCCTTGATGTGGGGGTTTCCCTGCTCCCCAGGGAGAATGTTCTCATATCTTGTGAAGGCTGAGTAACAGAAAGGGTTTGAAATAAACATGGAAACGGGAAAATAATTCTGACACCCTTGGTGAGGATCGGATTCTATCTCTCGGACATTGAACGCAAGCGTTCTATCTATTGAGCTGTCGACCGCTAATTTTGAAATATTTTGAGAACTCTAAAGTGGCATAATATGTTAATGTTCGTCGAACACAGTGTGTGCATTTTTAACTCTATAGAATAGCATGAACAGAAAGCTGGTAGGTAAATTTGAGAGAAACATTAGAAATGAATAATCCAAAAGTGTCCCCGGCTCACAGTTTAGTATGAGGCTGACCACCTATACTGTATTCATTCCGGTTCCCATGACCGGTCCGTAGCTCATAACACTGCGGACTCTGAATGGGAAGGTTGTGGGTTCGAATCCCGGCGGAGCACAAAAAACATACCATTTATATATCCAAATGTGCTCTTCGTTGGGTTGCAAAATTCATAAATCTTTACCAAAGACCGGTCACGGAAAGGTCCATCGAACCTTACAACAACTGGGTATTGCTTGAGAATTGGCGCTTTCTACAGCGATGACCAAGCTCGCAAAGGGCTCTTAAGGTGTGATACACACAAAAACAGCTCACCAAATAAATCATCCTAATATTATTATTATTATTCGCTGGATTGAAAAATTCATAAAACCTTTACCAATGACCGGTCACCAAAGATCCATCCTGCCCAGCCTCACAGCAACTGGGTCTTGCTTGAGTACTGGCGCTTTGTAGCGACGACCAAGCTCGTACACCTCTGCGGCACTACAACAAGTGTCATAGACCCCTAGAGTCTAGGGAGTCTCCCGCACAGGATTTCTTAAAAAAAAAAAAAAGAGTTTTAGTGAAAGGTGGCAGGAGTTGCTGGGCGTATGTTCATTTGAGGCTTGAATTTTTGCTTTTTAAGTTGGTACGTATGCAGTATGTGCTGACGCAAATTCACATTAATGATTTGACTATGGGCGTACATTTAATATGAAAAAAAAATTAATACAAATTCAAATTTTGCACAAATCTTATAGGAATCGTTTGCCTGTAGCACTCTTATGTAATTCAAGTTAGCTAACACTTAATAAATAATCAAAGCCCTGAATGCAAGTCTCTACTTTACATCGGCTTTGTATAACGCGCTCAATTAAAAACTTTAATTAACAGACTTTGAGTTTATTTCTCTAATTGAAATATTATTATGGCAAACCATTCTACAGACGAGGACAGTTGGTCAGTGAAATGTTGTTTGCAAGTGACAAGTGGCAAGTTGGGATTTTGTAATCTTTGTACCCGCGATTTCGCTAGGAGTGGCCAGTACACCCACATATGTATCTCCACTTAGTGATGAATACATCACTCGCCTCGTGCATGCCCCTTATTCCCACTTTGTAGGCTCTTATCTAATCTAATCTAAGTTGCAAAGGTATGTAACATTGGGGATTCACATTAAATGCATTTTCTCAAATCAAACACGTATTAGTTCGCGCTTGTACATGCCGCATGTGAACCTACGTCATAAAACCCAAATCTCAAATGAACATACACCCTGCACCTCTTACCGACCTTCCCTGAAACAGAGGTGACATTGGCTAAGTGAACCATTTTTTACTGCATGGGTAGTCAGTTAATGCCCGCACCATCTCCTTCTATCTTACTTGTACTCTCACTGTTATACTCTCGTTCATACCGCTCTCATTCACAGTCCCGTCATTTCGGACCTTATTATTCAGAGTCTTACCAGTCTCTTAAAAATATGAAATGATGAAAAAGTGATACAACCTTCTAGTATATAGATGATCAATTTGTAAGCGTTTATTTTTGTGACCTACATCTCAAGAGCCTTGTGCGAGCTTAGTTGTTCCTTGTTGACGTTTATTTCTCAAGCAGGACACATCTGCCGTATACTTTTCTGCACTCTTTTGACGGGTTTTTTGATAAACGTTGATGATTTTTTCCCTTGCTTCCCGTGTTCAGCTGGGAATCGAACGCACTACTTTTTGAGCTCGAAGTTTTCATAATAAAACAAGCATATTGTTTTTTGTAAAACTTAAAAAAAATACATTGAAATTTTCATTTGAAAAATCAAGCCAGGAAAATTTAACGAGTAAAAGTTGTGTGTCTCTTTCCATTCCGTGAAATGCAATGCTAACAGAGTGAGAGAGAGTGAGGGGGGGGGGGGAGAAATATGATTAAAATGTTAATTAGCAATTAAAAAGTTTGAAATTCGCACTTTCGTAATAAGCTTCGATATAACCACTGCAAGCGAGATGTGACGTCACAAAACGTAAAAAAAGCAAAATGGCGGACGTGGAAAAAATTGTGTAATCCGGTTATGTACGCTAGTAGACGGTCGAGAATTGAAAACGTGATCTTAAATTATTTCAAATTAAAATACATTTCAAAGTAAAGAAAAAAACTTTTTGGACTTAATCTAACCGTTATGGGAGAGCTTACACAATTCTCGACGTTTCGTTGGCGACGTAGCAAACGTCGTCAGGAGGCAACCTCTCTGCACGATGACTGGGGATTATCAGCATGATCAGTTGTAGTACGTCGGTAGTTTTTATAATTTAATAATATGAAAACGGGATGTTTTATCATGAATAGTTGAAAATTTGATTCTCCTTTATGATATCGGCTTATGGATACTTAGATGAGGAGTTCATCTATATTTTTCCTCATTTTTGGAAATCTTCTAGCTGGGCGTTGACATTTTAGCATCTCATTAGCCACGATGTGTGCGAGTCCTTCATGGTTCACTCTGGAGATATTTAATCATCTTGGTTGGAAATAAGAAACACCTCTGCCTCACTCACAAGCGGTTGGTGTAAGGCCGTAAAAAAATCTAAAAATATTGAACGCTTTTCTTCGAAGAAAAAAGTAAACCTCCATTACGGATAAGTGGTTGGCATGAGGCTAGATTTTTTTTTTTTTATCAATCCGGAAGGCTAGTCTCCTTACCTGTAAAAATAAAAATGTTCCATGGTAAGTAGTTGCACTATATGTGTAGTTTAGTCACGTATATACGCTTGAAACATTTTGATAAAACGATAACGTTCAAAACCAGCGGGCCAGACTTCAATTCCACCAAGCTATCAGACGTGAATGCCTTAAAAATATGTAAAAACAAAAATATTAGTTAGCCTTCGCCCTAGTAAGCCACCCGTGTGACGTCACATTTTTTCTGTAAATGTCAAATGCTTAAATCTTGTTATAGTTTTTTATTTTTCACATTTTTATTGAATTGAACTGCAAAAATCAGATAGACACAATTTGTTGTTATTTGAAAAGCCAAAAGAAAAATCTTCAATTAGCAATTATTTGTGATTCGCGTCGTCCGTGCCTCGGTGAAAAGTTTCCCCGCCATTGTGGAAAATACGCGGGAAAATTTACGATTTTATTTATTGGCCCCTTCAAAATTATATTGAGTAATTTCTATGGCAACATTCCGGCGGTGACTTCATTCTATCAGTAGAGATTTATCGCGTTTTATTCGAAAAGTTTGCCTAAAAGTATTACAGCCGTTAGGATTGGAAAGGGGCTGATTTTGTCCTTGGAGAGTATAAACGTAATAGAAATAAAACCAAGTTTTCTTCTACTTCGTCTTGCCTTTTTTATTTTTCTTCCTTTTGTAATTCCTTGACTAATAGATTAATATGAGGCTGACCCTCAATGCTGTTAAAACTTGTTTTACTTTTGCCAATGACACACCGGTTTCAGGAAAAGGCTGCAGGAGTTACAAGTTCATGTTCATGTGAGGTTTGGCTTATTTTGTGCATACACATGCAGCATGTGTAAGCGGAAACTTACATCTGCCTGCTTGTATGAGTCTGTTTGTATAAATGAGCCTCAATGTCAATGTATCTTTGCAACTTAGATCATTGATTATAGCGTCATTTCTATCAAAGTTCGGCGATGATTTTCTTGGCGATTTAAAAAAAACAGTTTTGGTGTTCTTTGTTAAACCATTTGAGTAAGTTTTTCAAACATGGACCTATTTTCACAATATTCTTAGTCAAAATTATTGTAAATGACGTAAATAATATCTAAACAAGAACTACAGGAAAGTATTCTTTGTTATTTTTGTTCATGGCTTCAAAGTTGGTATGAACACCCGTAATGTTGTAAAGATTGGTTAACCTTTGTTGATTTTACTTACAAGGGTGAACAAAAGTGAGCCAATTTTTAGAAAATGGATTACCAGCGCCATATTCAATTAATTAACAGGAACAATAGTTCAGTGATTTTGTCAATTGGAATTAGCTTTAGTTTAAATTCGACTTAAGTTTAACAAGTTTCTATGGATTTAAACTCCTTTCAATTAGACCGTAGTTTTAATGAAGCTACTATGATTTGTATGAAGACCGTACCTATGTACATGAATAGGCTTGCTCTATGACCTGCATTAGCTTTGGCATGCAAACTTGCAAAAACAGTTCTATGTATACAAGAGCTTACTACCACCAACCAGGAACGATCAAATTTCAAAAGCATGCATGTTCTCACTTCATATGTTCACTATACAAAATTTTTGTTTTATGTTATTACTTGTCATAGAGCTTGTAAAAGCTAACCATAGATTTAATCTTGTTCCTCATTGCTGAGGGTTGTGACCCACTAACCCTAGTAAACCACTATGCTCCAGTTCTCTCTTGGATGTGCTGCCAACAGCGGTGTATGCAGCTGTCCTCACTTGATTGGTCCATCGTGTGGTGGATCTTCCTCTTCCGATCCTCTCCGATCACAACCAGTCGTTCCTGGCTATCCTCACTACCACAAACTACGTGTGTGAGGAACTGAAGAATACGACGTGTGCATATATTGGCCAGAGTCAAGCCATCCAAACGTAGCTCCCGACGAATAGACTCGTTGGTACATCTAGCCGTCCATGAGATTTGGAACACGCGCCTCCAGAACCACATTTCCAAAGATTTGTGTTCTCTTTTCTGCTACTTTTACATTCCATGTTTCAGCAGCATAGAGAAAAATAGAGTCGGTTCGACTCCTGAGAAGCTTTATATTGCCCATTTTATAAAAAATGTTTCACTGTCTCCAATGTCATCCTTGTTTGAGGGAAATATATCATGGGTTTCAGAGTTTATGTTGATTTAACTCATGCAACATAAGCGAGCGTGAATTCCTTTTCATGGAGAGAGTGGATTATTTATGAATCTCTCTATCTTAAATTTAAGTATGCCAAAAAGCAGCCACTTATAAATTACATATGTCATATGTGTACCTACAAAATAAAAACCCCATTCTCAAATGAACATAAACAGTGCAACTCTGGCCAACCTTCCCTGAAAACAGGGGTGATATTGCCAATGTGAACCCTTCTTACAAACATACATACATACATCATCGCAACTTCGATTTTAGTCATGAGATTTCTTTCTGCTTCCGTATTACTAGATTTCCTTCCATAAAAATAAAATATAGGTTCTAATATCTGTTACTACCGAGTCTTCATCTCGAGTTTCTCTTTGACGATTCTACTTGTAGCCCATTTTGTCGACTAAGTCGGCCTTCCCGTCTACACTTAGCCCGAGGCCTAGGCCAACCGTAGCCCGGCAGGCCAACTGTAGCCCGGCAGGCCAACAGTAGCTCGGCAGTCCAACTTAAGCCCGCCATGTGCCGGCCTGCAATTTTAATTGAAAATATAATTTATAAGTTAACATTGCCCGTAATTACGCAGAAATGTTCCAAAGAGTGATAATTAACAAGAGAAAGAAGCTAAAACAAAATCTGTACTGGACGAGGCAAGCCCTTGTTCTTTGTTTTACAGCCCTTAACCTCTCACAAAGAAACGCTTCTTATATAACCTACAATCAATGTTGCATAGATATTTTGACATTTAAGATTCATATTAAATGCAAGTCCATACGTAAATTTTCGCCTACGCAACCTGGATATGCACTTACAAAGTAAGACCCGAGCCTCAAATGAGCTTACGCCCTGCACAAATTATGGTGATGATGATGATTATTTAAAGAGCGTCGTTTCGTGACTAGTGTCACTGCAAGGGCGCTTTCAGGCTTGACGCGGCGGTGAAGAAGTGGGTCTTCATTCCCCACTTGAAGTTCTTAATTCCTTCCTTAGCGCGCACTTCTGGGGGCAGCTGATTCCAAGTGGACGGTCCTGCAATGATGAAAAATGCACAGAGGGTGGCATTGTCATAAGTAAACCAATTTTTTACAGCATTGTTGCTCAACCTCATACTAAACTATAAGTCACGGAACAAAAGGATAAATACACAAGTTTATTGAGTTTATAATGCTCGATTGGATTTGAATTCTGGCCCACTTGTTTTGAATGCAAGCATTCTACTAAATGAGCTTTTGACCGGACCAAAGTATGTTTTATGGGGCGTCCACACGCTTGCCAACCATTCACAAGTCAAGCGCACAGTGTGTCGTCTAGAACATGCTAGCTGGACAAAAATTTGTCTAATGGACTAATTTTGTCCAGCTAGCATGTTCTAGACGACACACTGTGCGCTTGCCTTGTAGCCATGCGCACAGTGTGTCGTCTAGAACATGCTAGCTGGACAAAATGAGTCCATTAGACAAATTTTTGTCCAGCTAGCATGTTCTAGACGACACACTGTGCGCTTGACTTGTGAATGGTTGGCAAGCGTGTGGACGCCCCATTAAACATCTTTTGAAGCAAGTAAAAAAAAAAACAATGAAAGTGTGCTTAACTTACTCTAACATTATGTCCAGGGAGTTACTTCCTTTTCATAACTTACTTTCTTGACATAACATTTGAGTTTGAACTTGCTCTTTCTGCCTCTAGATTACTTCTTCCATCAAAAAGTCTAACTTCAACTCACAGCAAAGACCTTCAATTAAACGTAGCGTAACGAGAATTAAAATAATTTTAGATTAATTAATTTATATATAATATAAAGGTTTATTTTTTTTCTTTTGTTTTTTACTGTAATGTTTCATTTTTGCATTCTAGTATTTTATTGTTTTTTTTTTGTAGTTTTGTATAAACTCCCTTAAAATGTAATTTTTTTGTAAAAGGCTTATGCCGTAAATAAATAAATAAATAAATAATAATAAAATGTGGATGATTTATTCGGTGGGAACTTTTTGAATGTACATAAATCACACCTCAAGAACTCTCTGCAAACTTAGTCTTCGCTACTGAAAACGTCAATTATTAAGCAATACCCAGTTGTTTTCAGGCTAGATTTACTTTTAGTGACTGTTTTTAGGTGAAAGCAGATGAGTTTGTCAAATCAGTAAATAAATTAATTGATAGATAAATAATTTATTATTTTCCACGCTGGGAATCGTACCTCCTGCCTTCCGATTACGAATACGAAGAGTTAACCTCTTTACTGCGGTATGTGATAAAATTTACCCTCAAACCCTTTTTGTACATCTTTAATTTTAATGAATCAATATTTCATCCCTTTGAAGCCATTTTGGCGGCATTTTTTTAAATTGACAACACCGCCCTTCAATTTTTAATAAAACGAAACAACTAACATATTTTTATGTCCATTGTTTCCACTTACGTCACATGTTCAAACGTTTGACTTTATTATCGAAAACTCACAGAGGTTTCCCGATAAAATTTAATGACTCCCTCGAACGAGTATTAATATTTCCACCGTAGTTACCGATCAGTTCGTATATTGAGCGACTCATAATTCGTCCAGACTGTATTTAGAGGAGAAGTATGAAGATTGAAGCAATATTTTTCAATGGATTTTAGAATCGGCCATCAGAGCCTGCAACGATTATTGTTGTGACACACAAAGGAACGCAGGGCATTGGGAACACCCAGAACCAGATGGTTAAACAGAGTGGTAGATGGTCGTGCAACAGAAGAATGAGACGTAAGGAAAAAAGTGTTTGACTGACAAATCTGGTAGCAATTGGTTCCTACCGCAAATTGTGTCAAAGACAGAATAAGTAGGTTCCTCATTCAAGATGCCCTTCATCGTCCAGTTCTTCTCACTTCTTTTTTTCTCTTAAGAGAAGTTGGAATTGGCGATATTTATCATTCCTTAAAGTTTTCTAAATTTCATTGCTTCTCTTTTAAATAGTTGGCAAAAATATTTTTTTAGTGCTCATGTCAAAGTTTGGTCGATAGTTCAATTAATAGAACGCTTGCGTTGACTACCAAAAGATTAGGATTCGATTCCCGCTTACGGTGCCAGAAAGGATTTCTCTTTTCGATGTTTATTTTAAATCCAAAATAAATATACCAACAAGGTTTATTCAGCCTTCAAAAAAATTGTGAACCTGGCGCTGCTAAAACATGGAAACCTGCACTTCAAATGAAGTAGTTGCCATAAGGCCAGGCTCCTTACCATTGAAAATAAATAGATTCCTCTCGCCACACTTGCAAGTCCTTCAAAGAAAATACGGCAAAAAGTTACAATATATTTGTAGCTTACTTCCGAGTTATTTTATACATCGGAGGACTTTGTCGATGCCACAATACAGAACATTGCTCCCTATCCATTTTTTTTAAAGTATATAATCTTTAATCTATGTTGCAAAGATAAATTAACATTTAAAATTCGCATTTAAAAAAGCATGCCCAAAAACGACACGTGTAAGGTTGCTCTGACAAATGTAATGCTGCATGCGTTCTTACAAAATAAAATCCAAACCTCAAATGAACATAAACCCTACAACTTCGCCAACCTTTGCTGCAACAGGAGGGGCATTGGTAAAGTGAAACATTTTTTACAGTATGTGCCGGAAATCTCATATCAACCTATAAGTCAAAGAATAAACCGTCTCTGTAAAAGGTCAGGAACTCTACATTTTTTTTCGAAACATTTGGCTTAGATGGGGCTTTAATTTTTTTAACAACAATTAAGTAACACAAGTTCGTTAGCCGCGACCTTTTTTTCCACATACTTCTGGTGAAAACTTTTTTTTTATACAACCTATTCAAAAGAAAATGACGAATACGGGATCTCTATTCGCGTTTTCGATACGTTCGCGAGCTCTCGCATCTTACTGCGGGAGTTTTTTTTTGCAGACCGAGTACGAAAATAAAAATAATTGCGACGCCGCGCCACTGCGAGCGAGCGCGTTCGGAAGGTAGTTCATTTTTATGGTTGCAATTTACTCCGCGATGTACGCGCTCGTACACCAAAGCAGAATCATTATACCAACACCCCACAGGGAGGAGTGACCAAATAACTTATTCTTCTTAGTCTCCATCATCATCACCAACGACCGATCTGCGGTAACGCTTCGGACTCGTAAATGGAAGGTTATGGGTTCGAATCCCGGCGTAGCACAAATATAATACACCTTCCTTGACTTATAGGTTGGTATGAGGCTAACCAACCAAATAGTAAAAAATGGTTCACTTTGCCAATGTCACCCCATTTTCAAGGAAGGTCGGCAAGAGTTGCAGAGTGTATGTTCATTTGAGGTTTGGATTTAATTTGTAAGTACACATCCAGCATTTGTAAGTGCGACCTGCACGTGTCTGTTTGTGGGCATGCATTTGATAATAGCTTTAAATGATAATATATCTTCGCAACTTAGATTATAGATTTATTTTTTTTAAAAATGCTCTACACTGGGTTGAATAATGCATATATACCTTTATCAAAGACCGGTCACCAAAGGTCCATCAAGCCTTGTAGAAACTCAGTCTTGTTTGAGAATTGGCGCTAAATCTGGCGTCTATAGCGACTACTAAGCTCGCACAGGGCTCTTGAGATGTGATTCTACAAAAACAGCGCTCACCAAATAAATCATCGTAATATTATTAATATAATCTCATTCTTTTCTTCCTTGTTAGTCCCGCTGCAGTTTATTTGGTAGAACGCTTGCCTTCAGTTGGTGCTATGGCCGAGTGAGTCAAGACGGTGGCGATGACTAATGTGTTTTAAATTTAAAAAAAAATGCTGGTTCGAGTCCCATTGACGATAGAGAACGCTAAGAAATGAGAACATGCTCCAGGAACAGGGTAAGCGAAACTTTTAGTTTGGGGATTGGGCGTATGACAGTCTCCCTACAAGTAAAAAAAATAGGTCCCACTCACAAAATGAGACTCCTCTTAAAACAACTTGATTACAAGTTAAGATGTTCCTTGGCTTATAGGTTGATATGAAGCTGCCCACTCTAGTTTTAGGGAAAGGTGGCGGTAGTTACAAAGTTTCTGTTCATGTGAGATTTGGTTGGTTTGTTTGGTTTGGTCGATCAAGTGAAGAGAGTAGCAGGCACCTCGGTGGTTGAAGCGCCATCAAGAGAGAACTGGAGAAGAGTGGTTGCTTCCACAAGGGGCACAGCCCTCAGAAATTAGGAACAAAATTAAGAAGAAGATGTTTGAAATATTTTGAATGAACACAAGCAGTATATTTAAGCGCGAACTTACATGTGTCTATCTCTGATCTCTTCATACTTTTGTCTACATGTGGCCATGCATTAAATATCAACCTTAAATGTCAATATATCTATGCAGATATGAATTTTGTATTTCGTTTTTTACACAGTATCAACCAGTAAATTATTCAAATCAATCAAAAATCAAAATCTGACACCTGATTTTTTTAAATCACATTTGTACAATGTCAAATAATTGTCAATTATAACAAATTTAATATTTAGTCACTCTCTTCTGTAGGGCATCAATATGTGGGAACTCTTACATGGAAAAACCTCAAGAATTTACTGTAAAGGAAAAACGTAAGCTCTTAGAGGCACTTGTACTATTTAAGTAATTAAAAAGCATCAATAGATGTGCAAATACAAATTATGTACGCGATATAATTGATAGTAAAAATGTGTTTTGTCAGAAAAATCATTAAATTTATTTAATAATATTCTTCCTGATTCCATGTCCAGACTGTGATCTGTAACTCTTTTGCCATTCCGCTAGGGGGCGCCAGAGCCTCTGCAGAGCTGCCTTCATTTTTTCCTATCCTTACATACCTCGTTCAATTCATTCATATCCATCATCGTTTTCTTGCATTTTCTTCTTTTACGCTCACTTTGTATATCCCATTATTTCACAATCTGATCTCTTATACTTTTCTCGGTCGTCCCTTGCCTCTTTTTCCTTTCACACTTCCTCTGTATGTGTTCTTTGTCAGTCTATTGCCATTCATTCTTTCCGCATGCCCAAACCATCTATTTTGTACCTTAACTTTCACATTCTCTTTCAAATTACATTCCTGACAGAGGGTTGAATTAGAAAGGGATGCATTGAACCTACAGAAGGTTAAGAATTGAAGAACGGTGTCGAAGAACAAGGACGAAAGAAGGAAATTGATTATGCTAATACCTGTTTCTTAAAATTAAAAAATCTGTTGCTGAATTTTATTCCTTTTCACGAATTTACTTTAAAGAAAAAAAAACTCTTGTCTATAGTGGGTCACCTCACTTTAAATCATTCCCCCGCACCACCAACAAATTGCAACTCAGACACGTTTCCTCTTGTATAGCGTAACCCATCTCTTGCACCGCGAATAATACTCCGTCTAAAAGCACAGTCCAGGTGATACATCACCCAGAAGCATGTCCAAGCGCGCACATACTCGTGCACAGAGATCAGATGCTTTTTCCGGATCATTGGGTGATTGATGTCCGGACTTTGCCGTGAAAAAATCCCTGTAACTCAAGTATAACGCTTTCCGTTTTAACTTAACCACAGCGTTTACCCAATAAAGTTTGGAAACCAAAACAGTGCTTTCAGTGATTGAATACACTCTATGGTTGAGTTTACACATATTTTTTTTGTACTTGGGATAGTTTCGACCTGCGTCACGCTGAAAATTCCGGGCCCGGATTTCCGGAGCTTTAACTAAATAAAATTTTAAGCCGGGTAAAAAAGGCGGTTGGTGGAAGGCACTATCTGTATCTACAGCAAACCCCATAGGAATAGAAGCCAGCAACAAAATTTAAAGTAATCTAAAAAATAACATTCGTAAGTTTAAGCCAAAGTAAAACAGGTCGGATAATGGATTCCTAAGTTTTAGGAGTTATTACGACATAAAATAAACAACATAAAATCATCATTTTACAGTTTTACTAGTATCCAGAACATTATATTTAATCATAATAATAATAATATTATGATAACTTATTTTAAGAGCACTGTTTTTGTGTGAATCACACCTAAATACCCCTCTGTGAGCTTAGTCGTCGCTGCAGAAAGCGAAAATTAAGCAAGACCCAGTTGGTGTAAGGCTGGATGCTGACCGGTCTCTGGTAAAGGTAGATTTGTTTATCCAGCGAAGAGCATATTTAAAACATTTTAACACATTTGTAAATACCACCCCAGTTATAGGGAAAGATGGCATGAGTTGCAAAGGCTATGTTCATGTGAGGTGATGTTCATTCTGTATGTACAATGTAGCATGTGTACACGCTTATAACTTATATGTGACTGCCAGCATTTGTAAACGCTTATAACTGTTATGTGACTGATTGTGGGCATGCATAAATATTAGGCTTAAATGTCAACATGTCTTCACAACTTAGATTATTGATTATATAGATTCAACACTGCAGTTTTCAATTATTTCAAGCACACGTATCTTTTTATTTATTTTTTCAATTAAACTTTTACCATTACGCATCATCTACTATTACATGGCTTTAAAATAATACTTACCAACTGAAATATTAGTCATGAATCTTCGCCACGAAAGATTATTTTTTCAAAATATACATTTCAGAACATTTGTACGAACAAGGACAATCTTTTATCTCTAATTTCTTGCTCATTTCTCCGTAAAGTCATAACCAAGTTTATACATAACACCTCTAGAGAACTGAAGAAGCGCAATGTGGCATTACTAATCATAATCTATTTTATATTTTGTGGCATTGTATGAAAAAAAAACACGCTGCGCGATACCTCCTTTCGATGAAGACCTTAGTGTTCACCCGAACGACGACAATACACAGAGGTAGGCGAGTATGTATGAACTTAATATTGATTAGTCGCTGCCTTAGTTCTTGTTTGCCATATAGACCATTCAGCTAATTTTATATGAGAAATGTTTGCATGTGTTCCGGACCACTGTGTCTGAAGAAAACAGGAAATTGATTTAAAAACTATTTAAAACAACTCTCAAATTATCCAGTTTTACGTTTTTTCTTAGCTCAGATTGTGTAAAGTTTGATTCGTAAAACAACTGCATTATACAGTCACGTTTGACAGAATTGGTCTATACGGCAAACAAGAACTGGGGGAGCGTAGTGTCACGAAGAGAAATCGGTAGAAAAATTAAAACATTGGAAATTTCATGTTTCTTTATGTATTATGCGGAAAAAAGGACCAATTGCATTAATTTTCAAATCTGATATTGTACTTATGTAATAGAGGCCTGGAAAAGTATTCTTATTTACAGAAAAGTATTTTATGCTCGTCTACTTTTACGTAAGTATATATTTCTGCAGCTAAGAGTAGAGATGGGCATTGTAATATCCAATATTCTAGATTATATCATTGTAAGGAATCATAATACATACATATTTGTGAAAATACCTTTATTTACAAATTTATTGTTAATTTTTCCATCTTTTATGGCGCACGTATACAATCGCATTCGAAATGAGGGTTTTCCGTAACATGAGTTGGCATTCCTGATTTGATTGGATCACGAATAAAAAAAACTGGTGCCAACTGAAACACAATAATTCATTTATATTAAAAACGTTGACAGCAAAAAAAATGCCTTCCTTCTATTCTATTTTATCATTCAAGTAAACATAAAGACCGTTATTTGATTGAAGAATATTCGCCACTTGTTTAGAAAAACATCAAAGTTCTACTGAAATTGCAACGTATAAAATAGAAATAGTAGGAACAATTAAGGATAGAACTGTCACTAAGATGAGAAGTATTTGCCTTACTCTGATGACGTCATGTTTACAGATGAGCAAGCCTGTAGCGTTTATAGTACACGTCTCTTCCACCACCCTAAAGCTCTTACAGCGCGTCGCACTTCGAGCTTTTTTGTTGCAACACCCGACAGATACAAATTCGACGGTCTGGGGTAACTAATGGACCGTACTTTTATCTGGGGATGTGGTGGTTCTAGACACTTCCAGAATGTCATATATATATAGTAGAGCTGTGTTTACACCGTACACACCTCAGCGACCTGCCTGAAAATTTGTATTTTTAATGGAGAGCGAGGGAGAAAAACCCTTCTCGTGTTTTTTTTAAGACTGAGAGGTTTTCAAAGTTGTGTACATTTGAATGAGTACTGCGGTTCGGTGAATCGCTTTTTTTTGTAAGGCCTATTTGGAAGAAGGTGATTTTGCATGTTTTTGTTTGGGCAAAATGTTTTTTGATATGGAAAAAACCTTTTTGACTTCGAGCTTATTTTGGTACTTACGTATAATAATAATACTACATAACCTATGTTGGAAAGATATATTACCATTCAAAGCTCATATCAATTGCATGCCCAGAAATAAACACTTGTAAGTTCGCGCTTACAAATGCTGAATGTGTACCTACAAATTAAAATCCAAACCTCAAATTAGCATAAACCCTGCAACTTTTGCCGACCTTCCCTGGAACAGGGGTGACATTGGAAAGGTGAACCATTTTTTGCAATATGGTTTGTCAGCCTCATACCAACCTATACGTCAAGGAATCAAATTATACAATAATTTTGTGTTAAACACACCTCTAGAGCCTTCTTCATGAATGCTTGCCACTGTTGAAAGCGCCTCTTCTCAAGCAAGACCCAGTCACTGTAAGTATGGATGGACTTTTAGTGACCGGTTTTTGCAAAGGCACATGAATTTTTCAACCTAACTAAGAGAACATTTTGAAAAATAATATTTTTATAGCTCCAGGAATCGAACTCTGGTACTTTTATTTACCCGTCCGTAGCGTTAACCACTAGACAAAAGGTCGGTGTTATGGCCACGGGGATCAAGTCAGGTTATTTGGAACCGGATAAGGTTGGTTCGAATCTCGCGACGATAACTTCGACCCTGGTTCAACAGATGCCATTGCATGCACACAAGCTTCTGCTTTCGCATGAACACAACTGACCAGGCAAAACTAACATAAACCCTGCAACTTTTGTCAACACTCCCTGAAACAGGGGTGACATTGGCAAATGCTTAATGAAATTTTGAGGCTTGTACAAAAAGAAAAAGAGATTTTAATTAATATTATTATTTATTTTATTCAGATTTTCATTATAATAAAAAATATTTACAAAGCAAATTTAAAAAAGTACAATAGTTAATTAATATTAATAATTACACAAAAAAGTTAGTAAAACATATCTATAACAAAATATATATACAACATAACACTTATATTTGTGTAAGCAAGAATAGAAAAAAGAAAAGTAGATGGCATTTAACATATTGTTGAAATAAAATATGTTATCTTGTAAAAATAAAAATCAATTGATTCTCAACATTTGCCACTTGTAAAAAAAATTGTTAACTTAGTAGGTAAGTACGTTTTAGAAGCTTATTTTATAACAAATTTTTATTCACTGTAAAGTGTAAATTAAATTCAATGTTAAATATTTTAAACTAGCTAATAGCATGACGACATCTTAAAATTTTTATCTTAATTCAATGAAAAAGCTGTTACAAATGACAGCTCAAACTTCTGGAAAATAAAAAATGAATTATTTAATCAAGGAATTCTCTGAATACATCTGTATTGAAACCAAATAAAAATTAAAAGCAAAAAAAAAACAGTCTACCTTAGCTGTATATATCAAAAGCCCGTTGTTGAAAGTTGAAAGATTGAAAAGTTTAAAAAGAAAGAAAAAATTAATATACCAAATTATGGTCTTTAAAATAAGCATTGGTAAACAAGAAAGTGCCTACAAACATAATCATATCAAAAAAATAATGAAAACAAGGCGACATAAAAAATCGATAGAGGAAATTGTAGGAAAAATCTTAGGTAAAAAATAAACACTTTTTAAGATAAACTAGATTCTTCTGAATCATATCCTGAAGACGTTGGACTTCTTACTAAAGGATATGTGTGGGGTTTCTGAGGAGATATTATCTTGTTGGATCTTGTCTTCTTAGAAGCATACAATTTTTCTTGGTTGTATGTTTTCCTTTTATTTTCTTGACGCAATTCTGGCACATATTTTAAAATTTGCTTCTTACCAATCTTTTTGGCTTTCACTGTTATACCAAATTTGTGCCTGTTATTATTGAGGGCATTTCTAAAAACACTTTTCACAAAACAATTGACTTCATGGCTCAAATTTAGATTCACGTTTTTATTTTTCTTTAACGTGAGTCCAATAAACCACATGTTATGGCACTTTTGTGAAGTTGCATCAAATGATTCAAGAATATCACTTGGAACTTTCGTGAAGCTTTTTGTATTAATATGAGCCCTAGAGATGCGAGAATTCTTTTCTATGCTGGTAACAAGATGCCTGAGCTTGCTTTCCACTAAGCCGCTCCATTCCAAATGGTCTTGGTAACAATCGCTGCTCACTATTAACACCACAATATGACGATATCTCTTGAAGAAATTGGGCGCCTCAAACAACCAATCCCAACCACATTTATTGCTCAAAATGTCATCCATCACGGAGAGACCTACTTTAAGTTCCTCTGTTATGATGTTTCTAGTAGACCGAGTCACGTTGTAAGTGGAGTTTATTTCCGGATATACTGGTGTAATGATCGGCATTACATGTGAGCGATCAGAAATATTCTCACTTGGGTTCCAGGGTTTTAAGCCCAAATTGACGTTGTCAATATTCTTTAGAAGAATTGGTCCAGGCCAGTTCCAAGTTGAAATGTCTTTGAAAAATTTATGAACGAGAGTAGCAGGTGCGGCGTTTGGGTACAGCTGGCATATGCGTGCTACCAGGATGGCCCATGAAACGCCGCCTAGGAAGCCCAGCACGTTGGAGTAAATGCCGCGCCGCTTCGCCCACAGCTTGATGGTGCGCAGAGTGAGGCGGAAGCTTTCCACGTCAGGCACCAGGCGGAGGATCTCATCGGTCACGCGGCAGCCGTTCAAGCTGCGGATGCATTGTTCGTTTAGGTTCTTCAAAATCATATCCTGGCTGAGATCCACGTCCTCAGGGATCTCTCTGAGAGCAAGACGAGCAAATAACAAGTCGATCTCAATTCCATCGTATTTGAATTTGATGATTGGAACATACGCTTCCTGGATAGCGTGTAGTTCTGTTACTTGAGGTCGTTGTTCGAGAATTTCTGCAAATGAGGTGAAGAAGTCAGTGCGGTCTATGTGTCTCGGAGCCACGCACAGAGCATCAATGTCAGCACCGCGGCCGTGGACTCCCAGCCTGTAGGAGCCGAAGGTGATGATCTTCCCGCCCACGTTATCGAGCATCGCTATGGGAATGTTCCTCTGCTGGGACAGAAGGCGGATCCACTTCCTCACCAGATGGTGCAGCTGCCCTAGCACCTCCATGCGGTGCTCAAGCTCTGCAGGGCTCTCAAACACTCCACAGGACTCCAGGGTAGCGTGGAGGAGGGCAGTGCTCTCGAGGTCTGCGGAAGATGGCCCAGCAAGGCTGATGGGGGAGGTCAGGCCATAGCACTTGTAGTCGTGCTGAGCTGAAAATACCGCCTTTTCTTCCATACTAGCGATAAAAAACGCAGCAAATTGTATATAAATTGCAAACAGATCCTTTGAGTCACTGAGTCGAGATTGTTTTAAAATATTGCACAAAAATAAATTATTTCTAGTATAACTTTCACTGATATAAAACTTTCATAAATGTTGTACAATTATTTATTATTTTAAGGGAGGTGTTGACACTTTGAATGTTGCGGTAAAACTAAACATGTAAAGGGTTGCTTGCTGATCTATTGGAATTCAGGTGCTATGACCCTCCCCCTCCCACCTAAGGCTGTGATTTGATCATTTTAGGACTTTCACCAAGGAGGCCCCGCCTATTTACCGCAAATTACCGCATTAGGGTGGAGTGTTGAAAAAAAAATCACATGTGATAATAAAATATTGTCAAAAAAAAGTAAAGTTGCTTACTTGAAAATGCATAACAATTATTTTATGTACTCGTATGGTTACAATTTATTATTTCAAAATAAGATCCTTTAATGTTATAGGTACCTATATCCCTGTTTATTTTTAATGTAAATAAGGAAACTATTTTTTCTTTGTGAAATTGAAATCAATGAAGATCCTTTAATTTTGCTTTGAAAACTTACAGTTCTTATTTTTAATATTTTAATGGATACAAGGCTCAAATCACTTCTCATATCCGTTTTACAATGTTTTAGAACGACAATGAATATATTTTTGAGGTATATTACCTGCCGTCGAAAGAATCTCCCGACGGCAGGACAATCTCGCAACAAATTAATGTAACAAAACAGAATTAAAATAGTTACCTACTTACTAATTTTTGTAATTTATGTAATTTAATTAATGTAATTTTATTTCTGTAATTTTTTTCAAAATATTAAAGATGATTTATTTAATAATAGCTTGTCCCTTGACTTATAGGTTGGTATGCGGCTGACCACCCATGCTGTAAAAATGGTTCACTTTACCAATGTCACCCCAGTTACAGGGAAGGACGGCAAGAGTTGCAAGGTGTATGTCCATTTGAGATTTGGTTTTTATGTTGTAGGTTCACATGAGGCATGTGCAAGCGCGAACTTGTACGTGTCTGGTTGTGAGAATGCATGTAATGTGAATCTCCAATGTAACATATCTTTGCAACTTAGATTAGATTAGATTAGATTGAGTGGCTAGCATCAAACTTATTTATTGTATTTTATTGATATAAATTAAATATGATTTCAATGCTCAGCTTTTTGCCTTTCGTCGATTATTTTTTTCCATTTTAAAAATAAATAAATGTAAGTGTGGAAATTTTGCTGTAACTGTAACTCTGTAACCATTCTGCTAGGGGTGGGTGGAGCCCACCTCTGCAGATTTGACTCCATTTTTTTTATTATACTATTCTTGCATATCTCTTTCAATTTATTCATCTTCTCGACTCGAAAATCACATAATCTGTGCACTTCTTACCGCCTTTCCTTGAGGCAGGTGTGACTTAGATAATAAAATCGAATACAGTGGTCAAGCTTACCCCTGCAACTTAGATGACATAAATATAAAAATGAATACATTAGATCAAATTTGTAAAATTGTAAAAAAAATGGGACATGCAAACCGAATGTAAGAGAAGAAAATGTAAGAAAAAGGTGATCTAAATCTATTGCAAAGATGTATCCTTTAAGATTTATATTAAATGTGTTCCTATAAGCAGACACGTATAGTTTCGCGCTGACACATGCCGCATGTGGATCTTCTACATTATAAAAACCCAATCTGAAATGAACATAAGCCCTGCAACTCTTGCCGACCTTCCCTGAAACAGGGGTGACATTGAACAAAGTGAACCATTTTCTACAGCATGGGTGGTCAACCGCATACCAGCCTATAAGTCAAGAAACATACACAATAAATTATATTTTTAAAATCAATAGACAATAATATATATGGACATCAAAAACAAAACAGAAAACAAATTGTTATTTGGAATTTTTAAAAACCCTAGCCGCCAACATCACAGATCAACCGCCATTTGTTTTTTTTACCTTACACACTTCTTTCATTTCCTCCAGAGTCATAACCTTCTTCATACAGGCTTTCTTTTTATTATGACTCTGGATATTCCATTCATTCGCAATTTCTGAAATTTGGTCCATCCATAAATACGCTCTAAGATAAGTCAAATAAGTTCTAAGAAGTGAAATAAATACAACGTACCTATTTTTATTTTTTCTCACGGTACATATTTTTATAAGTTATAAAGGATGTACCTCATTACAGCCCTAATGACAATTTTCTAATGTGCGTGTTCTTAAAATAAGCGAATACGGAACATTAAATTTTATTTTCTTATCTATGTTTTCAATACATAATTACCTCATTACTGCTTAATGACTCTATTGTCCTTAAAATAATACAAAATAAATAAATATCCTATTCTTGCACTTTAAATTTCCCCTTACCTACTCCGATTTTATTTATTTATTTAAATTGTAAAAACTAATCCCCTCATTAGAGTTTGTACTTAATGACTTTTTCTTGAAACATTATCGTTAAAATTAAAAGTTTTTGGAAATGGAAACATTTTACATAAACATTTAATTCAATCCTAAATATTTCTATACAATAAAATAAGTTTACTACAATAATTTAAAATGTTTAAAATAAACTGTACCGGTCCGTAGACCATTGGTTATTCCTTCTGACTTGTAAATGGAAGGTTTTGGGTTCGAATCCCAGCGGAGCAAAAAATATATACCACTTCCAAAAAAAATCAAAGTTCACATGAACATAAACCTTTCAACTCCCGCCGCTCTTCCTTGACATTCGGGTGATATTTGCAAAAGTAAACCGAGTTTTCTACAACAACAGGGTCAGCCTCATACCAACCCATTAGTCAAGGAACAAAAAAATACACAGAGAAGTTTACTAGAAGCTAACAGAAAAAAAACAATCAATAAAATTTCAACTAATTAAAAATAAATGAAGTGATACTGATCCGTAGCTCAGTGGTAACACTGCGGACTCTGAATGGGAAGGTTATGGGTTCGATTCTCGGCGGAGCACAAAAAATATACCATTTATATTTTCAAATTTGCTCTTCGCCGGGTTGAAAAATTCATAAAAACCTTTACCAATGACCGGTCACCAAAGGTCCATCCAGCCTTACAGCAACTGGGTCTTGCTTGAGAATTGGCGCTTTGTAGCGACGACGATCAAGCTCGTAAAAAGGTCGATAGCTCAATTCGTAGAATGCTTGCATTCCATGCCGAGAGCAAGAGTTCGATCTCAAAGGTTTACTCAGCCTTCACAAGAAATGAGAACCAGCCCCTCCGGGACCTGGGAAACCCCCACTTCAACTGAAAGTGGTTGGTGTGAGGCCGGCCCCCTTACCTGTAAAAATAAATAGGTCTCGAAGCGCCACATGCGACCCCTTCGGGGATAACGCAGGCAAGAAGTTACACTATATGTCTAGCTTAGTTGCGTAGTTGCGATTGTTATGTAGTTATAAAATCTTTCGGGGTTTTGGACAATCACAATCCTATTGGGTTTTTTTTATGTTGTTGTCAAAAATCCCTATTTGTGGTTGCAGCATGCAAGCAGGCTGTACAAAATTAACAAAGGCCATGCACCGCACGCGCGCACGAATCCCAATGTTCATTTCGCACATGAACAATCGCGAATAAACCGAACCGGCCGAATGTGCATCCTGCCGATCAATGGGAAATTGGCTGACAAGGGGTTTTCCCTGTCCCACAGGAGTATTGCGTGCTATGCTTCAAGTATAAAACTAAACGTTTTAGCTCAGATTTACTAAAAAATGTATAGAAACTGAAACAGCGTCTCTAATGAGTGATCTAGTTTTCGTACATTTTTGTTCAAACGACATGGTTTAATTTGAAAGTAAAGATTTATACTTGATTATGGTTTGTACAAGTGCATGACCGCAGGATAAAGAAATTGAAATGTATAACAAATTAATTGAATTTATATCATTAATATAAGTTGCATATTGTTTAATTTATAATTTTTTGAATGAATTCAAACAAAACAATGTTTATTTTCACAATAAAATTTATTTAAAAAGATTAAAATCTTTAAAACAAATTACAAACGTTTTCGACCTAGTAGGTCATCATCAGGTATGATGATATCATTGATCTAAATAAAATATAATTTATATCGATGGATGATACCTACCTGATGATGATACATACCTGATGATGACCTACTGGGTCGAAAACGTTTGTAATTTGTTTTAGAGATTTTAATCTTTTTAAATAAATTTTATTGTGAAAATAAACAGTGTTTTGTTTGAATTCATTCAAAAATTATAAATTAACAATATGAATTTTCACAGTGTTAATACACAAACAATACAAAATATAAGTTGCATATATTTGCACGTACATATCTATGTATCTGAGAATTCATCTTTTTATGAGGCAAGTTGCAAATTTTACTTCTTTGCACGTACAGTGCACGATTCGGTGAGTTTTTTCTGCGTACATGCCGCATGTGAACTTACAACATAAAAACCCAATCTCAAATGATCATAAGCCCTGCAACTCTAGCCGACCTGCCCTGAAAAAGGGGTGACATTAGCAAAGTGAACCTTTTTTTACAGTATGGGTGGTAAGCCTCCTAGGATCCTGCGCAGAAAAATGGTCTGGATGAAGATGATATACGGAGCCAAAGACTATATGTATAGCTTAAGGAAGAGAACAGCTGACCCCAATTGCCTTCAGCGGCAATGAATTGGGACAGTTCTAAACAAAAAAAATATATATAAATATAGTGCTTTGTAAGGAAAATCTCCCATTTATAGTTAATTCCTCGAGATATCAAGGAAGTATATGTTGGTAGAATAGATGGATGTCGTGGTAGAGGAAGACCGAGAAAGGTATGGATGGACCAAATATCCGAAATTGCGAATGAATGGAATATCCAGAGTCATAATAAAAGAAGAGCTTGTATGAAGAAGGTTATGACTCTGGAGGAAATGAAAGAAGTATGTAAGGATAGAAAGAAATGGCGGTTGATCTGTGATGTTGGCGGCTAGGGTTTGTTAAAGTGAATTTGGTTTTATGATTTAGTTTTTTATGTCCATGTATATATTGTTATTTTTATTCTTTGATTTTAAAAAATGTAATTTGTCATGTATGTTCCTTGACTTATAGGTTGTTATGCGGCTGACCACCCATAATATAAAAATTGGTTCACTTTGCCAATGTCACCCCTGTTTCAGGGAAGGACGGCAAGAGTTGCAAGGCTTATGTTCATTCGAGATTGGGTTTTTATATTGTAGGTCCACATGCGGCATGTGTTAGCGCGAAATTATACATATCTGCTTGTGGGAATGCATTTAGTATAAATCTTAAATGATATATATCTTTGCAGCTTAGATTAGATTAGATTAGATATCAACCATCATCGTTGACCTGTCCGTAGTCTTGTAGTTAGCGCTTCTGATTTGTAAATGGAAGGCCGTTGGTTTGAATCCCGGCGGAGCCCAAAAAATATACAATTTATCTTTCAAATATACTCTTCGCTTGGTTGAAAAATTCATATAGGTACCTAGTACCTTTACCAAAGACCATTCCCCAAAAGTCTATCCAGCTTTACAGCAACTGGGTCTGACTTGAGGATTAGCACTTTCTATAGCGACAACCAAGTTTGTAGAGTGCTCTTGAGGTGTGATTTATACAAAAACCCGCGCACCAAATAAATCATCCAAATATTATTATTATTGGCGAACTAGATGTGTCTGTTTGTGGGCATGCATTTGATATGAGCTTTACGCAACTAAGCGACAAATATAGTGTAACTTCTTACCTGCGTTATCCCCGATGGGGTCGCATGTGGCGCTTCGGGACCTATTTATTTTTACAGGTAAGGGGGCCGGCCTCACACCAACCACTTTCAGTTGAAGTGGGGGTTTCCAAGCTCGCGGGGGGGCTGGTTCTCATTTCTTGTGAAGGCTGAGTAAGCCTTTGAGATCGAATCCTTGCTCTCGGCATGGAATGCAAGCATTCTACCAATTGAGCTATTGACCTTTTTACGAGCTTGATCGTCATCACTACAAAGCGCCAATTCTCAAGCAAGACTCAGTTGCTGTACGGCTGGATGGACCTTTGGTGACCGGTCATTGGTAAAGGTTTTATGAATTTTTCAACCCGGCGAAGAGTAAATTTGAACATATTCAAGCTTAGGATGAGAAGAGCCAACCCCAATTGCCTTCAGAGGCAATAAGTTGGGACAGTTCTAAGAAAAATTATAATATTTAAATTTGATAGTGGTTTTTAAAGGCATATCTCCTATATAAAGTAAATTCCTCGAGATATCAGCCATCACTTTTAAGTTGTGTTCTCTTCCCAGAATGTTCTAGAACGCACAGAGGTGCATCCATTCCCATGACGTCATAGTTCAGCTGCCCAGAATCGCACCTCTTAATAATTCACACATTTTCCGAGACGATCTATTTACAACCAGGGCACAAATACTTAAAAATGTATTTGCTCTCTGAGTATTTTGGTATTTGTAAAATGTATTTTTTATGGTCGATAACTCAGATGTAAGAAAGCTTGCATTCAAAATCAGAGGGCTAGAGTTCGATTCCCAGCGAGGGTGTCAGATATGATATCCCTTTTCCATTTAATAAAATTCTGTATAAAAATAAATAAGTAAATATATGAAAACGGTGATGGATATGAATGAACTGAAAGATGTCTGGAAGGATAGTAAAAAAGGAGGCAATCTTACAGAGGTAATGGCCACTTCTATTGGAATGGCAATATAGTACTATTTGAGGTACACTTACAATGTTTTCATTTCACCCAAATCATGGTTCGAGTAAGGTACCTAGATACTAGCGCATAGTTTCCAATAAATAACTTATACATTAATTCCTCGGAAACGCAAATAAGCTACACATATAGTGTAACTTCTTGCCGCGTTATCACCGAAGAATTTGGCATGTGGCGAGTGGAACCTATTTATTTTTACAGGTAAGGGGGCGGCCTACACTTCATTTGAAGTGGGGTTTCCCCGCTTCCGAGGGCGCCAAACACTTCATTTGAAGTGGGGTTTCCCCGCTCCCGAGGGCGCTGGTGTGAATGCTGAGTAAACTTCTCGGTGTTTTTTTTTTTGGTTTGAAATAAACACCGAAATGGGACATCATTTCTGACACCCTCGGCGGGATTCGAACCCGAGCTCGCGGCATGGAATGCAAGCACTTTGCCAACTGAGCTATTGACCGGACTAAGTTGCAAGGATTAATTAACATGTAAGATTCAAATTTCAAGCGCGCTCGCAATCACGCACGTGATTTATAGCGGTTACACAACGTGCGTGTGTACTTACAAAATAAAAACATAATCCTCAAATGAATGTAAATCCTACAACTCTTGCTACCCTTCCCTGAATTGAGTTGACCTTGACATTTCTCCGATACCCATACACTACGCGACTTCCAATCCGGCACGGGACCGGAGCGTTTGAAAAGGGGCTTAAGATATTTTGTTCGTGCATTTTAAAGATCTGTTTTAGCAAGATGCCGGTGCATTCGTGAACTTGCAAGAGTTGTAAGAGTATTTGAGGACCCCGGTGACTAAGTAGTGATGGTATATTTTTGTCCGCCCGCCTTTAGCTACCTTTTGCCTGTGAAGTAAACAGCAGTTGCAATTCGATTAATAGTTAAGCGCCTGTAAAGCTGAGCGTTTACAAAAAAAAACTTCAAAATAGTTTGCTTTGAAAAATGTTGTGAGAATTTTGAAATCTTTAATATAAAAATAAAGATGAATTCATCATCATCAATGGGAGGACAACTCAGGATAGTCTTGGACTCCGGCTGCTTCTGGGAAAGGTGGCAAAAGTTGAAGAGCTTTTTTTATTTTAGGTGTATATTTTCTTTTGTAAGTACGCATGCAGCGTGTGCAAGCATAAACTTGAATATGTACGATGTGTAGTGTGAATAAAAAAATATTAATAGCTTTGCAACTTAAAATAGAGATTCCTCTTTACCTGTTTTAAATAAAGGCAGAAAGAGTTGCAAAGCTTTGGTTCATTTGAGGGATAGAATTTCTTTAAGAAATAGGTACTTAATTTTGTTATTGTGAACTTTATTGTAAGCATGCATTATGTGTGAATCTTAAACGTCATTTTTTCTTTGCTTGGTTCGGAAAGATTGTCAGATTGACGTATGATAAAAAAATAAACTGAAGGAGAAACGCATTGCACAGACAGCGCCGGCAGCGGTTGATCAAAAATGCAAAGACCCACCACAAGTTACCGTACTATTGATGATCATCTAATCTTATCTAATCTATTTTTTATGGTTTATGCATTAACACTGTGAAAATAAAAACAGTGTTTATGTATAGAAAATTGTGTTTTTTTTTTAAAAACAAATCAATTATCTAATCTAAGTTGCAAAGATATGTAACATTGGAGATTCACATTGTATGTATTCTCACAAGCAGACACGCACAAGTTCGCGCTAGCACATGCCACATGTGAACCTACAACATAAAAACCCTAACTTAAATGAACAACTCTTTTCGACGTTTCCCTAAAACAGAGGTAACATTGGACTATTTTTTAGAGTATGGGTGGTCAGGTGGCCAATTTCTAAGTCAAGGAATCATGGTACTTTTAATACAGTTTTTTTTTGCAACTGTCCTGTAAGCGCCTAGTTTTATACCGCAGCCTAGCCGGCCCTCTTGTCTGGCAGCGCCAGCAGCAGCTGAAATATTCAGGCTTGCTCGCGAGCGCTGGGCCCACGTGTAAGATCGCGCATTGAACGCTTGCACGGAGACGTGGCTGACACGACACAGACACTGTCATGGCGGTGTGCTGCTTACAAATGACAACAAACAAATTATTTACAGTCCTAAGCGTCAAAGTAATAATAAAATACAGATCTGTTTTCTGTAATCTAAGTTGCAAAGATATTTTGTTTGTACGATTCCTTTGACTTATAGGTTGGTATGAGGCTAACCACCTATACTTACTATAAAAAATGGTTCACTTTGCCAATGTCACCCCTGTTTCAGGGAACGTCGGCCAAAGTTGCAGGGTGTATGTTTTAAAACATATAATTTAACTATGGTAGAAGAAAATTCAATCCATAAATAAGTTTGATGCTACTCACTTCAGCTATTACAAAGCATAGATTCTCTCATATTTTAAAAAAATATATAAACTTAATAGGTACCTACTTTATTTTCTGCCTTGATACATTAATATGTTGCGAGGTTGTCCTGCCGTCGGGAGACTTTCTTCCGACGGCAAGTAAAGTACCTCAAAAAAATATAACTCTAAGTCCTTCTTAAGTATTCATGTAAAACGTATACGAGAAACAATTGGAACTTTGTTTACGTTACAAAATAAAACATTAAAATATTAATAACTGTTTGTTTTAAAAGCAAAATTAAAGGATTTTTTTTTTTATTTCAATTTCGCAAAGAAGAAAAATAGATACGTTATTCACACAAAAAAAATGACGAATTAACAATACTTGTATTATAGGAATTCATTTTAAATAATAAATTGCAATCATACTTGTATATAAAATAATTGTTATCCATTTTCAAGTAGGTACCTTTATTTATTTTTACAATATTTTATTTTTATTGCTTTTTTTCAACATGCCACCCTAATGGGGTAATTAGCAGTAAATAGGCGGGGCCTCCTTGGTGAAAGTCCTTAAAATTATCAAATCACAGCCTTAGGTGGGAGGGGGAGGGTCATAGCACCTGAATTCCAATAGATCAGCAAGCAACCCTTTACATGTTTAGTTTTACCGCAACATTCAAAGTGCCAACACCTCCCTTAAAATAATAAATAATTGTACAATATTTGTGAAAGTTTTATGTCAGTGAAAGTATTACGATATACAATTTATTTTTGTACAATATTTTAAAACAATTTCTCAGTGACTTAACGTGTTTGTTTGCAATTTATATACAATTTGCTGCGTTTTTTATCGCTAGTATGGAAGAAAAGGCGGTATTTTCGGCTCAGTACGACTACAAGTGCTATGGCCTGACCTCCCCCATCAGCCTTGCCGGGCCATCTTCCGCAGACCTCGAGAGCACTGCCCTCCTCCGCGCTACCCTGGAGTCCTGTGGAGTGTTTGAGAGCCCTGCAGAGCTTGAGCACCGCATGGAGGTGCTAGGGCAGCTGCACCATCTGGTGAGGAAGTGGATCCGCCTTCTGTCCCAGCAGAGGAACATTCCGATAGCGATGCTCGATAACGTGGGCGGGAAGATCATCACCTTCGGCTCCTACAGGCTGGGAGTCCACGGCCGCGGTGCTGACATTGATGCTCTGTGCGTGGCTCCGAGACACATAGATCGCACTGACTTCTTCACCTCATTTGCAGAAATTCTCGAACAACGACCTCAAGTAACAGAACTACACGCTATCCAGGAAGCGTATGTTCCAATCATCAAATTCAAATACGATGGAATTGAGATCGACTTATTATTTGCTCGTCTAGCTCTCAGAGAGATCCCTGAGGACGTGGATCTCAGCCAGGATATGATTTTGAAGAACCTAAACGAACAATGCATCCGCAGCTTGAACGGCTGCCGCGTGACCGATGAGATCCTCCGCCTGGTGCCTGACGTGGAAAGCTTCCGCCTCACTCTGCGCACCATCAAGCTGTGGGCGAAGCGGCGCGGCATTTACTCCAACGTGCTGGGCTTCCTAGGCGGCGTTTCATGGGCCATCCTGGTAGCACGCATATGCCAGCTGTACCCAAACGCCGCACCTGCTACTCTCGTTCATAAATTCTTCAAAATAATGTCTATCTGGACATGGCATGGACCATTGCTGCTCAAAAAAGTAGAAAAAATCAATTTAGGATTCAAAGTGTGGGACCCAAGAGTGAATATTTCTGATCGTTCACATGTTATGCCGATCATTACACCAGCGTATCCAGAAATAAACTCTACGTACAACGTCACTCAGTCCACCAGAAGTATTATCACAGAAGAGCTCAAAGTAGGCCTCTCTGTGGTGGAAGACATAACTAATAAAAAGAGTGGTTGGAATCGGTTGTTTGAGGCACCGAACTTCTTCAGGAGATACCGTCATTTTGTTGTACTTCTAGTAAGCAGCGCACGCGATCAGGATCAACTAGAATGGAACGGCTTAGTGGAAAGCAAGCTCAGACATCTGGTGGCAACTCTTGAGAAGCATGTCTACATCTCAAGGGCTCATATCAACACAAAAAGCATTGACAAAGTACCAGCTGAAGTTATTGCGAACTATAATGTCGAAGCTTTGAGCTGTCACTCGATGTGGTTTATCGGACTGACTTTTGAAAAGATTGAAAACCTGAGTCTTGATCTTAGCTATGACATTAATAGCTTTGTTTACAGTGTCTTCAAAAATGCTCACTCTACCTACAGGCACAAACCTGGGATGATGTTGAAAGCTAAGTATGTAGGGAAGAAGCAAATAGCGGAATACGTTCCTGAATTGCTAAAAGTCAAGACTACTGTCAAGGCTGCTGCAAATAAAAGGAAGGCAGAAAATCCTGGACAAAGTTCTACCGCTAAGAAAACAAGGTGTAACGAGATATCTTCAGGCAAATCTTGCACAGCTCTGCCTGCAATAAGTCCAGCACTTTCTTCAGGGTACGATTCTGCAACCTCCAGTTTATCTTGAAGTGTTAAAACGATTGGACATTCTAATGTGCCTTGATGTATTGAACATTGTGAGATTAGCGTGCCTTGAACTAGTGAACATCTTCTTACGTGTCTTGAACTATATTTTGAAACTGTTTACAAGTGCTTTTAACTATTTACTTTACATTTCTTTTATTGAACTTTTATTTCTACTAGATTAAAAAAAAACTATATTGTAATGTTTGACAATGCTTTCTTGTTTTTCAATACCATTTTTTAAATCTCACATTTTTTCAATAATGATTTTTATATGTGCACTTTTATATTTTCAATTTTTTGACTTCAATTATCTTCAACTATTTTATTACATTTCAACCTTATTTTCATTTAAAAATTCAGTTATGCAGTTTGACAATACTTGCTTTATTATGACATTATTATGATAGCATCATTTTTATTCATGAGTTCTTTTAATATTTTGCAAAGAACAGAATGAATATTTTAAACGAATTCATTCATTGTTTTTGACCAATCAGTACATCACATTTGTAATGTTATTTTTTATTTTTAAGGAACTATGTGATTACTCAAACAAAGTGCTTTAAAACTTTCGTGATTTAAAATATAATAAGGCTGATTATTGTAAAGACTGAAAAATATTTTTTTTATAGTAATTTTTTGTAAATTTAAGGTTTAGTTTAGTAAATCTAAGAATGTACTGTAAAATAATATTTTTTTGCTCAATGTTAATTTTTCCATACTTTGAACTTATTTTTTTAACTTTCTTTAAATTTTCATGCGATATTTTACTTAATTATTAAGTATAATCTTTTTTTTAATAATTTTCTTACTAACATTGTTAAAATTTGAAATAGGAAAAACATTGTAAATTGATTTTAATGTTTGAAATTTTTTTTTTCCTCCTGTATATTTGTTTGTACCAACTAAACTTTTTCATTACAGTCATACATCGCGTAACATGCCTATGTACTTTTTTACTTTTTCTGAAATTTCGAGCATTTCTGTATTTTTTTAATGCCTTATGTTCCGTCAAAATAATTATTTGAACATTTTGACAAATAGGTTGAAATATGTATTCAGCTTCCAATATATTGTATAGGTTTTTTGTAATATTCATTATTTTATATTAACTTTTTAGAAAAAAAAATACTGAGAATCAGCTTTAACATTCTGACATTTATTACTAATAATATTAAAAAGTACTAATAATTTTGTATTTTTTTTAATTCAATAAATACTTTATCCTTCCCATACATACATTTTTTTACTGATTAAGCAGTCTATTTATTTCAGAAAGCCAACAAAAAAATATATTTTATCATTGGCAAACCTAAGGGAGAAGGACTCTGGTTGTAAATTACACAAAAAGAAGTGAGAAAGACGGTACACGATTTTACATTGTTACCGATATTCATGTACCGAAGTGAAGCATGGATGGAAATGAATAAATAAAGTAGAGTGAAGATGAACAACCTGAGAAAAATGTCATGAAAAACTTTGAGAGATTGAGTATGGAATGAATGTGCTAAAAATAATGCAATCTAGCAGAAGATAAGCAAGAGGAGAAGAGAAAAATAAGAAAATAATGAATTGATCATTGAAAATAATGAATTGATTAGTCCGGTCGATAGCTCAGGTGGTAGAGTGCTTGCATTCCATGCCGAAAGCTCGGGTTCGAATCCCACCGAGGGTGTCAGAAATGATTTCCCATTTCGGTGTTTAATTCAAACCCCAAAATAAAATACCGGCAAGGTTTACTCAGCCTTCACAAGAAATGAGTACCAGCACTCTCGGGAGCTGGGAAACCTCCACTTCAACTTAAGTGGTTGGCGTAAGGCCGGCCCCCTTACCTGTAAAAATAAATAGGTTCAACTCGCCACATGCGACCCCTTCGGGGATAACGCGGCAAGAAGTTACACTATATGTGTAGCTTAGTTGCGTTTAGTTGCGTTATCAAATAAGTGAATCATGATAATTTGGGATAAACAGAGTGAATTTCAAGGAAAAAAATGACCGAAAAACTAATGAATATGAATGAACGAAGAGAAATATATATGTATTGTATATCAGGATAGGTAAAAGTTGAGGAACTCTGAGATTCTGGCCATCCCTAGTGAAACAACGTCACAGTTATTTATTCTACTTGAATTCAAGTGTTATCTTGACGCTCAGCAGTGCTTGCATTGGCTCTTGTGACACTGCCTGTTAACTGAAGTATAGGATGCATTTTCACGTTTACTTAAAGACGGATAAATAAGGAAGACAACAAAAGATGCTTCAAGCGAAAGACGTTAGAACTACATAGACGACGCGTTACATAAAAAAGTTAAACTAACAAAACAACAAACAAAAATCTAAATGCTACTGCTGCTAACGCTGCTAAGCTACGCATGTAGATAAACTTCTTGTCGCGTTTCCCCTGAAGGGGTCGCATGTGGCGAGTTGAACCAATTTATTACTGCAGGCATGGGGGCCGGCATTACGCCAACCACTTCAGTTGAAGTGGAGGTTTCCCAGCTCCCAAGGGGACTGGTACTCATTTATTGTGAAGGCTGAGTCGGTCTTGCCGGTATTTACTTTTGGGCTTGAAATAAACACGTAAACGGGAAATCATTTCTGACACCCTTGGTGGAATTTAAACCCGAACTCTCGATATTGGATTCAAGCACTCTACTAACTGTGATTTATTCTGTAAATACGCATGCAGCATTTAAAAGCGCCAACTTACATATGTCTGCGCTGGTTTATTTATTGTTACTTATGGGCTATTCCTCGACTGATAGATTGGTATGAGGCTGACCACCCATACTGTAAAAAATGGTTCACTTTGTCAATGTCACCCCTGTTTCACGGAAGGTCGGCAAGAGTTGTAGGGCTTATGTTCATTTGAGATTGGGTTTTTATATTGTAGGTCCACATGCGGCATGTGTGAGCGCATGTGAAATTATGCGTGTCTGCTTGTGGGAATGCATTTAATATGAATTTCAAATGATACATATCTTTGCAGTTTAGATTTAAATGGGCAAGTATGTGTACCAATAATATAGAACACAAAGGGTTTTGTTTTGTTAGTACGCATGCAACATGTGGGAGCGCAAACTTAACATCGCTTGAGAGTGTGCATAAAGTGTGAATCTCAAATTTTAATATAATATGTTGGCAACTTAGATTATAGAAATGTGTTGAAATTAATAAGAAGAAATATCATGTACTTTCAAACATGTTTACTTTTGTTTTCATTTATTTATTTACCCAAAATATTTGTATTTAATACTTTTATAATTAAAAAACAATTTATTTTAATATCTTTGCCATTAAGCCGTTATTACCCTTGAATTATTTTTAAACTTAAATTTTAAAATAAATTTGGATAAGAAAATATAAAATAAGCTGAAAGTACGGATTTATTTATTTATTGTAGTTTTTATGGTTAATACCTACATTAGAAAGTGATCATAAAGTCTTAATGAGGTAAGAAGCTTTTAAAATATAAACAAAGAAAATGAAATGTAACAAAATGCATTAATACTTTTATTTTGCGGAACTGTGTGATTTATATAATTTTTATTTTGTCATATGCATGGAGTTCTATTAAAATCCATGATCATATGCGGATTACAATATATATTTTTTTATGTAGTAGAGTTTCATATTTTTTATTCACTTCCCTTTTTGATGGTTGACAGGGTTCTACGACTTAGGACTTCTTTTTTGTGAAACGATCACACAATGAGATCCAGTCTCCGAATCAAGCCATACTTTGTACTATCTATGATCTAAGTTGCAAATATATAGAAACATTAATGAAGATTCATATTAATTGTATGTTTACAAGCATACGCGTATAAGTTAGCGTTAACACATGCTGCATGTGTGTTTACGAAATAAGACCCAAGCATTAAATGAGCATGCATCCTGCAACCCTTGTAGGCTTTCTCTGAAAGAGGGATCTAATCTAATCTAAGCTGCAAAGATATTTATCATTTAAGATTTATATTAAATGCATTCCCACAAGCAGACATGTATAATTTCGCGCTAACACATCGCACGCTTAATAATAAAGAGCAATAACTCAAAAAATAAGAATGTTGGGAAATCATGTTTGAAGTTCAGACAACCAGTACAACTTGTATGTGATGAAAAAGGCGATCGATGTTTTATCTCGGTCATATTCGTCCAGATTGAACGGCTGTCGCATTCTACCTATTCTTCTCGCATTGTTCTTGCGTTTTATTACAAAATCTCGAGTTTCCCAATTTTTGAGTTATTGCTCTTTATTATTAAACGTGCGACATGCCGCATACAGACCTACAATATAAAAACCCAACATCAAATAAACATAAGCCCTGCAACTCTTGCCGTCCTTTCCTGAAACAGGGGTGACATTGGCAAAGCGAACCATTTTTTACAGTATGCCGCATACCAACCTATAAGTCGGTATTGGCAAAAGTGAGATATTTTTACAGTATGTTTTGTAAGCCTCAAAACGACCTATAATTCAAAGGACAAAACGGTCAGGTAAATGATTCCCCTAAATATTTAGTTTTTTTTTGTACTTAAACTAATTGCCATAAGTTATTTTGGTGTTTTCGCATCAATGTTTGAAGCAGTCACGTGCTTTCAATATGTCTCTGAAGGCAGTCGTACATACAGGCATATGGCGCCAGAACGTTCTGGACAAACGGAACGCTCCAGAACAAGCAGAACGCAGAACGTGGCGGTATCATTCTTGTTGCAGAACGATAAAGAACCGTCCTGCTTTTGTTTCTCTCCGGAAGCAGAACGAAGAATTGTAAATTCTGTTCTGTTCCTATAACCCAACTATAAAACTTCACGTATGCACTCTAGGTACCATGGTGTGTACCAAAAAAATATGTAGGAACTAAAAGAGAACCTAGTGAGCGTTTTAGTTTCCATACATTTTGCTGTCAACGTTATGGTTAAGTTTTACCTTGAAGTTTCGTACTTGAAATACTGTTAGCAAATAAACTCATCATCACAAAAAAAAAATACATTTCCTTGAGGCATAGATGTAATGACAACTGGTCCGTAGTCTAGCGGTTAACGCTTCGGACTCGTGATTGGAAGCTATTGGGTTCGAATTCCGGCGGAGAAAAAAATCAATACCAAATATTCTCTCCTATAATCTATAATATGAGTTGTCAAGACATATTACATTTAAGATTTATATTACATTCACTCCCATAATCAGACACGTATAAATTCGCGCTTACACATGCCGCATGTGGTATTACAATATAAAATCTCAATCTCTCGCAATTCTTGCCGACCTTGGCTGAAACAGGGTGACATTGGATTAAAAAAATAATCTAACTTTACCAACGACCAGTCACCATCCAGCCGGCCAACCGGCTTTAGCTTGAAAATTGGCGCTTTCTACAGCACCGACCAAGCTCGCAGAGGGCTCGTGAGATGTGATTCACAGAAAACCAGCGTTCATCAAATAAAATCCTAATATTACTTATCTTAATATATTAATGTTAATATTAATGATACCTGCAACTGTAACTAAAACTCCATCACCAGTCCGCTACGGTTGGCCAGAGCCTCTGCAGAGTTTTCTTCATTTCTTCCTACCCTTGTAAACCTCTTTCAATTAATTCATAAATACCTTACAATTTTCACACACATCCTTCTACTGCATTCACTCTGTATATCCTATTCTTCCACATTTTCACCGTTTAAAAAAAACGCTACTAAGCTACACAAATAGTGTTATTTCTTGTCATGTGGTGAATGGAACCTATTTATTTTTACAGGTAAGGGGGTCGGCCTTACGCCAACCAATTCAGTTGAAGCTGGGATTTTCCAGCTTCCTAGGGGGCTGGCACTCATTTGTTGTGAAGGCTGAGTAAACCTAGCCGGTATTCTATTTTGAATTTAAAATTAACGCTGAAACAAGAAATAATTTCTGACACCGGTGAGATTCGAACCCGAGCTCTCGGCATGGAATGCAAGCACTCTACCAATTGAGCTATCTACTGGACATTTCGTTCGTTTATTCGTTCTGTTTCATACGCTTTTGTTCCCGTTTGGTCCAAAATTTCCCAATTTGACCAAAAACAACCTTATTGTTACAAAAAATGTCTCTTTAAAATAAATAAAAAATCGGAAAACAATATTTCAAAAAATGTGACTTAAAGGTTGGTATGCGGCTGACCACCCATACTGTAAAAAATGGTTCACTTTACCAATGTCAGCCCTGTTTCAGGGAAGGACGGCAAGAGTTGCAGGGCTTATGTCCATTTGAGATTGGGTTTTTATAATGTAGGTCCACATGCGGCATGTGTTAGCGCGAAATTATACATGTCTGCTTGTGGGAATGCATTTGATATAAATCTTAAATGATATATATCCTTGCAGCTTAGATTAGATTAGATTAGTGATAGATATGATACATTCTAAGGAGTATTCAAGGATAAAAAAGGAGGCAGCTCTGCGGAGATTCTGGACACCTCTAGTGAATAATTAGTGATAGGTACAGTTACAACAGCAGTCTTTATCTCTAAAGATGTATTTATTTTACGTAAATATTGTTTGTTATCGTCATTGCCATTTTTATCTGACCTATCTAAAACATAAATACATACATATAATTAAATTCTGTTCTTATCAATTAACAATTTTATTATATTTTTAAACAGATTTCTGTGCCGATTTGTGTAATACTACTCTGTCCCAATATATAGTGAGTGCAAATTTATTTGTATTTAAAAACAAAACAAATTTTATTTAAAACAAAAAAAGTTTTATGTATGTCACGAAAAACTATTTCTAAAAATATATACGTTTCAAATTAATCCCGTTGTCGTACAGTAAGAAATTACCAAATGTGTTTGTTGCAAAAATAGTATTCATTATTGTAGAAATGTAATGGAGGTGTGAAAATTTTGTAAAGCGATTTTTGATTTGGAATTGTAAAATTTCTAGTGCTTAAAATGATCACCAGCTGTAACTGTAACTGTAACTCTGTCGCCATTCCGCTAGGGGTGGCCAGAGCCTCTGCAGAGTTGCCTCCATTTTTTCCTATCCTTACATACCTCTTTCAATTCATTCATATCCATCACCTTTTTCATGCATTTTCTTCTTTTACGCTCACTTTGTATATCCCATTCTTTCACAATCTCCTCAATCTGATCACTCCATACTTTTCTCGGTCGTCCCTTCCCTCTTTTTCCTTTCACACTTTCTTTGTATACATACTTTGACAGTCTATCATCATTCATTCTTTCCACATGCCCAAACCATCTCATCACATTCTTTTGTACCTTAACTTTCACATCCTCTTTCAAATTACATTCTTTTTTTACCCATTCATTCCTAACTCTATCCCTCAGAGTTTTTCCTGTCATGCTTCTCAAATGCTTCATTTCCACCGTACATACTTTACTCATTTCGCTATCGTTCACTGTCCATGCTTCACTTCCATACATCAAAGTCGGTAACAATATGCCATGGTGTACCGCCATTCTCAGATCCATCGTCAATCGCTTGTTCTTTGCTATTCTTCCTATTGCACCGACCACTTGCTTTCCCTTGCACACCCTATTCTCAAGTTCTCTTGTCATCTTTCCATTCTTCTCAAACATACTTCCCAAGTATCTAAATTCACCAGCAAACTGCATATAAGGGAGTGAAATGTTAAAATGTTTTTTTTTTACTTTTTAATTTTTTTAGTTGGTCAATTTTCGCTGTACTGAAATAAACAAATTTTAATTTTGAAAAGGGATTTATAAGAAGTAGTACTTATTCATAATTTGAATAAATCTGGTGTCCAACTGTTTTAAAACCTAGCATACCTATGTGACATAAAACAAAAAAAAAATCTAATTTATTGGTTATTATATGTTTGTAAGTTTCATGAATTATAATTAATCTTTTATTTTTCCTTTTTTCTCGGCGACAAAACGTCAGTCTTGTATGGGGAGTTGTCCTTAGCAACCATAGATCAAAGAATCTATGATCTGTGTTAGCAACCAATAACAAAATATGCATTTACCTTTTCCCTAGCAACCCGGCCGGATGGCGACACAACTTTGTCTATGTCAATTCACGTGCGGACCTCATTGGTTGAAATGAAAAAAAAAACATGAAAAAATCAACAATAGTATCTAATCAATTAATGAATTTTGTTTATCATTGCAGGTATTTTAAGATATTATAAACATGTATGGGAATTTCCTTCAGTTACAATGGGATAAGTTTATGTATTTTACAGGTAAGAGTTTATGTTTTTAGTAATAAATAATTGTAATGTGATAAATAATATAAAAAAACACGGCAATTTGTGAAAATCACTTATATGTCTTGTTGGTCGGGTCTTCCAACGTTGACGACGATTTGGTAGATATATTGTCTTCTGTCTCGAGCATGTGAAACAACACGTCTACATGAGCGCCCTGATTCCCAAGTCTTTAATCAAACTGCATTTTTCAAGATTTATTTTACTCAATATCACTCAATTAGAGTGCTTGCATTCCATGCCGTGAGCTCGGGTTCGAATCCCACCGAGGGTGTCAGAAATGATTTTCCGTTTCGGTGTTTATTTCAAACCCCAAAATAAAATACCGGCAAGGTTTACTCAGCCTTCACAATAAATGAGTACCAGCCTTCTCGGGAGCTGGGAAACCCCCCTTCAACTGAAGTGGTTGGCGTAAGGCCGCCTCTATAATCTATAATCTAAGTTGCAAGGATATATTCATTCAAAGCTCTCAGATGTGTGCCCACAAACAAACACGTGTAGTTCGCGCTTACAAATGCTGATTGTGTACTTACAAATAAAATCCAAACCTCAAATGAACATAAGCCCTGCAACTCTTGCCGACATTCCCTGAAACAGGGGTGACATTGGCAAAGTGAACTATTTTTTACAGTATGGGTGGTCAGCCTCATACCAACCTATAAGTCAAGGAATTACCTGTAAAAATAAATAGGCTCAACTCGCCACATGCGAACCCTTCGGGGGTAACGCGGCAAGAGATTACACTATATGTGTAGCTTAGTTGTTTTTTTTTTAAGTTGCAAGTTGTGTTCGGTTTACAATGTACTGAACACTTTTCTAGCTCTTAGTTTATCGACTTCACGGCTCAATGTTTCAACTCTCCCCTCTGCGGCTCGTTTATATAGGTAAGAAAGAGACGATTCTTGCTTGTTCTAGATTACTCCATAGTGGATTGTACCAGACATCTATATACATACTGTTCGATATTATTCCAGTTACGCAAACCAGCAAACTACGTGCCAAAGGCACATGTAAACGCACAAACTCACAGTAGACTATGCTAGAGGCGGGCACACACACAAACAAACTCATGCGTTGGTAACAGTATAATGAAGAGAAGCAGGGAGAAGGAAGATAAGAAAATAATATATTTACACTATTTTCTTTGATTCCAGGAGGGGATCCCTTCATGATATGGGTTGTATGGCTGGTACTTCTTCCTACAGTCTTGTACTGGGTATTTGGAGGGTTGTATGTGCTAATGGATGTAACAAACAAGCCAGCTTTTCTTAGGAAATACAAGGTGCAACCCGGAACCAATGAGCCAGTTGATAAAAACAAACTTAAACAGGTAAAATGCAAGTTTAAACTGTTGTAAAAGATTATTTGCTTTCTGTTTGAAAGCTTAAATCTCTCCAGAGCAAGATTTAAAGAAAGATACAAAAGAACGTAAAAAATGTAAGCAAATATGTAGAAAGAATGTAGAACATAAAAAAGGAAAGCGAATACCGTAAAATGTGTGGTATAATTGTTTTGTTGTTTAAAACTGTGTTAATTATTTTATCTTAATTCATTTCATATTGATAAATGAAATGAATGTTAAAGAATGAAATCTATGAAAAGTAAATGAATATGAAGGAATCGAAAGAAGCAACGATAAGAAAAAGTGGAAGCAACTCTGCAGACGCTCTGGCCACACTTAGTTGAATAGCCACGTGTATAGTTAGTGTGTTTCTTTATTTTTCAGGCTATAAAGACGATGCTCTTCAATCAGTTAGTAGTGAGTGTAATTCTGAGTTTACTGAACTATGTCAGTATGCGATATCAAGGAATCGCAATGGACAATATAGAAGTTCTTCCAGACTTCACCACAGTCATCTTCCATCTCTTATTCTCCTTCCTCGTACGTGAAACCACCTTCTACTATTCTCACAGGTAAATCATTATCTTTTTTTTCACATCTACAGATCAACGACTAGTGGTGGCTTTTATTATTTCTAAAGGCACTTCTATTTTTTTGTTGTAACTAAATTTTTCATTGTTGTGCTATATCAGAACATTGTCTATTTTGAATCTATTTATTCTCTTTAAGATCCTGATCTTAAAGAGAATAAATAGATCCTCTGCTTTTACTATGATGTCCTTTATTGTGCAGAAATAAAAAAAGTGTACATCTTTTTTTCAGATTACTTCATCATAAAACGCTCTATAAGCATATACACAAAAAGCATCACGAATGGACAGCACCAATAGCAATCACAGCTGTGTACTGCCATCCCATAGAACACGTACTCTCCAACATCATACCAGTGGGTCTGGGTGCAACGATTCTGCAGTCCCATCCATTCATAGTGTACCTTTGGTTCTGCCTTGTGACAGTTGAAACTCTAAACGCGCATTCTGGCTACAACATGCCTTTTCTACCAAGTCCAGAATTTCATGACTATCACCATCTAAAGTAAGTCATCATAATCACTATTGACTATTGGTGTTGCAACACAGTGTGGATCTTTGCATTCCAGAGAAGTTTCCTCCACTATTCCCTATTGGCTGATTGGCCTTCCGACACCTTTTCTGCCACAGGATTTTTGAAGTAGATGTTCTTATTAATGACGCATCTGTCATTCTTTTGACGCGTCCCAAGCATCGTAATCATGGAAAGGTGAACGCTGGGAATCAGTCACATAGACAGAGTACGCATCGAGAAGATCTTACTCGTAAAAGCGCTCCGAATTCACAGACAGCGTATCCTGTCTAAGGTGGCGCTGGGCAGGTCATGGCGGAAATGTGGTCGAAGAGAATCGTCCAGTGGCAGCCCAGAATACCCAAGCAGGGGATGGAAAAACTCCAACTGAATTGCCTGAATGATGTTCGATGAACTACCCCTTCAAAATTTTAGAGTGAATATTTGTGAATCCTTAAGATGATTTCATCATTATTTTCTAACATAATATTTTTGTAATTTGTTAATTTTTAGGATTCAAATTAAACACTGTTTTATTTTCATGTATAATTTTTTTTTTTTTTTTTTAATTTTACAAACGTTTTCGATCTATAATCCTCGTCAGGTATTTTTTTTTTATTCGAAATCGAAAACGTTTGTAAAAATTTAAAAAATAAATAACTGTATACGTGAAAATACAACAGTGTTTAATTTGAATCCTAAAAATTAATAAATTATTGAACATGAATTTTCACAGTATTAATACACAAACGATACAAAATATAATATTTTTGTTTTAGGTTCTCGGAATGCTATGGTGGAGTTTTACTTTTATTCGACAGATTACATAAAACTGACACCAACTTCAGAGCTATGAAAGAAGCAAGTAAAAAACTTCAATAAGTATAATTTGTATATAGTCAATCATCTAATGGGGCATCCACACGCTTGCCAACCTAGCACAAGTCAAGCGCACAGTGTGTCGTCTAGAACATGCTAGCTGGACAAAATTTTGTCTAATGGACTAATTTTGTCCAGCTAGCATGTTCTAGACGACACACTGCACACTTGGCTTGTAGCTAAGCGCACAGTGTGTCGTCTAGAACATGCTAGCTGGACAAAATTAGTCCATTAGACAAAATTTTGTCCAGCTAGCATGTTCTAGACGACACACTGTGCGCTTGACTTGTGCTAGGTTGGCAAGCGTGTGGAAGCCCCATAAGCTGCCACTATAAAAGTACATTTAAAATTATACTTCAACACCTCCGCAATCTTTTAAAAGTTTTTGAAGTTGTTGAACATGCGTTTGTGACAATACTTTTTGATTTGGTAATTTTCATGTTGCATCGCGTATTACCAGTAAAGAAAATGTAGCTTGCCCCAGTATTAAAATAATAATTGGTTTATATGAATTTAGTGTTGTAAATAAAAGAAAAATATATTTTATCTAAAACTATCACTATTTTCAATTAATTCCTGATTTAAGCGCAAGAGCTCTATCACTTTAACCATCATCGATAGAAAACGAAACATTGAAAAAGACAAATGTAAAAAAAATGCATTTTATTTCAAAATACACACGTCAAAATAAATTTTATTTTTCAAATTTAGACATTCTTTCAGCACACATTCAATATTTTCTATTAGATTTTCTTTAGAGTGAAAGGACAAATTATTATAATATAATTCTGGGATGTATTTGCTCCTAGACAGTGCACGCGCCTGGCTGCTGTGTAAACGTGTAGGTTGTCGCATGCGCTTATGTTCATACGATGAAGATTAACGAACCATGCCAGAAGTTCTCCGTGCTCAAAATTAGACCTGCTGCAATGCGCTATGTGGGGACTAAAACATGAAATTAACTCTACAAATAGATAAAATACATTCCCTTATGGTCCTAAAACAAAATACATCCTTCACTTCATGCAACTTTCGCTAGGGGTGGCCAGAGCGTCTGAGACCTCCTATCCTCGTATTCCTCTTTCTTTTCATTCAGAATACTTAAGTGAGTGAGAGTTTTACATTCAGACAGCGAATGTGAAAGAAGGAAATTTATGAAAGAGGTGATGGAAATTAATGAATTCAAAAAAGTTGCAAGGATAGAAAGCATGGAGTCAGCTCTGCAGATGCTCTGGCCACCCCTAGCGAAATAGAAACATAGTTTTAGTTAAATATAGGTTTATGACCTTTTAGTTATACTATTTTTTTTACATTCACTCTTTATACCTCATTATTTCATTATTTATAAAATTGACTCAAGCCGTCATTTTCTCGGTCTTTCCTCTCTTATTTTATCTTTTCACATATCCTCTCTACGTACACTTCAGTCGAAGTACTGTTTTTTTGTAAACTCACCTCTGCGTGCTTGATAGTCACTAGTCTGTACAAATTTGCAAGCAAGACCCAGTTGCTGTAGTGCTATATGGATGTTTTATGACTGGTCTTTGATAAAGGTATATGAATTTTCAAGCTCCAACGAAGAGCATTTTGTGCCCCGCTTAGAACCGAATCCCACTGCCTTCCGATAACAAGTCCGAAGCGTTAACCACTAAACTAATATATCTTTTTTTAGGTCAAGGAATCGAAAGTAAAGAAAAAGATTTTTTTTTATTTTGATCAATTCTTTTCATCAGACGTGATTGGACGTGATTTTTCCTGATTTTTATTTATTCTTCCTCATTTTAAAAACGTGAACAATCGTTCTATTGAATATAAAGCAATCAACTTTTTGAAATTATGTTAATACGACAATAAATGTTTGACGAAAAAAAAACGAAATGTCGCGGACGTTTCGGTAAATTCGTTAGCGAATTGTCGGCACGTACACTGTAGAAAATTGTACTCAAATATAAAGCAATCACGTTTAAACTCGACCGTAGCGTTTCATCAAAGGTGTATGGAAATTTAAACTTTCAGTAGAGGCTTTGTTTTACTTTCTGTACAGATTTTTTGTAAACGCTATTGTTTCGTTAAATCGTATAGTTGTATACTCGGAGTGCTGGGGATCAGGCTGTGGACGAATTTTCCACGTTGCTTTTCCGAAATAATACAATTTTCAACGTTTTATCTCTCTCTTGTATATTCTACACTGAAAAATGGGAAAATTGTTTTACAGAAGAAAGTGGGAGAAGAAAAAAAAATACGACGTATTAAGAAAGTTTGACATATTTTATTAATGTGGTAAACACAGATGGTAGATGATGGGTATGATAAAATGAATTTAAAAATCAGGGCCTCGAAATCGGGATGTAGTGGGTTTGATTACCAATAGAGCTCAAAAAAAACAAATATTATAATATGAATACTCCTTGACTTATAGGTTGGTATGAGGCTGACCACCAATACTGTAAAAAATGGTTCACTTTGCCAATGTCACTCCTGTTTCAGGGAAGGTTGGCAAAAGTTGTGGGGTTTATGTTCATTTGAGGTTTGGATTTTATTTGTAAGTACACATTCAGCATTTGTAATCGCGAACTACACGTGTTTGTTTGTGGGCATGCATTTGATATGAGCTTTAAATTTTAATCTATCTTTGCAACTTAGATTATAGAAGATTCTATGTTCGTGCACTGAGTAGAAGCAGATATAGGTACCTCACAATAAATATTCCTAACTTAGACTTTAAAGTAACACATTTAACATGTTAGTATGTAACTATGTAAGGTGTATATTTGTATGACAGGTCACGTATTGCACCCTCCGCGTGACAAGGCTGAAAAAAGCTATTATTATTATTGCATAAGAATTTAAATGAGTTTTAGCTCAATGCGACCATAAATTTCAATTTTAAATGCATTTTTTCCATACGTTACCTATCTTATTTACCTCTGCCCGTATGGGATGCTCGCCTCTGGTAGCATTACAGATGCTTCTTCGCTACAGAATAAATTCTATTCAAAAATACGGCAAAGGGGAGATCCCGGATCGCATAAGCGTGTTTACCAAGGCTCGCCGCGATAGAATATAAATCAAAATATATTGGAATTCGCTCGAGAAGTTTTCGGGCAAACTCACCTCGGCTATACTGAGGGAAGAATGCTTGCAATACCTGTGGCAACCTACCACAACAAAATATTTGAACAGAGTCAGACGTGGTATCATAGATTTTTACTTTAGTGATGAAAATACAACTAGGTATTGGGTGAGAGTTTTCAGTGTGTACTAACATAATTTAAAAAAATCATATTGTTATGATTTTACCGGGTTCAATTTAATTTTAAAAAATGCGGTTATTTATTTACACAATTTATTTAAATATAGGTACTCCGAAGTTCTGGGAGTGAGAGGACTATAAGGGAAGCAGCAGAAGACAGAAAGTCCTGGAGGATTGTGGTACGGGAGGCCCTGAGCCTTCAAGGCTTATGAGCCGAAGAAAGTTAAGTATTTAAAGATACGGTTCGTATACACAGGGTTGCTTTTGAACTGTATAGTTTGATGGCTCAGATACAAGTCTGAATTCAGAGCATTTCGCTCTCTATTTATAGGTGAGAATACGGATTGTTCTCGAAACATTGGAAACTGGCACATACGAGACCTCGCCAGAACATTATATTTAAAACGTTCGAGTAAGCACTCACGCAATATCGAACAAATACAAGTACAATTATGTAAGTACATAGGTACCTTACGTCTAGAGACTTCACAGCCCTTATCACATACACTAATGCACAGTAATATTAATTCTTGTACATAAACTCTAACCCGATTTTATACCGGATGATCAGCGGGCACACTGAACCACTGCAAATTCAAACCAAGAGAAAAAAAACACAACTAAGCTGCAAAATCAGCACAACTTCCTACGCATGCGGCGAATGAAACGTATCATCGTTTTATTTAAAGTATGGGTATCCCAACTCCCGATGGGACAGATTTTCATTTCTTGTGTAGGCAAAGTAAACCTTGGCAGTTCTATGGTTATTGGATTTGAAATAAACACCGAAACTGGAAGTCGTTTCTTAACATACACCCTTGGTGGGAACCACCGATCGGACCTTATTCCTCTGGTTCTAAACGCAAGCGTTCTAGCAGCTGAGCTATCGACCATATCGAAAGAGTGGATTTGAAAAGTATCTTCTTATCCAGTTGTTTCAAGTTCTTCAGTCGCATAGAACTGAAGCTGTTGAAGTAGTGTTGAGAAGCTTCTGGAGTGGAAATCTGGAAATTTACACAACAAGAAATTTCAACTTGATGTACTGGACAAATAAACAAGATCAAGGTTCGTTCTGATGCGAAAGCGGTGAATGTGCCGAACATCCATCTTCATTTAGTAGACAGCTGCTGTTTATTTGTAAATTGACCTTATAGAAACGAACCAAAATATTCACCAAAAATAGGAAAACTTTTAAACATACATTGATGGGAAATCTGTCTTCCTCATTTCCATGGGTCTTCCCCTGAGTCTTTGGAAGTACGAGGGTATTGTATATATCAGTGACGAAACCTCAAAAAGGACAAATAGTTGTTTCCGTACCTACTTAGTTAATTTGAAAATTAATGATCTGAAATACATAATTTGAAGCTTAAGAAGACTTTTATACGTAAAGCATGCTCATAAAAATGTGCTAGCAGAGCTGAATAGGTACAATTAACTAATGTCTAATCTTTTCGGTTTCGAAAAAGATCAATATGGTTGCCTACCCATGCTTAAAATGCTGTGCATATTCTGTATTCCTAAAAGTACACTGTATTTTCCATAATCCTAAAAGTAAAAGTTTCCTAAAACTAAACTGTATTTCCAAAAATGTATTTCCATATAAATTGTAGGATGTTCCATAAACTGTATTCCTAAAAGTTCCTGAACTTAAAGGTAGGTATGAGGCTGACCACTAAAACTTTATAAAAAAAAATACAATGTCACTGCTGTCTCAGGGAAAGAAGATAAGAGTTGCAGGGTGTATACGTCGGTATGAGTAAATACCTACGAGTAGTAAAAACTTATTGAAATGCCGCTCTGCGCTAGGTTCGGTTTTGCAACTTTTACCTTATCCACCCCTGCCCTCCCCCCCCTCCCCCCCCCGCAGGCTTTAGGAGCGGTCAAGCAACAAATGGTGGGTTTTTATAACCGCAATTTTATTTTCATCCCTTAGAATATTCAATATAATATAATCTAAATCTAAATCTAAGCTGCAAATATATGTATCATTTGAGATTCATATTAAATGCATTCCCACAAGCAGACACGCATAATTTCGCACTCACACATGCCGCATGTGGACCTACAATATAAAAAACCCAACCTCAAATGAACATAAGCCCTGCAACTCTTGCCGACCTTCCCTGAAACAGGGGTGACATTGGCAAAGTGAACCATTTTTTACAGTAGATATGGTAATACTATATGGTACATAATAATGTTCAATTATACGAACATAATACAGCCGAAAAGTAGCCATTTGAAAAGGTTTTGATTTTCTAAGGACCACAAAAATACATATTTTTTTTGGTTTCAATTATTTCTGAGAAAGTACTTACTTATATACTTGGAATCTATAAGAAGAGAGGAAGGTAAACAACAATCTGCACTTTTTAGTACTAGAAATTATGTAGAAGCTACCATTTTTCACATGTAAGAGGAGCAGACTTAACTTGAAACGGGGGTTTCCCTGTTCCCCAGGGGAAGGTTCTCATGCAATAACAAATGAAAAACATTTTTTCTGTTACAAAGACAAAATTTATTCATAGTTTTATCAGTTAATATATACAAGGGTAATATAATTATATAATTATTAGTAGGAAAAACTGCCAAAATATTTGTTTCCAAAAAGCGCGCGTAGATTTAAAAAATAAAAACACGTTATTTTATAGTGCTGGACATTCAAACAGGGTTAAGTAATAACTTTAATACATTTTTAATAATAAGAAAAATAATAAGACTAACTTTTAAATGTGCATGGGATTCTTAAATTAAGTATATAAGTTTGTTAATACATTTTTAGGTGGTTTTTTTTTCAAAATGTAGGAGGAATTTCCTAAACTAATAGGTTGGTACGACTGTATGAGTATGTCTATGTGTCTTGTAAATAAAAGTTCACTTTCAACAATGCCACCCCTGTTTCAGGGAAAGGTAATAAGAGTTGCGAGGTCTATTTTCATTTGACTTTTAGGATTTCGATTGACATTACACAAGGGCAGGTTTCGTGAGTCTGGTTGTGGGCGTGCGTTAAGTGTAAATCTTAAATGCTAATGCAAATTTGCAACTTAGATATTTCCTAGTAATGGCATTCTTTAAATTTTCATTAACAGAAGCAAACACGCGCAAGTTTGCACTTACACATGCTGTATATTTATTTACAAAAGAAAACATATAACTGAAATAAACAATGACGTGAATAAGTCGAAAGTACTTGAGGGAAATAAATACTCAATTTGTGAAAATAAAACTCTGTGTTTTTTATAATTTTTTATAATTATTTATAAAAATGAATTTTCACTGTGTGAATACACAAACTTTAAAAAGTCTGAAATAAACATGAAATCTGCAACTCTTGTCGTCGCCCCTAAAACAGGGATGGGATCGCTAAATGTGAACTACTTTTTTGTTTTTGGTGGTTAGGCTGATAATTGCTACCAGCCAAGAAACAAAAAAACTTCTTCTTCTTTCTGGCAAATTCCCACGGAGAGCAGGGGGCGCCAGCGTCAACTTGGCAAAAATAATTTTCTACATTGCGTACTCATATGTTTAAGAGTAATTAATAGGAATGAAAGAAATCTTTAAGGTAATCAATTACATTTAAAATTGAAAAAAAAAATGACAATAAGCACCTCATACATCAATTATGTGTGTTGATTCAAAAAGACGGTGTAGGCAAAAATGTACTATCAGCTATTTTACAAAAACATTGAACTACTATCAAGGCAATTAATTTCAGATTAAAAAATTGTGTTATAATTTTTTTATATTAAATATAAAATATTCATACTGTCATAAAAATGGTCACATCATGTACCTATTGCTCTTTGAATTTCTAGGTAGTTAGATAAAAAATATTCAATTTATTTAAGTTACACACACACAACGTAAGCACTTGTGAACTTTTAGCCCTATTATTGTTAAAATTGCTGGCATAACAAACATTCCTAAGGCCTGTTACAGACTGGATGCAGTTTGTCTATGGATTACTGTGTCAGAAGTCTAGTAGTGTATGGGGATGTATAAAAGCTTTCACACCGTCGGGTAATCCATAGACAAACCGGGCAAAAGGCGTCTAGTGTGAAAAGCGCCTAAGCCCCAAACTAAACTGAAAAAAAGGTGTACGTAAGAATGCTGTTTAATTCTGATTTCAGTGTAGTTTAATGCTTAGAAACCTTTATCATACCAGCCCATAGTATTCAAATAGCTGTAGGTGATATTCGATGGTTAACTTTAAAATAGCCTAAGGGGCTGTCCATATATTACGTCATTCGCATTAAGGGGGGGAGAGTCTGGTCTGCAGATGATGGCAAATGATGTACGAGTACCAAAAGTGACGTCGTTCTTGTAAATACCTATTTCTACAAAATATACAAAATATTATGTAGGTAATATAACATTATTAACTATTAAGCTCATCCATTATTACAGCAAGAGGGGGGAGGGGGTCATTAAATAATGACTATAGGATGGTTGTAAGGGGGGGGTCGAAAATCGGCCAAAATCGATGACGTAATTTATGGACGGCCCCTACGCGTTGATCAATTTGAAATAAATATGTGAAGCATCAGTCTACATCAATCTACCACTGATATCCTAGGACAGGAGTCATCAATGAAAATTCAAAGAACTTCTTTGCATGCTTCACTGGGAATCAAGCACACTACCTCCGATTACAAGTCCGCAGCCTTAACCACTAGACTACACCAGATGTTTATAGTACTAGCCAATAAAATAACACAGTGATTGTTCTTTGAACTTCAAAAAATCTTTCAAATGATTAGAAAAGGTGTGTCATTAATACTTTCAGTGTTGAACAAATACTTACATCATGCATTCAAAGTTTAAAAAATATGTTTGAACTCAACCACAGCGTGTACCAAAAATGTATGGAACATAAAACAGTGAGCGTTTTAGTTTCTATACAATCATTGGTAAACCACTAATGAGTTTAAAAGTATTTTTGTATACTTTCGGTAATGAAGTCTACTTTATTTAGAAAATGCCGTATCATATGTATTCAATATTTCAAGGAACATTATCCTATAGGTATCTTTTACAATATAAAAAAAACCTTAACTTTGCTATAAAATTAATGTTTTCTGCTTCAATTCTTTACAATCTGTAGTAATTATAGTACATAGATATACATATTTTACTAAAATATATGCCTATAGTTCTAGTTGAGGCCATCTTTATAAGATCTCTAACAGCAAAATGCAAAAAAAACATCAAAACAGTGTATCGGCTTTGCCTGTGTATAAAATTAAATGTAAAAACCATTGACTTGTTAAATAACTCACTCCCTCTAATGCCTGGTCGAGTACTAAAGCATTAATAGGCAGGTGTATGTGGGTAACCTTCACGCTTAGTCCCACCTACTAATAATACTTTATTGTTTGACCCGTGTTAACTGAGTGTAGGAGTGTGTTGTTCCAACCATCGCTTATGTTACTATAAACTGAACAAAAAACTTAGTTAACTATTCTCATAAAATTGTCATTTCCATTCAGTATAATGTCATTAACCTTGTTGAAACAACACACACTAAGACCCAGGTGTTTCAACTTAGCGTATTGACAAAGAACAAACTTATGAGGATCACATAGGCAGTTTAAAATCATAAAAGCTAGCTCGGAAACAATACATCCTATTATTTTTCATATTATTTCGAAAGTCAAAAGCTAAATTATTTTCTTTTATATTTCTTTACCTATATCAAGTGCCCATTCTTTTTGAATAACTAAGTAATACCCCAAGTACAAAAATATTACATTTAAACAAAAAATATATGAAGACTAGAATGCTCACCAGAGACGTTTGTTTAGTGCCCATACATTTTTTAATACAACACAATAGTTGTGCTTAATGTAAATTATTGTACTTGGGTTACAGGTTTTCAAATTTCGAATTGATAGAAAAATTAATAAACTTACTTTACAAGAACACAATCTGAGACTTGTTCATTTTAATATTTTTACCTACACTGCATATGATTCATATAAAAAACTATATTGCCTTGACTTGAGTCATTATATAATTTTACATACTTGTAATTTTTACTTTATAAAACAATCCTACCAGGTAATACTTATAAAACATCCATAGCATCTGTCTATCATTACTTTCCTTCATTTCTTTTTTGTTGCATACATCCCTAGGTATCCAGCTTACTTCTTTCAGGGATAAAAGTTGTAGAGCAGATGTCAAAAGATGGAGAGCCAGCTGGGAGTTAACATCAAAGGAGAGGCAACTCGAAACAAGCAAACTAGCAGGTCTAAACCGATTTCCCAATTAGTTTTCAATGTAGGGGTCAACTTGAGGTAGCGGCAGACAAGCTTCTACGATCCCAGAGTGGTTAGATTAGTTCAGGCAGTGATGCTGTCTCCGCAACCTATTGTGAATCTCCCACTACTAACTAGGGGACAGAATTTTCTTTATCATATCAAACCCACTGATTCCCCATTTCCCTCCTGACCTCATAACAAATGCCCACTAACCCCGCCAAATGACATCACATTATACCAATTTAAATGTGTAAGCTCCATTATTACATAAAATTCGTATTTATAAATAGTGCACCAGCATTACATGTAATATAATACTGAAAGCCTATTAATTAGGGAACACAGACCAAGAACTAAACCCAACATTTAAACCATAAAGCACTGGTGGTTTCTTGTACCAAAAATTGAAAATCACGCATTGCTCAGTTTGTCACTTTCTTTTATAACCAAATTAGAACATGCAGAAGAAACTGTTGAGTTTTATGGTCTTCATAAGTCTATAAAGGCTAGTTTGGACACGGCGACTAATTTAGTCGAGTAGCGAGTAATTTAGTGGCTAAACGCGTGCGAACCACAAAAAAATAGTCAAGTAGTTTAGTGAATGATTTAGTCGAGTCGATACATTTTTAACGGGCGAGTAGCGCCCCGCCCACCACTAAATTACTTGCTACTCGACTAAAATAGTCGCCTTGTCCGAACTAGGCTTTACGCCGGTAGGTTTTCGGAAACCATGGTATAAGACTTCATAATGCTATGTAAAAATTGTATCAATGTAGAGCAATGACACCTTCTGAAACAGCATATTTTTTTATACTGCTCTTTTTCAGTGTTTCATCATCCGTTTGTTGGTCTTTCATCATCCATTCTTTCTACATGTCAAAACCATCCCATCTTTACCCTTACTCTTCCATCCTTTTTCTGCATGCATTTCTCTTTTACCCATTTATTCTTATCTCTACCCCTTAGGGTCCCTCCTGTCATACTTCTCAAGTTTTTCATCTTACCATACATACCTTACTCATTTCATTTCAAGTTGACTAAGAGACAGGCGTAGCATCAAAAGACTGGTGAAACTTAATTTCTCAGACTCATGGTTAATATAAAATATCTGTCTTAATTTTGTTACCACAATTTCATGCAACTGTTTTTGAATTCTATTGCACTCTCTACTCTTGATTGTATTGCTATAACTTAGATTTGTTTCTCTGCCACGTTGTTGAAATTAGTATTAAAAGAAAACTTTTTTAAAAATGCTTCACATTTTCCACTACTAAAAGTCTTTGAAGTTGAAGAGTTCAAAAATAACTTGGGAGTCAAGAAGTATTTTCAAATATTTTAAATAAGTAATGCAGTTCACAAATTAATTAAAAGAGTTAAGAATATTTTATAGAAGTAAAATATCAATCCATTGAGCTTAAAAATTATGCCATATAATGCATCACTGATATCAAAATGGCATGTTTACTTAGTGAAGTTGGAACATTCCATTATTACCTCGACGGACGACATCACAGGTCTAGGCAACGAAGGTCCTTAGCAACCAAAAATATAATTCATTAAGCCATTTGATTAGTAACCACGTGGGCTAATGTCACGCATAATCCCTGTTTTTTTTCTTCTTACTCCATATAAAAACCATAATAAATCTTGAATGAGTGTCAGAGTATAACATACACACTCAATGTTATACTAGCTTCCTTGGATGGAAAAATAATGAAGTATTCTTTTTTAAATGAAAATAAAAACACAATTATAGGCTGCAAAATATATAATTGATAATATACATAAAATTAATTTAATCTACATTATACTTGTCTCAAAATGCCTAAAAGTAGGAGCCAAAGTTGCTTCCTGAGTTTTTTTTCTTTATATAAAAAAAACGCTGTTTTATTAGTCAATTTTATGACATCTTGATGATTTCGAAATTTGGAGCCATCGTTGTCAGCTTAATACATGAAAATCCTTTTATGGCATCTTGATGATTATGAAATGCATAAATCAATCTTATGACGTCTAAACATCAATGAAATCATCTTGAAGATTGTGAAATTCATACAAAATATTATGTTGAAAATCACCACAGGGATTCATATTGCTTTTGAAGAAGCGCTTTTGAGATTTTTTGTATAAATGTAAGAGAAAGGAACTCAATGCATGAATTAAGATCATTTTGACTTCATAGTCAATTCCATAACTCATTAATGACTACAAAATTCATACCAAAAATACAAAAAATCACCGAATAAATTTCATATTGCTTTTTGGAGATTTACAGTATAAAAAAACAAAAATGAAGGAACTCAAAACATGGATTTTATTTTTTCATCAGGTAAAATAACCTTTATTAAAAATTAATTTAAATGTGAATAATAAACATGAGGTTTAATTACAATGAATACACTTTAAAGCGATGCAAATTTTGAGGTCAAAAAAATATCTTACCAGCTGATACCTCAATACAAAAAAAAAATATTTAGTGTTAACTGGAGAAGCATTTTATTATAAATAAATATACATAACTTAGTAACCTACCTACATACCTTACTGACATTTGATTTTTTTATTTTTAAATTATGTACAAATAAAAACATAGAAATGTTACATAAGTTAGTGAGACATATATTGAGGTACCGCTGCCTTTAATAGAAAATACAGTCAAATAAAGTTCTTAATGATATCTACCGATACATACAAAATATCTGTTTCAAAGGCTGATTTCATCCGTTACTTAAAATCTATCCATGATTAGCTAAACTTTAATTTTCATAAGGTCTTTGTTTCAATCCGCTGTAGAATATGACTGAATGTGTTACTGTTCAAGCAAGTTCACAAAATTGTTTCATTTTTAATAATACTTTGCCGAAGTACCATTTTCTCTGAAATAAACATGGTATGCAGTTATTTTCTTGTAATTTTATAGATCCTTCGACTCTGTATTGTTTCTGGATGCTAGCAATATTTTTAAATAATTTTATTGATATATTTCAACAGTTAAAATGCATTTTGTCATCTTTTAGAGTGAATCAAATGATAAAACAATTTTATGAAAAATAATCTTCAGCTAAATTTCAATGGATGTCATTGTAACAGATGAATATAGCTCCATTAACACCAAACTAAAAATATCTCTTGGAAACATAATAAGTTTATTTATCAACTCAGCACGATGAAATGCAATAGCGTCGACACTCACACATTTTCTACAATACTGCACGCGCTGTCCTTCATCGAGAGAAAAGAAATTGAAAAACAAAATGCACATCTAAAGGCCCAAAACAGGTTGATTGGCAGGGACACAAACCCAAGGTCATTTAGCGGGGACGAAAACCCAAGGTTGTTTAGCGGGGATGCGAACCCAAGGTTGATTAGCGGGGACACAAACCCAAGATTGATTAGCAGGAGTGCGATCCCATGGTTGATTAGTGGGAACGCAAACCCAACGTTAGCAGAGAACACAACCGAATCCACCGCAGTCTAATATGACCGCGCGACATCAGTCTTGAGCAAGCTTTATTTTATTGTTTTAAATAATAAATATTATGTGTTTTAAGTTGGAGATTTAGTTGTAGATTTTAATGGATTTCTCCAGGTAGTTGAGGCGGGAGCGCTTGTGAGTCTTGTTGATGTGTTCCAGGCCAATCCACGGCCTCGGGGTGCTGGGGTCTGGAATAAAACATCAAGTTTATAGAATCCTTTATTTAAAAATGATCAATCTTTAGTTAGACAAAAGTTTCAATGGAATAGCAAAAACTGAAAACCAAACTGTTGCACACATTATGAAAACAAAACTTTGTATTATTATTGGTATGCGGCTGACAACCCATGCTGTAGAAAATGGTTCACTTTGCCAATGTCCCCCCTGTTTCAGGGAAGGACATTAAGAGTTGCAGGGTGTATGTCCATTTGAGATTTGGATTTTTATGTTGTAAGTTCACATGCAGCATGTGCAAGCGCGAAACATGTACATGTCTGCTTGTGAGAATGCATATGTGAATCCCCAATGTTACATATCTTTGCAACTTAGATTAGATTAGATTACAAATCAAGGATCCGTAAAAAATCATGCAAAAGTAAAAAAAAAAAATGTAGAAATGAGGATATTAAAAGATTACCTAGGTATGATTTTAATAGCATATAATCGACAAATATGAAAGAAATTTATATTTGTTTGAGAAATTATAAGATTTTTACATTATTCATAGATGTATTTGTCATGATACTGAAACAGTTTTTTTAATATAACAAATTAATGAAATCATGTATGTTTTTTTACTTGCTATATTCATTGTTAGTAGTAACACACATATTCCATCCACATATCGTAAAAGTAAACTCATTAATTAGTAAAATAAAGACATACAAAAATCTTAATCCAACTCAAAAAAAAAAATGTATAAGAACGTGAAACCTAGACGGTGTGGCTCGTCATTGGAAATAGTCTGAGAGAAATCCATGAGAAAGAAAGAGTAACATACTTTGATTACCATCTGTCTTAAATTCCTTAATATTCATTATGTGCTCTTCCTCTGTGATGTAGCTAGGCCGGCCGTTGGTCACAATGGCAAACTTGAACTGCAACAAATCACACAACATAATTATTTAAAATAACTAACAATATAATTGTTCAAAATATTGGGTTCTTCAAAAGCCCGTCAACTATTAGTTCTACATCAACTATAAATAAATATCTGAACGCATTTGACTTCAGCATTATGTAGTGACTAAAAATGAAATATACAATTGTGAATATAAGGATGCAGAGAATTTGGACAGGATAGACATGTTTACACTTTGCAGAGACTTAGGCCACCTTTTTGCGGACTGATGACTGATTTAGAAAGTTTCAAACAGAGTCAATGGAGTTGAAACAAAGTTCCAAATATTTATCTGTTGATGTCACAGGTCTAGGTGACTAGAGTTCTGAGCAACCAAAATCAAAATATAGGTCTAAAAAATCCCTAGCAACTTGGTCGGGTGAAGTCAATTTTTCTATTATTATTTTGTGTCAACTCAATTAGTTTTTCAAAGGCTTTCCATAATTATTTTTTAGACAGTCTAGTTTTAACCTCTATGTTATTTAACCAATAATGATTGCTATATCTATTTGTAACTATGGCAAAAACTGAAGTGAAGTAAAATTGGAGTATATTATTGAACACCAAATATAATTTAATGTAAAAAAGTATAGTATATTTTGTCTTATGTCTAGACATGCAACTAAGCAAATCTTTATATTCAACCTTTTCCCATTCCTTGTCGGGTATATCGAGTTTCTTCTGCATCCGATCCCGGACGCTGGTAAACGGCTCGTTGTGTTTCACTTTGATGTAGAAGGGAATGCCAAATGTGGCGTACACTTGCTTGTGGAAGTGTGCGCATGGGACTAGCAACTCATCCTCCTAAAATGACAATCAAACAAACACATTAAATATCCCTCTTATGCTGCTTTTATACAAGTGTATAAAGAAATTGAAACCGAGAATATTGTCAGCAAATCATGCACACTTTATAAAGCAGTTCAAGTCACGATTACTGTCATGGAAACTCACATTGGCCTCTTAAACTGGACACTGTCCAAGCGGGACCAATGCTTTTCAACATTTGTGTGAGGAAAATTCTCTGCCGTATTTATAGCCCAATAAAGGACGGGACCATAAAGTGAAGAAAATATAACATGTGAACTGTACCAAGATGTTGATGTGATACAGTCAATAAAAGTCAGCAGACTGCATTGGCTGTGCCACATACAACAAATGTACCATCAAATCCTGGAAAAAATAGTTGTAGTGATGGATCAAGAGGTGCAGGATAGTGGGAAGACCTAAATCAAGATGGCGAGACAGAGTGGTGGTGGACTGCCGAGCTGTAGGAGTGTGAGACCAGAGGAGAAAGGTGTTAGACAAGTAGCGGCAGTAGTGGGTGATCAAGTTGGCCAGACAGAGTGGTGGTGGACTGCCGAGCTGTAGGAGTGTGAGACCAGAGGAGAAAGGTGTTAGACAAGTAGCGGCAGTAGTGGGTGATCAAGTTGGCCAGACAGAGTGGTGGTGGACTGCCGAGCTGTAGGAGTGTGAGACCAGAGGAGAAAGGTGTTAGACAAGTAGCGGCAGTAGTGGGTGATCAAGTTGGCCAAGATCCATCCTGGTTTGTCATGTCAGCGTTGATGAGGAGAGAAGGAAAATGCCGAGCGTGTGAGGCGAAGGATGAACACGACCCGGCAAAATGTAGTAAATGCAGAAAATGTAGATAGTGTTGTTTTGCCAATTGACGTAACTGAAATGTGAAGACATGCTGTGCATGTAAAGGCACACCACACTCTATAAAGTCATGCTTGATGGCAGTACCGGGGTGTGGTAAGATGACGAGGATGGTTTTTAGTGAGTAAAAATCTCACATACCCTGCCAGCAGAAACAATGGCAGGAACCTTTTGAGGGTTTTCCCCTCTTAATTGGCAAAAAAAAAGTTTTGATGAATGGATCTAGGTTTAAGTATGGGGGTTGGAAGATGAATGTGATAGCCAATGATTAGCAGTTTTGGTAGCCAGGAAGGAGCTGACTGATGTTGTGGTGTTTACCTGTACGTGCAGCTCGTCCCTGGGGATCTCCTCGATGCGGTAGTTCTTGGGCGTGTTGACGTTGACCTGGTCCAGGGGCAGCTCCAGGCCAGGCCCGGGCAGCAGCTTGTGGCAGGCCACCTCCACGATGCGCAGCTGCCTGCTGCCTTCCACCGACATCTCCACCACCTTGGCCGCCTCCTCCAGGATGTTCTCCACGCGCCCCCCCTTGTTGGGGTACAGGATCAGGTCTTTGTCTTCTTTGTAGTTGAGACCCACCTGACAGCACACATTGCTTTCAAAATTACATCCACCCCAAAAGTATAATTTTATATGTAACTAAAATAGAGTGAATTAATCTAAATCTAAATCTTAGTTGCAAAGATATAATATATTAGATCATTTGAGATTCATATTAAATGCATTCCCGCAAGCAGACACATATAACTTCGCACTAACACATGCCGCATGTGGACCTACAATATAGAAACCCAATCTCAAATGAACATAAGCCCTGCAACTCTTGCCGACCTTCCCTGAAACAGGGGTGACCTTGGCAAAGTGAACTATCTTTTTACAGTATGGGTGGTCAGCCTCATACCAACTTATAAGTCAAGGAATTAACATGGAGAAAAACCGTCCATGGCAATACAGTAGGGGGCCATTTCAGACACAACACATTCTGCCCAGATTGTCCAAGGATTACCGGGCAAACTACGTGGAAGCTTTCATACATCTCCATACACTACTTACTTCGGCCCAGTGCTGAATAGGGCAGAATGTGTCTAGTGTGTAATGGCTTTAAGAGATAAAATAAATTATTAAGAAGCTGATTTATTTGAAAAAAAAGAATTATATGATGTAATGAGGAATAGACTTACCCATGTACACTTGAATTGCTTTTTGTTGTCCAATTCGTTTACTTTAATTGTTAATAATTGATAAAATAATTTTTTGGGGCACTTTGGTTTACAGTATGTGAGCAGCTCCTTTAGGTTGCCGTCGTATGAGTATTTTAAAGACGTCCCAGGCGTGTCTTTGTAACTGCAAGAAAGCAAAACACACATCAGAATCACAATTATTTATTTTTTGCATATCTGGCAAGTGGAACATGTTTATTTTCATCTAAGTTAAATAATTTGTTATGTCTACAACTGATTCTAAATAGAAATACTGAAGACAAATGTATGACTTACTTTTGACACCTGAAGAATTGAATTAAATATGGGTCTACGTTCAGTCTCTGACCAACAGCCCTCGCCATCTGGTCATACTTCATCTGCGTTGACAACTCCATCGTAAATCTAAAATACAAATACAAAACATTTCTTATAATCCAAAATAACAATACAGACTGAATTTAAACTAGAACTACAGTGGTCTGATGTTAACGATGATGATGAGTTGGTATAAATAAATTTATAGCGCAGTTTAGTGATGGAGTCACTCCAAGGACGCTTAAACAAGTTGAAATGTATTCAATCTTTGGAGATGTGGCAAACCATTGTAGAACATTCTTTATTCTAAGCTTTTCATTGGCGCCAGGTCATCAGGAAATACCCTTGTTTTACGGCAATCAAGGATGAACTGATTCCACATATCATCACATCTTTTTGCCTGTAATATTGCCAATACTTTTACCAGTCCACATACTCGTATCAAAAATACACGAAATAAAAAATCCTGTACTAACATATTGATGTGCTCCAGTCAATAAGTCAGCGAATTACATTGCCTGAGTCACATTCAGCAAAAAGGGTAAATACAAATACTTTTTTTATTCATTTTTTTTAATAAATCCTGTGCGGAAGACTCCCTAGATTTTCAAAATTTGCAAATTTTCGATTTCCGGTACAACAGGCCATTTTTTATTTACGCAGACGTGATGTCACTGGATCTTCCGGAGGGTCCCAGGTAGCCTGGCGATCCACTGACGTCACGGCTTGGCTACCCGACCATGCTGTGTTTTGGCGGGACTCAGATTCTCGGCTTTTTATTTTAGAAAATTATCAATGAAATCTTTACTTTTACTGCTTAAGAAGTATATGATAGTGATCCTTGAAATGTACTCTACACAACCATATTATTTTCAACCCTATTCCCCACCACTGCAATTACCCTATTGGGCCATAGCATAGTTACAGTGACAAGCCCAGAGAGGTGCCGGACAGTGGGAACACCTAGAGTTAGATGGCTGATCAAGTAGTAGCTGACAGTCGAGCCGTAGAAGTATGAGACTGGAGGAGAAAGGCATTACACAAGTAGAGCTAGGAGCGGTTTATCGAGATGCTCCATCCCGGATTGTTGTACCACTGACGAGATGCCCCATCCCGGCTTGTTGTGCCACTGACGAGATGGCCCATCCCGGCTTGTTGTGCCACTGACGAGATGGCCCATCCCGGCTTGTTGTACCACTGACGAGATGCCCCATCCCGGCTTGTTGTGCCACTGACGAGATGGCCCATCCCGGCTTGTGCCACTGATGAATGGGCGTAGGATGGTTTGTCTTACCCAGGGTCATTGGGTAGCGTCTTGTCCACGAACTGCACCTCCACCTTGTGGTAGATGTACTTGAAGTAGTCCAGGCAGGTGGGCAGCTCCAGGTCCTCGTCCTTCTCCTCCTTCTCAAACACAATGATGTCACCGTCCATCAACTCATCCAAAACCTGCAAACTCATTTCAATGTATTCTATTTTGAATGTCCAATGTTCACAACCCATGGGCACTTGATACAATATGCAGAAGGGCATTTGATACAGTATACTATTAACTAAGAACCTCGATTATGCAAGCTGTTATGGGCCAAGCCTACCAGGTAATTTTGTTTTAACAGACTCAGAAATTTGGTGAAAATGTGACACAGTGTTATCATTGAATAAATTTGTAGCACGCATAGCCACCTCCTTATTAGGATGATGCTTCTCAAAGTACGATGAAACAGTTTCCCATACACTAAAGTAATAGCGGTACAACTGCTAAACACAGACTGACGTGGAAATCCCGGCTCACAAGTGCATCATACATTATGTGACTTCCCCGTACTGTGTCACTCGTTATATGAAATGTCGCTTGTTAAGGGAGCAATTTTTTCACTTTTTTTTTTGTCCGTTATTCGAATTAATCATTATGAGAGGTGCTCGTTAAGAGAGGTTCCACTGTATATTTAGACACTACATTTGAAGATACAATCACACCACAAAATCAAGGCGTGTGATTTTTTACAGCAGTGTCTCTCGTTTTCTTGGTGGGGAATTTGTCAGCTGGCATTACTTTATTTTCTGCTCCACACAAGTTAAAACAATTTCAAATGCAGATAAAGCTAATAGAAACTTATTAAAAATAATTTTGCACAGGTGAGTTGTAAGCTCAGTTAATCACAGCCCCAGAGAAAGGAGATTTGCATAATTGAGGTTCTATTGTACATCGCAACAAATAGCACATAAGTTGAAGGATTATGAGTGTGTGTAAGGGTAAAGAAAATTGCTGAAGCAATATGAATGATTACAAGAAATTATCGATTGACAATTGACTGAGAATAGCAGTACACGGTGGCATATTGTTATCTAAACAGATGAATGGGAGTGAAGCATGGACAGTAAGTGATTGTGAAATGAACAAGTATGCACAGTAAAAATAAAACACTTGAGAAGTATGACGGGAAAAACTCTGTGGGACATAGTTAGGAATAAATAGCTAAAAAAATAATGCAGCCTGACGAAGTGGATATAGAAAAAAATAAGGAAAAAAGAGAAACGGGAGACTGATGTAAGTATGGCTTGATCAGATTGATGAAATTGTAAAAGAATGGGATATATGGAGTGAATGTTAAAGAAGAAAATGCAGGAGTGAATTGAGAGATATGCAAGGATAGAAAGAAGTGGAAGCAACTCTGTAGCTACTTAGGCTAGCCCTAGAGACAGAATTAGTTACAGAGTAAGTAAACATTTGAGGGTTGTTTTCTAGGATCTGTTGCAGTAGTCCATACCAGCTGGAGCTTTAGTGTGTTTCATCAATATCTCCAAAGCACTTCTTCATTAATATTCTGATGTGATGTGATGTTGATACAACTGTTAATATGAGCATTGCAATCAACTGCATCAAGCATCGCAGAGATGGGCAAAACATACTGAAGTTCCAGCTCCGATGGACCACAGCAACAGATCCCGGAAAACAACCCTGTAGAATTAATCGCCAGCCATGAAAACCTACAGCTATATCTACATTTATACACAACATACATATATTACACGTATAGAATACATACAGTTTGTTGTGGGAGAATAATTTTATCTACAGCATTACCTTGTCCAGTGGGTCATTGAAATTTAAAATCTTTTCAACGAAATCTGGCTTGATCTCCTCATACAGAGTCAGGTAGGTGTCAGGGGGGAAACCTGTGGACAACAAAATAAATACAATTTATACAGTGTTAACAGACTAGTCTCACAGATGGTGTTGTTTCCAAAGGAATGAATAAATTGCACCAACTTCAGAGTAAAGTTCTGCCTCCGTTAACTTCAAGGCAACTTTCTCAACGTCTCGTTCTGATATTTGAAAAGAATATAGATATTCTTGTTGATTTAAAGTACTTATGTTCTTGAGTACATAGTTTTAGATAAAGGTAGATTAATTTTCACCGCAGAAAAAACAACTTTTGAAAATTAAATCTCTTTTTTGTGCTCTGTTGGGGATTGGACCCACTACCTTCCTATTTCCTGGCTGTCTCTCTCTCTGTTTAATGGGCAACGCAATTTAGAATACAGCCAAAATTGAGTCTAGGTCTCTAAATGCAGCGACCCCAACTCTAACCCCACCCAACTTTTCAACTTTCCACCTGGAGAAGGTGTGAGATGTCTGTCCCCACTCAATCCTTTCACAGTAGCCTAAGCCTCCTCACCAGTTTCCTTTCACATGGGCTTTCAAACATTAGCCCAAAACCTCAACTCTTGACTCATGGATGTAGGGCAGAGGCAGTATCAGACTGACCCACACCCATACATAAACATTGATTCTATTTTGCGAATACCACCTTATTTCAGTGAACGGTAGTGGCGTGCCTTCGGTTTCTGCCGTGCGCATGTTGGATAATTAAAGTTGCACTAAATCATAAATAATAAATCTTACCCTGTTTCTTTTCCTCCGTGTTTCCTTATTTCTTCAGACTTAAGAGTTTGGATTTAAAAAATAAAACCTTCACACACTTAAAATCCTCACAGTGCACAATTATGTTTTCACCGGAATTCATTGTATACTATCAAAAAAGGCACTTTTTCGATGGCAAACAAGAAATGAGTCAATTATTCTGATATTGGAATAAGACGTACTAACGCGACAGTGTATTCAACATACAATGAGTCATTCATAAATTGTGAATGTAGGAGCTTTAGTCTGGAATCCTTAAATTTAGTTAAAAGCTAAGCTTATCATGATATTAATATTTTGTGTAATTCGACACATATAATTTGTGAATGTATGTGTGTCATTTAGAATGAACAAAGAGCTTTATCACATATGTGTTTACATCTTTGTACAAACTTAACAAATTTTAGCTTTTTCATATGTTAAATATACATTAGACAAAGATATGTAGGTTTATCGCATAATACATCAATACAGTTTTGTTCCTCAATGATCAATAATAAAAGCCTACCGTCCTACACAGATGGCAGTAGCATGAATTTTGACAGTGGGAAATTTAAAAAAACGAGTGCTGATAAATATCTTTAATCTACTCAAAAATATTCATTATTTTCATTTCTGTGGGTAAGCATGCTCAGCTTTTTAGCTTGTAAGATAATCAAGCTACTGGTGAACGGTAGCAAGGGATCTGCAGCAACTAGTTCAAATAGCTTATAACTATTAAAAAGATTTTTAGTAAAAAGAACAGAAAGTAGATGTTGCACACCTGCTCTCTTGTTGAGAATGGGGATGAGGTCGGTGAGCTTGCTGGTGATGGGCAGATAGTGGTGGCCGCAGTAGTGGATCTTCTTATTGCGCGGGTCGTACATCTTGAAGAACAGCACCACGTCCTTGTCCTTATCGAAGGGCGGCAGGCTGGTGAGCCCAGAGTCGGGCTCCAGCAGCTCCAGAAAGATGTTCCAGTTGGTGGTGTTCTCCGTGACGTCCAGGATGCCGCGATGCAGGTCGTTCACAATGTCCAGGCAGGTGGGGCGACATGTCTACAACACAACAACTAAATTAAACTACAAAATAAATAGCATTTTGTCTAGTCGCAGACAATGGTTACTGCCAGACTAGTTGTTTGAACATATTTTCAAAATAACTCATTTTTTATATGTGTTTTATGGCTCTCAGAACCCGCTTCTATAATCTGTAGTCTAAGGCTGCAAAGATATGTTTACATTTAAGGCTCATATTAAATGCACGCTCACAAACAGGCACATATAGGTTAGCACCTACACATTCTGCATGTACAAATAAAAATCTCACATGAACATAAACCTTGCAATTCCTGCCGCCTTTCCCTGAAACGGGGTGGCATCGGCAAAAGTGAACCAAATTTTATAGCACAGATCAGCCTCATACCAACCTATCAGTCAAGGAGCACAAAAAAATATTACTTCAAATGCTGAGAATTCTTCTCTCCGGTCTTGACTGTAATCCATTGTTTTGCCCTAATTTTGTTTTGTTACAGGTCTGTGCGTAACTTCTTTAGATCTATATTACGGAGTGATTGAATCTGCCATCCTTTTTCAGTTCATGAATGCGATCCAGTTCCAATGGGAGTTCTAATATAATTCGGTTCAATAAATTGAATAGTAACCTCAAGCAGCACTCCTTGTGGAATCATTACTAGATTATGAGTAGCATAAAAATAAATACACCAAAGATTACTGGGAGTCCAATGTGGATGCAGCTTGGCAAACAGAAGCACGAAAGTGGATTTAGAAGCAACAAAATCTGCGTAGTGGACCAGACCATACCCAATCAGAGTGTTGCAATGGACAGCACCACAAGATGTGAGGTACGTCCGAATATATCTATAATCACAGTTGCAAAAATATGTTAACTTTTAAGATTCATATAAAGTGCATACCCACAGACAGACACGTGTAAGTTCGCGCTTTCAAATGCTGCATGTTTACTTACAAATTAAAATCCAAACCTCGAATAACCATAAACCCTGCAACTTTAGCCGACCTTCCCTGAAACAGGGGGGACATTGGTAAAGTGCAACATTTTTTACATTATGGGTCAGCCTCATACCAATCTATAAGTCAAGGAATGTCAATATGAGAAAAAAATAAAAATGTGAATGTAATGAAATGGTAAAAATGAGCTGACGCACCAGCTCTCTAAAAAATCATCATTTCTTACATGATTGGATCGGGCGCTGAAAGGCCATGGTCTGATCTGCGCTATGGGGTACTTGAAGTTCTCGGCCAAGAGTTCGAGGAGTTCAGCCACAGTGGAGTATTTCCTCACGCGGAACACCCGGTAGTTGGCCTTCTCGGGGTCGTACAGATCGTTGCCCTGATGACCATCAAACGAGTCCTCCAGGAGGACGTTTACAGTCATGTAGAGATGGGCCTCGTTACGGTCTTTGCGCCTTAACTGTCAACAAAATTAGAAAATTACATGACTAATGATAATGTCCAATTAATAACTCTATTTTTTAAGCTTTTATTTTACAAGCGGAAGGCCTAGATATTAACCAAGGTTTGTATACGCAATTTAAATTATTTATTTCATAAGTCACTTTGGCATGTGATTTAGGAAAAATCTAGGGTCACACGAATGACAATATAAATTCTTACACAAAGAAATATTATCTCACCATTTCTATGCGTTTTTCCTCAGCTAGTCTCTCCCCCAATTCACTAGGAATATCTGCAATGGTGCACTCTTGTAATACAGTCTTCAGCTGTGAATCTCTGAAAGACAAACCATCCAAATTATACAACAGAACTAGCTTTACGTAGACTACAAGTTGTTTGGTCTTGTCCTTAAAGCTCTCCACAGACTGGCCTCTGACAATCTGGTGGAACTCTGAGGAAAACTCACTTGAATAAAAGAGGAATCACTCTCATCCAGATTATGTGCCTGTCAGCTAAAAATGCAACAAAGTTTTGATGTCACATAGCCGCGTTGATAGGACAACTAACTCATTTTTTGTTATTGAATACTGAGGTAACATAGGTGAGTGAAATTTGCTTGTTGAAAAAAATCAAATCGAAAACATCCATCAAAAATGATCAGAGTCTTTGTGGACCACAAATTCTATACTTCTGGACCAGATGCGCGTAATACTCTCCCATATAAGAGGAGTCTTTCAGAACGACACAGAATCGACCCTAAATGGTGTATCATTAGTGAGAAATAAAATAAGTTATATTTCCATGGTAAAGGAGGATGCTGTTTACTGCTCTCTTTGAATGCTACAGTAATATTGACCATGCATTGATATGAATCACAAAAGGCGCAGATAATATTTAAAAATGTGCTGTTATTATGAACATAATTATAGCATATCTTGCCTGATGTAGACCAGCATGTAAGCGTTAGTGCAGTGGCGCACCGTGAGTGACATGTCCTCGTCGTGCCCCCCGTAGTTGTGCTCTATGGCCTCCTGCTTGGTGCAGCGCGACACCACGTCATCATCAAACTTACACCACTGAAACAACAACACACAACTGAATAACAATTTCCCCAAAACTATTCAACTGAATACATTCCCTTCCTTCCCCTGTTTCAAGCATAGTATCAGTTCGCAACAATGTTCATCAATATTTTTCACCATTATTTCATGTATATCATGTTTACGTGTTCTTGGATTATTCAGTGGTTTACAGAAATGTTTATCTTTTGTGAAAAAGCTAAGCAATCCATGGTCTCACCGAGTCAGGTCTTTACTTTTTTGAAAATTCAAGACCCAAACTAATTTTCATTCCTAAAAAATGTAAATCAAACTAATTTACATTCCCATAACCCCGTAAATAATTCATTTACAGGGTTATGGAAATATTTACAGGATGCAATGGTAAAAAAGATTGATAGATATTGCTACAAACCAATGAATAACCCAAGAACACGTAAACCAAATGACGAGATGATGTAACTGTAGCTCTGTCGCCATTCCAGCCAGAGCCTCTGCAGAGTTGCCTCCATTTTTTCCTATCCTGACATACCTCTTTCAATTCCTTCATATCCATCACCTTTTTCATGCATTTTCTTCTTTTACGCTCACTTTGTATATCCCATTCTTTCACAATCTCTTCAATCTGATCACTCCATACTTTTCTCCGTCGTCCCTTCCCTCTTTTTCCTTTCACACTTTCTTTGTATACATACTTTGTCAGTCTATCATCATTCATTCTTTCCACATGCCCAAACCATCTCATCACATTCTTTTGTACTTTACTTTCACATCCTCTTTCAAATTACGGATGGATTAAATGATGGATGGAAGGAATAGTGGCAGACAGCTTCCTTCTCCGGCATGGGACTGGAGGGGCAAGGAGTTGGACAAGAAGCGCTGGCTGTGTTTGATCAAGGAGGTCACAACCCATTCCAGGTTGTGGTTGCAGTGACGATAATGATGGTTGCATTACATTGAATCTTATGAAGCAGTGGATTCAACCAACCTTTCCGTCACCCTTGGGGTTTATGAACACCACATAGTGCCCCCCGTGGTTGTCCCCAGAGTGCACCAGAACTGCATGCAGAGTGTAGTCGGCCGGGATCGCAGACTTCTCTTGCAGATACGGATCCAGATTTATGTGTTCGTAGAATTCAAACCTGCAAAAAACATCACAAATTCAATGTCAACACTTAATACATATTTTTCTAAATTAATTTTCACTCTCTAAATGTGTAAAACATTACAAAATTTAATCAACAACAAGTAACATTCATTAAAAAAATCCTGTTTCATTAGGGAAAATATTAGTGAGTCATCAGGTCCTTGACATGGCAAAAGGATTGCATTATTATAAAGGCAATCCAGCTAAATTGGTAGAGCATTCACTTCCAAATACACAAGTTCCAGACATGCAATCAAGGTTATTTTCTAAACCAAGTCTTCATACTGACAAAGTTTTAAAAAATGAGAACTCTAACTTTAGGGAGAGTGGATGGCCTTTCTATCCAATATTTAATCTAACTGAGCCTTTTACATGGGTAAATAAATATATTCCACATATCTACCCTACTTATTCCTGGATAAAACAGTCAAAAAATTAAGTAGTTCATTCATTAAGTAGTGCATTCTTTGAGCAAATGAGTTGTAACATTAATTTTTTAAACATATGAGTTGTAACATTAGTGTTTTGATAAATGGAATGCATTTTTTCTACCATAAACATTTCACTATTTATTTTGCACCTTTTGTGTTGATCAGATGTCTCTTACCTATCATTAAATTTAACAGAGCAGTCTGTGATGGGGTCGTATTGGAATCTCATGAGGTGCAGATGCAGGACTGGAGGGAAGGAGGCGAATATGACCCCCTTCTCCGCCTCCTGAAGACCGTGCTCCCCGGCATCGTACTTGTTATCACCTTCCAAGGTCTCTGTGCAGACGTAGTCCTTGAATGACTCGTCAACTGAAAACATTCATTCATCAATTAACATAGAAATCATGGAGATATCTACATAAAGGTATGTACTACTTTTAAATTCCTTGATTTTTTTAGAAAATATTTTAAATTTAAATCTAAAAAAGAACATTTATAAACCCCTGTGAACGAAAACAATTTACTACATCATTCTCAATATTATTAATGACATTATTTGACAGGTATTTAGTCAAGTGGTTAGCGCTACAGGCTCATAATTGAAAGGTTGTGGGTTTGATTTTCGGTGGAGCCCAAAATATGTAATAAAATTGTCTAATATGCTCTCAGCTGTGTTAAAAATTCATTTTCAAGGTCCACACAACCTTATACTTACTTGAGAATAAGAGTGATAACTACTCACAGAGGGCTCTTGAGTGTTGTTACTGTTTGCACAGTTACAGCACTTCCCAAATATCTCATCCAGTGATATTAAGAGGCTATCGTCCTAAAACGCCGTTGAGTTTTGAGCGCTATATATAAGTAATGTTATAGTATACTCTCCATGCTAAACAGCGCAATGAAAGTATACATTAAAGATTAAAGGTTCGAACACACAGTGTCGTGGCGCACAGGACAAGAAGAGATTATTTTTGCATTGTGTGTGATTACATAGTGTACTTACAACTTTTCCCTCTGTCTGACAAGTGAGGGCCGTGAGACAGAGATACGTTTGTCTCTTTTTACTTTGACGTGATACAATAACTAAAAGCTTTGCACATAAAAATGGTTTGTCGTCATTTCTTTTGACTAATAATGTTACATTGCTTCAAATTATAATATATGTGTACAAATCTGGGATGGCGATATCTCTTTCACAAATTTCTACTGCACAGGGATGCTCCTCGATCACAGAAAAATAATTTACAACAAGAATTTCATATTTTCTACATTATTAGAAATCTTACCAATTATTTAATGTTGCCCTAAATGAATACAGCATGAGTTCTCAATATTTTTCGGGTGACGACTTGTATCCAGTCGTTATTCCTCTAGGGGTGGCCAGTACCTCTGTAGATATATTTCCACTTTATTCATTTGTTCATATTGTAACTGGTTGACTAAAACTTGCAGGGTTTATGTTAATTTGAGGTTCGGTTTTGATTTGTAAGTACGCATCCAGCATTTATAGGCGCGAGCTTACTCGTATTTGTTTGTAGGCATGCATTTTATATGAGTTTTGATTGTTAGTGCAGCTTTGCGGCTTAGATTATAGATTATTACAGACTGTAACTGTAACTCTGTCACCATTCCGCTAGGGGGGGCCAGAGCCTCTGCAAAGTTGCCTCATTTTCAATATCGACAGACTTTGGTCGTTTTGAATATCGCTTATTTGGTAATAATAATATTCGGATGATTTATTTGGTGAGCGCTATTTTTGTGTGTATCACACCTCAAGAGCCCTCTGCAAGCTTGGTCGTCGCTGTAGAAAGCGCCAAATCTCAAGCAAGACCCAGTTGTTGTAAAGTTGGATGGACCTTTCAGTGACCGGTCTTTGGTAAAGGTGTATGAATTTTTCAACTCAGCGAAGAGCACATTCGAAATATAAATGGTATATTTTCTGTGCTCCACCGGGATCCGAATCCACAACCTTCCATTTACGAATCCGAAGTGTTGCTACTACGGACTACGGACCGGTCCAAGATGCCAACGACACGCGGTGTACCTGAGCGGTAACCCATCCAAGTACTATCCGCGCCCAATGTTGCTTAACTTCGGTGATTTATGGGAACCGGTGCTTTCAACATGGTAACGTCGTTGACTTGATATTTGATAATAATTCATCGTCTAAGTTACAAATATATAGGTATATTGCCATTTATAGCTTATTAATTTTTAATGCACGCCTTTTATATGCAGGCACATCTAAATTCACGCTTACACATGTTGAATGTGTACATACAAAGTTTTTCGACTTTCTCTGAAACCACAGATCACGGAATATAAATCTGAAACATTGCCAAAGTAAAAACATTTTTTACAGCGTGGGTGGTCAGCCACATCCCAACCTACTAGTTAAGGAACACAAACATATAACTAACTCAACTTAACTAAGCTACACATATAGTGTAACTTTTTGCCGCGTTATTTTTCTAGCCAGACAAAATTGGTTGGTGAAGACCATTTTTATTCACAAATCTATTTAAAAAAAAGAATTGCCCTAACTTCAAAACTACCGATATATATTTTTAAAATAAAGAACACAATAACTAATTTATGCTAAAGATTGCGGCAACCCTGAACACACATGACAGCTGCGCTCCACGAAATTCTTCGAAAAAAGAGACGTGGGCACACCTCCGCGTCTCTCAATCGAATGAAATTTTTTGTGCTCTGCAGTTGCTTTTGAAGGAATTTCGGTTTACCGTACAAAAGTTTGTATGGAAATTTTGAAGGTGTTATTTTAATTTTATTTTGTAAAATTCACATGCATTATCACGAAAGAAAAATGCGGTCAATTTTGAGTTTGATTAATAAACTTACTATTCATATATATTTTTTGTAAACTTTCATTCAACAAATTCAAGTAATTCATTGAACCCAGATAGCATTATTTCGTAATATTTCATAAGTTTGTGTTCATTTTGACAGAATTCAAATAACTTTTACCATTTTTGGAAAGGGTCAATCTGTAAATTATACATTTCTTTATTTTATTCTGACAATAACAGATTAAAAAAAAAAGTAAACATAATGGACATTTAAAACCCAGAACACTGTTTTGGACGTATTCGCTCTATGGAGTCTTAATTAAGTTCAGTCCATAGCTCAGCTGGTAGAGCGCTTACGTTTAATATCAGAAAACTAGGGTTCAATCCCCACTGAGGGTGCCAGAAATGACTTATTACACTCAACCTTTACAAGAAATGATAACCAGCCTCCTTGGGAGCAGGGAAACTGCACTTCAAATTAAGTGGTAGGCGTATGGCTGGCCTCCTCTTTAGCTGTTAAAATAAATAGGTGCCACTCGCCACATGCAGCCCCTTTGGGGAAGATGAGGTAAGAAGCAGAAGCACTGATGATGATGAATAAAAAAGAAAGAACAGCTTACTGTTCTTTTTCCCCTTGATGTTGAGCTGGATGTCGTAGAAGGTCTCCAGCCTCGTACTGGAGCAGTTGACGTTCTTGCACTTGATGTAGGAAGTCATCTTGCCCTCAAACAGCTTGGGCACGGTGCCCTCCACACACGTGCCTTTCATCTTGCTCTCCAGTTTATCCAATAACACCTAACAAACAATCATACAACATCATATAACGGGTGGCATTAATGTTAGCCATGATCACAACAACACTAGTAAAATACTAGAGGGCTCTGTTAAATGAGTTCAACTCTTGCATTTAATACCTATGAATGATAGCACTTTCCTATTTAGTCAATTCCTTTGGTAAATGCGCCATCTGTTGGGTGGTCTGCTAGCAATAGATTGTCAAGAAAATTGCAAAGATATAGAATATACAGACTTAAATCAGTCATAAAGACCCAAAGTCAGCAAACTAGGATTTCTTTAAAAAAGTGATATAAATATATGGAAGCCATTCCTTGCAATGTGCATTTTTGGCATGTTGAGTTTACAGGTAATGTTTTATAATTGGGGTACAGGGCATTCAAATATCATAAATAGAAAATCAAAATACAGTAGAGCCGCGCTAGTCCGAACCCTGCCTAATCCATTGATCTCGGTAATCCGAACCATCTCGCACCCACGAGGACTTCATTAGTTTGTGCGAAACGGGCGAAGAAGAAGTCAATCACGAAGAAGAAGCTGACTCAGGAATTAAGATAATAAACCATGCTGAGGCTGTGGAGGCATTCAACAAATGCATTCAATGGGCTGACGAAAACGGTGTGTCAAGTCACATTGTTGCTGCGGCTTTTGCGAAGTGATGTTTTTTCCCAAAAAATTGACAAATCAAAGCAAAAGTCAATGCTAGAGTTTCCTGTTCCAAAGTAGTATGCAGAAGGAAATATGTAGGTTGTGTATGTTCCTTGACTTAAAGGTTGGTATGCGGCTGACCACCCATGCTGTAAAAATGGTTCTCTTTGCCAATGTCACCCCTGTTCAGGGAAGGACGGCAAGAGTTGCAGGATGTATGTCCATTTGAGATTTGGTTTTTATGTTGTAGGTTCACATGCGGCATGTGCAAGCGCGAACTTGTACGTGTCTACTAGTGAAAATGCATGTAATGTGAATCTCCAATGTAACATATCTTTGCAACTTAGATTAGATTAGATATAAAATATGTAGGACAATATTAAATATAAAACACAAACAAATCCCAATTTTTTATTTTTCACCTCAATAGAATTTGTCCCGTACCATAATCCGAACACCCCGGTATTTCAAACCCTCCTGTGTTTTTAGGAGTTCAGATTAACGAGGCTCTACTGTATCTTAGTTGCTCTCACCCTCAGGAACTCTTGCACGTCATGCTGCATGAAGGAGTCCAGCGTCTCCCAGCCGAAGCTCTTAGTCAGCTTCTTGGTGCCCACGGGCTTATCGGAGAACTGCAGCTCGTGGAAGACCCGCTGCAGAGCCAGCGCCACGGAGCGCGTGCTGTCGTCCGACTCTGTGGGCATCTTGTACACGGCGCGCCGCAGCTGGTTGGTGAAGTACAGCGTCTGCAGCAGCGAGTTCATGTAGCAGGTGGCGCCCTGGTTCTTCAGACCTTAACAAGCATTACAAAATCAAATCAGATTAGTTAGCCCACAGATGGTATGCGGCTGACAACTCTTGCTGTAACAAATTATTCACTTTGCCAATGTCACCCCTGTTTCAGGGAAGGACAGCAAGAGTTGAACGGTGTATGTCCATTTGAGATTTGGGTTTTTATGTTGTAGGTTCACATGCGGCATGTGCAAACGTAAACTTGTACATGTCTGCTTGTGAGAATGCATATAATGTGAATCCCCAATGTAACATATCTTTGCAACTTAGATTAGATTAGATAGGCCACTTTTCTTTTATTTACACTGTTTCCCTGCCCCATTTTGACAGAAGAATCCTGGATTAAGCCAAGACCCACCCAGGCCTGTCGAGCTCACAATGAGGGTGATAATTTGGGTATGTGGAATTAAATCCACAGCTACAGGGGATAAGCTTTATGAAGCAAATAGATAAAAATAGAAATATGCCAAAAAACATTTTTTTAATGATTGACATCAAACTGGTTTTCTGTAAAATTATTCAAATTCTGCAGAGCGATTGAGCCAGGCATAGGAAACATCAATATCAAGCATTCCATTTTGAAAAGTTAAAAAGAAGAAATGCATGTACATTTGAAATGAAGAAAAAAAACATATTATCTAGGTTTTTGAACATTGTCAGAAAACTGTTTGTAATCTAATCGGCAACAAACATCCCAAGATCTATCTCCAGGTAATCTACATGTTTAAGCTATAATTTACAAAAAATATATCCTAACGCTCAAAAAAAGTGTTTCCAAACCGGTTTGCTCTTAGATCAGCAGTATCAGATAATGTGCTAATTCTCAAATATGTAATTAATTAAAGGTCATGCTCACCGACAAATCCAGTGTGTTTCTTGGAGTCCCATGACACGCCATGTGGCGCCTCGGCTGACACGTGCACCTCCAGCGTGATGGCGTCATCCTTCACGTAGCCCTTCTCCGGGTCCAGCACCTCGTTCCACGCCATGAAGTGGGAGAAGCCCCAGTCATTCTCTTTGCTGGAATGCATGACACATAACATTATTGGCTTAATAATAACTTTTTTCGGGATGTGTAGCCGTGGTCTGGTTGTTTTTTCCAAACAGTTTCGACCATGGGCTTCGACGGGCATTATCAACTCGCTGCCTTAGTTCTTGTTTATCGTATACGCCATCGAGAAAAATTTACATGAGCAATGTTTGCATGTGTACTGGACCAATGTGTCATAAAAACAAGAAATTTATTTGAAAAATATATAAACGAACTCTCACATTATCGAGTTTTACAGTTTTTCTTAGCTCAGATTGTGTAGAATTTGATTCTTAAGACAAATGCATGGAAAAGTCATATTTGACAAGATTGGCGTATCCGGTAAACAAGAACTGGGGGAGCGAACTGTGTTAGCCAGGCGCTTCAATCTTCTCAGAGGTTCTGGTGTACTCCAAACGGCGCTGGCTTTTATTATGTCAACTACCGGCCGTGAAAGCTTCCATGTACAATTGTTGGCTTAGTTAACAAACACAGAAGAAGTGGTGAATGATGCTGGTTTTGAATAAACCTAGATAAGTGGGATTTGGATAATTGCACAATTCGAAATTGAACAGGGGCTACCCCAGTTAACAGGTCAAGACACATTTGCACAAAAATGATGTATCAGATTATGGACGTGATGTTTTAAGTTTATAATTGAGAATCATGTATGACGTTTACCTGTAAAAGAGATGCTGTATCTTCCTAGTAAAGGGCTCCAGCTTGGGCTTGTGTGAGTGCAGCTTCAGCTCAGCACTGGCGTAGCACGACCAGCTGGATGACTCGCTTTCCCCGTTGCACTGCAGGAAGAAGCCCAGAGACTTCTGTGCGCGGTCCTGGGGCGGGCTGTGTCGCGGCATCACCATGATCTTCCATGGCAGGTTGCGCACATAGCACGGTGGAGAGAGCACCGACTCTTTGATACGGCTGAAGTTTTGCACCGTGAAGGTGAATGTTGCCTCGGAGCGAGCCTCATCGTCAACCATCTCTGTGTCCTGCAATGTCAATAAAAAAAAACCCTTAGGGCCTGTTGCACCAACCTCCAATGAATATTTGATTGACAAATCAAATTTGATTGCTTAGTTCTGGTAAGGACCTCGGTTAACTATTTCTCGGAAGTGGGTAATAATATGATGGAATTTGAACAGGAAACATGATGTACATCAGCTGACTTACGTATATGCAACCAAATTTTTGATTTGAAAGGGAGAAATCACTTAATTTAGATTTTTGTCTAATTGGAGTTTGGTGCAACTGGCCCTTATAATCTCTCTCAGATGAGCCTAAACTAAGCCTTAGCCTCTCAAACATTGAACCTCGAACTCCTGTCCTCGGCAGCCGTCCTATAGCTTGCCACCTGGAGAAACTGTGGAGCATCTCTCACCATCGCCCCATCCTCCTACTAAAAGGCATCTATTCAGGGAGGATTTTGGCAAAAAAGTAATAAAAGCTAATTTATTGAAATATTAGTACTAAAAATTTGCCCTACTTGATAAAGTACAATTCATTTATAGAGATAACAAAAATATATCAGGCACTGATTAAAATCTGCAATTTAATTCTGATAATTACGAATCAACTAAATCATCCGAACGGAGTCCACATTTTCAAAATTTCCCTTTGCTAGATAACGCCACAGGTTACCTTGTCAGTAGACTAATATTTTATTTTGTAAGGATGACAGTGTCAGGAAGGTAGTGGTCGGATTCGGAACTAAGTTTCTTAACAACCAATCCCGCGCCTAGCAACCTGTTAAGTAACATCACTTTTTTCCTCCAATTAGTGCAAAAACAATTCAATATATTTTTAAATAATATCAGTATGAAAAAGGTGAACCAAATAGAATTTATAATATTAATTTCCAAATACTTAAATTCTTCCATGTCATGATTTCATCATTATCTAGTAGCAGTTTAATTGCATTATGGCTGCAATTGATAAAGAAAATCAAAACCTACCCCAGATTGTCGTGCCAGTGATGATAATAAAGTAAAGTTAGAAAAAATCCCTGAAATGGGATATCATATCTGACACCTTTAATTGGTTTTAAATCCTGGTTTTTTCGGTTTAAAATGCAAGCATTCTGCCAAATGAGCTATCGGCCAGATCTAAAAGTATGGGATTGGAGGAAGAAGGCGTTGTACAGGCAGCGGTTGATGACCCTCCCCCCAAAAACAGATGATGAGAGATGTTGATGATGATTACCTGCATGGGGGCCCCGGCCACGTCCTGGTTTTGTGGCCCCATCATGACCTCCCCGTTGGCGCCGCGCTCCGTGATGTCGCGCACTCTGTCCTTGTTGTCCGTGCCCACCCTCTCTGCAATGTCGTTGCCCCCAGTGTCTGTTACGGCCTCAACCGTTTCAACTATAACACAAACAAAATACATTTTAAGTCTACTTAGGTTTTAAGGCACAAAATAGAATTGTAAGAAAAACTAAAACACTTTAAAAACATCAAAATACATGCACTGATCTTGCAGCTAAACTGAAAGGATTTAGACACAACCTTGATTTTTGAGTAGGTACCTATACTTGAGAACAAAAATGATGTCAAAGATTTGTGTGTTCACTTCATAATCTTATTTCCACTTCTAAATAGTTTGAAGGGAAAGCTATTATCTTTCTTCAAACGCAAACTGAAAAGCTTACATTATCCCTTGAGAAGATTTGGGCATCTAATTTGTGGATAATAATGAACAAAAATTAAAAATAAACATTTGTCATACCTACATCACATTGTCCAGCTATATCTGCAGATACGTAACATCTGTCTATAGATATCACAAAGTATAAGATAAAAATATACGTAACTGTATTCATAGTAGCATAAATACTTATTAAATAATAAATAATATTAATCTATTTGCAACTACATTATAATCCAGAAAGAGCATCCTTCGAGTATCAGTATAGTACAAAATTGATAATATGGAGAAGGCCTCTGTATTACGTGAAACAGAACTACCCCACTCATCGTACTCTGGTCCAATGTTAAATGTTGTGCAGCCATAACATCTGCCTTGTGCCTACTTCTCATTGAGTCTCAATCTTATTATTATCAAATGGAGCGATTGATATTTTCCACTTCAAAAGTTCTAATTAATATATTCCTATATTATAACCTATGGTATAAAATGGTTGTAACTAACAAACCAACTGCTGAAAAAATAACATCATGCCTTTGAGATGCAGGATGTAAAGAATCTCCCGTACGGATAAGTCAAAAATGTGAGGTTCTATCGCAACTGTCAAAACAAAATTGGTTTGGTATACCAGATTATTATTATTCCATAATTATTATATCTAACCTTACGGACTCATTCGAAACTACTTAAGGCATCATACAAAGAAGAATGTAAGAACAACAAGCTGCAGACTGAAGGATATACTCCTGGTTCAAAAACCTGAGATAGTGATCTGGCAGAAGCACAAGAGCCCTCTTTCGTGCAGTAGTGCCAAGGGTGCAAATGCTGTGATGATTACCAATCTTCACTGAAGAGGCACAAAAACTACAAGGATAAAGGATTGAATGAGTGAATGTTGTCTCACCGTCCTGGGTCTCCATCTCCTCGACCTGGCTGACATTGCTATCTGGTTGAGTGTCAGCTACAGGCGAGTGGTTCATCTTAGCCGGGCGCGCCAGCGGAGAGATATCGCTGACGTCCTAAGCAACAACACACATCTGTTACTGAAACTGTCTACGTATCGTCCACAAGACCCTGCATTGGCAACAGGGAAAAAGAGATTTGGGTCAGCCTCCTGAAGTTACTACAAGTAGGCAATAATAATAAATTCAGGATTTGTATGGCGCCTTTTCATGACTCTTGGTCATCCCAATCTGTTATATTATCTAGGTTTGTTGCAGTAACTTTGTGAAAGTTCATCTTTAAAATTTTTAAAAAATAATAAAAAACTTTGTTTTAATTCACTGTGAGTTTATTTTGAAATAAAACAAAGTTTTTTATTATTTTTTAAAAATCCCAATCTGTAGTTAGTAAACCCCAAGTATGAAACTTAACGTTTACCATCAACTATAACATTTTACAAAATATGATTGGAAACTAGAATTCTCAATGAAGATCTATTTTTTGTAGGATCGGTATGGTGAAGTTCAAAGGTAAAGTTGTATGGAAACTAATATGATGATTGAAGGTGATGTTCTATTTTCCTTACATATTTTGTTACAATGTTTAAGTAAAATGCAAAGCTTCATACTTGGCTACAGGGTCGTGTGGCATGGAAGGCACATATTAGAGAAGCAAACCTCAAAAAATGAGGAAGGCAATATATACTGTAACTCTGTCACTATTCCACTGGTTAGATGGCTAGAGCCTCTGCAATTCAAATCTTCAAATCCTTGCATACCTCCTTCAATTCATTCATACGAATTCGTAATAATACTCATCACCTTTCTTTTACATTTCCTTCCATTACATCCCATTCTTGAACAATTCTTTTTCATTTCCTCTTTATATACTCTTTCAGCTTTACATTACCCATTTCTTCCACGTGTACCAATAAGCTCATCACATCCTTTTACTCCTTTACTTCTTTATTGTACTTCATTTTGGAACCATTCAGTTTTAATTCTATCCTTCAAATTTTTACCAGTCATACTTCTCAAGTGTTTCATTTCTACAGTAAATACTGATGATCAATGTACACAAAAATATGCAATAAAATAACAATTAAAAATGTGTGAAATCGTGAGTGTAGATTTCTCAAATAGATAAGTGTTCGGTTTGAATTTTTGATGTGTCACAAACAGTGACATGATAATTACCATCCAAAACAACCAAACTGCAAATTCAACATTTAACTTTGCCTTGCTATCTCCGAAGGGGTTGCATCTAGCAAGTGAAACAAATTTATTTTCACAGGTAAAGCCAGCCTCTAATGAATATGTATAAGAATGTTTTTTTTGATGAGTGAATGAATCTCACTTCAAGAGCCCTTTCCACATCCTTGGTTGTCGCTATAGAAAGCGCCAATGCTCAAGCAAGACCCAGTTGCTGTAAGACTGGATGGACTTTTGTTGGCCTTTGAATTTATCAAAGCAGCGAAAAGCATATTATTAAAAGGTAAATGTTTTTTTTACTCTGGCAAGAATCGATTCTCCCATTATCTCCAGTTTAAGAGTTTGAAGCGTTAACCACTTGACTACGAACTGGTCCACCACCACCAGCCCCTTCACTTGAAGTGGAGATTTCCTGTTAGCGATTTCCTTCTTATAAAGACTGAGTAACCCTTGCCGATGCTAAGATTTTGGGTAAGAAGTTGCACTGTAGGTACGTGCAAATTGATTTGCATTTTTTTTAATCTCCTTCTTTTACCTCAACTACGGTTGAAATAACCGATGTGAGATGTGCATTAGAACTATGAGAACGAATGAAATGTGGTATCGTGTTGTAAAAAAGCGTATTTTCGCAATATAACGTCAACACAAAGGGCAATGTCAAACCGTACCTTTAACGCCAGAGGATCGGCCCCTTTGGACTTGTTTTGTGACCGGCCGAAGTTGTTGCGGGGACTGGGGGGGACTGGAGAACTCTTCTGCGTGTTATTTCTGTTCACCGACGAGCTGGTCACTTTGAAGTGTTTGCTTGCGGTGCGCCCAATGTCTGCTAATTTCCCAACCCTCTGTCTGAGGGAAACCACTGATTACCACATGTAGTCGCGCGCTCAACGTGTATTCACCACCCAGCAGGCTGCATCCGAACATGAAACGACTCCCCGTCACTGATTTCACGACAATTTACTTTAATTTCCTGCCTCTTTTCGCGTGAAAATAAACAAAATGGCTGTGTAATTCAATTTCCAGCTTGGGCCATCGGCGATCATTTTTCAATGGCGTCGGTCTGTTCGTAAACTTGACGTTTCTTCTCGACACAAATATCAGTACAATTATCGAGCATTGTGATCTTTTGTTTTTCACAGAGATTGTCAACCATTGGTAAACTTATCTATGCTTATTTCTTCCAAAAAAATAACTCGATTCATAATTGAATGTCCGTCTAAATAAAGTTTTAATTTAAATCTTGTGCAATTTCATCGATTTCGATCTTTCACGAACAAAAACACAACAAGTATTCAGAGATTGTAATCCTTTGAAAAGGGTATTTGCAATAGTGAGGAATATGATAAAAAGTATATTATTTTGATAGATTTCGAAAAATCAAATAATAATATGTTGATTTGAAGTCGAAAATATTTTTTTTCGATTTTATATTTTAAAAAGAAAATATAGAAATTTGGACAAGTTTTCAAACGGATATGAGATCTGCTTTTTCTATTTCCGGTGCTGTGACGTCATATGTTGACGTCACTTTCTTTGATTGACATTCCATACTCTGTTGACATGTGTTGTTGACAACAGAAACAAATGAAAACAACAGAAACAAATGATTTTTTTTTAAAGAAACACACAAACTTGTTGAAAAATAACAGCCTCAACGGTGTAAACATTAAAAAGCGATGTTTGAATTACATGAATGTGAGGGCTGTCAGTTGTCACGGCGTTGTTTACAAGACCGTGACGTCACGCGAGAAAATTTCATCCAGTAGCGTTTAGGCGCGAAAATTCAAAAATCGATTTTAAAATGCATATAACTTTGCTAAAAATACAACTAAAATTAAAATTCAAGAAGTTTTGGGCTAATAAAGCATAAACGAATTTAAATCACAAAAAAAAGAAAAATGTGAAAATACCCTTTCATACGCCGTTTATTATTTTTTCTGCTTTTTGGTCATTTATGTACAATTTGTTCAATTTCGTTTTATCATGGCTGTCTGGGTAATTAAATATACCAAGTTTTTTTTATTAAATATGCACCTAAATCAATGTAGCACAATTCATTTAGCTTTATCAAAGACCGGTCAGAAGAATTCATCCAGCCTTACAGACCCTGGATATTATGCTTTGTAGCAACTACCAAATTGACCGATCCGTAGTCTAATGGTAACGCTTTGGACTCGTAAATGGGTAACGCCGTTTAAATTTGTACCATAACTGTCGACCGGCAAGATTCAAGAAAACGAAAACATCGTGAGTTAAATTAAGGTCTATTCAAAATGACGGACAGGTTCGAAAAATTAGGTTTTTTTACATTTCGATATCTCATTTCTTTTTTCGACGACGAATACAAGATTTTATAGCAGTTCGTAAACACTGTTTAGTAAAAAATATAAGAGCACCATTTTGAATGTCTATAAATATGAATGTTGTTTGTCTATGAATGTTTAATAAAAATATGAATACGCACATTTAATAACTACCTAAAATCATTCGTTTATTGTATTTCAATAAGTTTCCTTGACTTATAGGTTAGTATGAAGCTGACCACTCATACTGTGAAAAATGGTTCACTTTACCAATGTTACCATTGTGTCAGGTAAGGTCGGCAAGAGTTGCAGAGTTTATGTTCATTTGAGATTGGGTTTTATATTGTAGGTTCACATGCAGCATGTTTAAGTACGAACTTAAAGTCTTAAATGCAATATATTTTTGTAACTTAGATTATAGATTATCATAGATTTAGATAGATAGGCAATGTTTTTTTTTGCGTACATTTTTCACAGTATCCAGCACCGATATAAAAATTAGGTACCTCTATGGTCCAAATTTCATTTAATCGTTTAGCCCACAGATCACGGAATAAACCTTTTTGCTATTTTGAATAACAAACATCAAATGGTGCATTTAAAATATTAATAGGATGTAGTAAGGTTGATTAGATAGTTTTATGTTTCAATTAGGTACGTAAATGTTATTTGTTAGTCAACCATAAATTAACGGTAACTAGGTGTATTTTTTTAAACCTACGTGAATACACCTTAATACTGGTAACATACGGTAAAGATTGTAAATAAAAAACCGCCCGACATTTATACCTTAAACTTGTGCCATTTGAAAAATAATACTGTCAGCAATGATAAAAACATACAATCATTAGAAGAATTAATGGATCTAAGTAAAAAATATACAACTGACAACATATTCGAATACATACCTTAATAATGCCAAGCTAACTTCCACTCAAAACACTGACGACAAATTCCCGAGTCTGATGTAAACGTTCTCAGAAGAAAATGAAGGTATCGAATGAGTTTTTTTGTGTTGTCCACACTACATCAAAGAGTTACCATACGTGAATAAATACTTAAGATTGCAAGATTTTTGTCAGTTCCAATAGAATTGGTAACATACTAAAAGAAAAATTTCGGAGCCAAAAATGGAGACAACCCTTAGCAATCAATATTTCGTGTTTAAATAAGTAAATATTATTGTGGCTAGTACAGAAAATGAAAGATGCGTTACTAAGGTATATGCAAAAATACTCAACTTTAAAAACGTTTGACTATTTTGATCGTATCATGCCATCAAAGGGTCAAAAACGGGTTGCGGACATGTAAAATTTGTATGGGAATGGAAAAAAGGCGTTTTTGTTTTATTTTTTAATTACATCGCCACTTAATGCTTTTTGCAGTTTTTTTTTGTATTTCGATACGCTTTTTATTTACTTTACTCTGATAATTTTAGAATTCAGTAGAGATCACCAGTTTTTATGAAAAAGCTGAAAATCATTAGGGGACACACGCACAAGACAAAAGGTACAAATTTCGACGGCGATACCCAAATGGAAGGTCGTGGGCTCGGATCCCGGTAGAGCACAAAAAAATACCATTTATGTTTTCAAATATGCTCTTTGCTGCGTTAAAAAAATCATATACCTTTACCAAAAACCGGTCACCAAAGCAGCCGGTCTACTATACAAATTACAATTTTTCATCTGTTCTTTTTTTTATTTTGACTAGCATTGCATTATTTCCCCCCCCCTTTTTTGGTGCCGACTCCATTGTAATTTCTCGCTCTTTTACGAGCAAAAATTCTAATAGGTATTTATGCTATCTGGTTAGTAACTGTTGCCTTTCAGCCATAAAAAATGACAATTTGAATTCGGACGCCATGTTAGTTTTTTTACAGCCAAATTTGCATTTCTATCGTGTCATTCGCCGATTCATTGTTTTGTATGAAAAGCTTGAGATTTTATTGATATTTATTCTGCAATTTATTAAAGTAAGGTTATGAAAAACTTATCGCTTAATTTAATTCAAAGTCAAGACTTTTATTGTGCAATTAAACTGTTGTCAAAAAAGTAGGTTATGTGGTTCAAAACTGCTAGTCATGATTGAAATTGAATGACAACTTTCGTACATAATTTTGTAGAAAATAGAGCTTATTTTGATTCTCTCTAACTATTTTAGATTTCTGAAATGGCAGTAAACGGAGATATGGGAGAGCTGGACGCCAGCGGGAAAATTATCAAAATGGAAGTAAGTGAACATTATTGTTTTCTGATATTTCTAGCCGTATACTTTATCAGACAAGTAAGAATGAGATTGGTCCCCCATTCTGTTAAATTATAATTTTTTCACCAGTTCCACTCCTGTTTCAAAGAAAGCCAGAAAGAGTTCAGATTGTGTTCATTTGCGGTTCAGGTTTTCTTGTGTAAGAGTACTTTCAACATGTGTAAGCGCGAATTCACACTTTAGTGAATTCACACAGAACCGTAGTTTAGTGGTTAATGATGATGATGATGAGTTGATGATTTCTTTACAGCGCCGTTTCATGATGTAGTCACTCCAAGGGTGCTTGTGCAAATGATGCCTGAAATTTGCTTGTCTTCAGTGCATTCCGAAACTTTCCATGGTCCTCTAGCTCTCTCACATGATGTGGCAGATGGTTCCAGGCCAGAGGACCAGCAACTGCAAATGCACGCTCTAAAAACATTGTGTTAACTCTTCTTATCGGTTCTTCAATCTTTGATTTGGCTCCAGTTTCAGCCGAGCGCAGTGTTAGTCTTTTTTTGCCCAGGGTGACTGGTTTGATTAAATCAGCGAGATATTTGGGTGGTTTTCCAAATAAAGCTTTGTGGACAATCGTGCACACTTTAAACTCAAACTTAACACTTTGGACTCGTAATTTGAAATTAGTGGATTTGATTCTCAGCAGAGCATTGTTCAAAAATACTTCTCGCTGGGATGAAAAATTCATCTAGCTAGCTTTATCAAAGACCGTTCAGAAGAATTCATCCAGCCTTACAGACCCTGGATGTTATGTTTTGTAGCAACTACCACTTTGACCGGTCCGTAGTCTAGTGGTAACGCTTCGGACTCGTAAATGGAAGGTCGTGGGCTCGGATCCCGGTAGAGCAAAAAAAATACCATTTATGTTTTCAAATACGCTCTTTATTTATTGATTTTTTGTTGTCTTTGTGTTCAGGTTGATTACAGTGCCACATGTGACGAGAAGATCCCCATGTGCAAGAAGTGGGCCTCTAGTGGGAAAGTCAACGACGCCCTCGATGCTCTCCTCGCTCTTGAGAAGCAGACTAGAACGGTAACTATCTTTCTTCTTCTTGTAAGACTGGTTATCAACATGGCAATGCATATTTTTGATACTGCTACATGAAAGAGGTACCTTATGCATCTGCTAAGCCGCTATTTCAGGTTTGAATTTCCCCATTATTCCTTGTATGATTAGGCACAAGAACCCACACCATTTTTCTTAGGCGCGTGAAATAAACTAAGTATTTTCTTCTGTCCGTCATCAGGAAATCTGATTTGGTTTTCACTTGGGAAAAAACCTCAGCATTTGTGGTGATTTTTAGCATCCAATTATACTCAGATTTCAAAGGCAGTGATTTTATTCTCAAAGCACTGTGAGTGTCCACCCTTCCATGCAATGGATTACAATTGGAAAAATCTCGTAATTCACTGGCATGACTCCAATTTTATGTTTGTACGTTTAGTAGTCAATTAATATCTCAATTAAACATGTTGTAATTTTTAGGGTGCTGATATGGTCTCTACTTCCCGAGTATTGGTAGCCATTGTTGAAATCTGCTACGAGGCCAAAGACTGGGTGGGATTAAATGATCACATCTCTCTGTTGGCCAAACGAAGGTATGTACATCTTGTTACCCTATTAGAGAGTTTTGATTTAAATGTGTAACGGTGGTCTGTAATAAGGAAAACCTGTTTCGCACAAAAAAAAAATTGTAATTAATTGCTTTATTTTCACAGATCACAACTCAAGCAAGCCGTCGTAAAGATGGTGCAAGAGTGCTGCACATATGTTGACAAGACACCCGACAAGGAGACACAGATAAAGCTAATTGAAACTTTGCGCAACGTCACCGAGGGCAAAATTTACGTGGAAGTGGAGCGCGCCAGGCTTACGCACCGACTTGCCAAGATACGGGAGGGAGAAGATAATGTGACAGAGGCTGCGAAGATCATCCAGGAGTTGCAAGTGGAGACGTATGGGTCTATGGAGAAACGAGAGAAAGTAGAGCTGATCTTGGAACAGATGCGGTTGTGTTTGGAAATCAAGGACTATGTGAGGACGCAGATAATCTCAAAGAAAATCAGCACTAAATTCTTTGAGGATGATAAAACGCAGGTGAGTTGTGTGTAAATAAATCACATCAGTCCTTCAAACACAAAATATTTTTTATCAAATGTTGAGATGATGACTTGTAACCTTTCATCTTGATTAAATTTACAAAAATAATGATTCATGGAAAACCAGTCGCCAAAAGGATATGAAGTGGAAGAATAATAATTTATTTTGAAGTTCATAATTGTACCTATCATACATGCCTCTGTGAAAATAAAACCCTAATTCTCTGGATTTTAACAGAAGCATTCTGTCAGCTGAAGAAGACTCTGATAAGCAGAAAACCTTATGAAGTCAAAGTCATTATATACGTTTTCGGACAAAATCAAGTCATTTGGTGTTTGGCCATCGCCTTAGCTATCAGCAGAACTCTTCACAAAAAAAAAAGTTATATTTATCTTACCCAGGAGCTGAAGGAGAAGTTCTACCGCCTGATGATAGCCGTGGACCAGCAGAGCAGCTCTTACTTGTCTGTGTGCCGGCACTACCGCGCTCTGGGCACCTGTGGCGGGCCAGAGGCGCTGGTGGGAGCCGTGCTGTATCTGCTGTTATCTCCCTATGACAACGAGCAGGCCGACCTCACGCACAGGATCCTGGCCGACAAGCAGCTGGAGCAGCTGCCCATCTACAAGTAATACACTATATTGTACCTCATGAACATGTTTGCAATGCTTTCTTTTACTTTTGCAAAACATCATAGTTAAGTTTCCCAATTGTAGAATGTTTTCTCAAAAAAAAAAAAATGATGACTTTGAAAAGCTCTTAATAGATAATTGAGTCAGCACAACTGACAAAAAAAAGTGGTATTATTAAGCCGGATTGCTAGGGAAAAAGATAACTACTATTTTGATATTGGTTTATGATCACCTTAGTTGCAGACCTGTGATGTTTGCCTGCTCAAAAAAATTTGGAAGAATGCAATCCATATTATTTTTGGTATCTACAACTAAATCTAAATCTAAGTTGCAAAGATATATATCATTTGAGATTCATATTAAATGCATTTCCACAAGCAGACACGTATAAGTTCACACTAATACATGCCGCATGTGGTCCTACCATATAAAAACCCAATCTCATATGAACATAGGCCCTGCAACCCTTGCCGACCTTCCCTAAAACATTGGCAAAGTGAACCATTGTTTACAGTTATTGTTTTATTGTTTACAGTATTGGTGATCAGCCTCATACCAACCTATAAGTCAAGGAATCTACAACAACTGCATATTATTTTTTCCAGAGAGCTGCTTCGATTGTTCATCAACCCAGAGCTCATCAGATGGGATGGCCTGTGCACCCTGTATGAAAAGACCCTGAAGGAGACTCCAGTGTTCAACGTGGCCACAGAAGATGGTGTCAAGCGCTGGGCTGACCTGAGGAACAGAGTTGTAGAACATGTAAGGATACCTCGTCTTTCTTTGCCTGTTAGTCATTTTGTGGCAATTTTTGTACATGTACAGAACTGCATCAATTACCTACTGTATAAATTTCTCAATCTGCTCACCTTTTTTGGAATATCCAAAATAAAAAGTGCCGGGATGATACTTTACCTGCTCAAAACCACCAATGCAAAGTATCTCCAAAGACTAGCAGCAGTCACTGCATTCTCTTCTGCTTGAAGCAGGTCTGTTACTTGTTAGTATGCATTTTTCACCCATTGATTATTGCCAATCTTCAAAAGAAGTGTAAACACCTAGTTTCATCATATTTTGAGCCAATAGTCCTGTAAATACTTCCCGTAAAATCACACAATTTTGTAAAATTAGAATTGTTTTTTATTCACAGAATATCCGCATCATGTCCATGTACTACACCAGAATCACCCTGAACCGGATGAGTGAACTTTTGGGGCTTGGGCACGCTGAGACTGAAGAGTTCCTCTGCAAGCTGGTGGTGGGAGGAACCGTGAAGGCCAAGACTGACCGCCCTGCAGGCATTGTACACTTCAGGTAAACAACAAAACTATATCATATTATGTGTATGCAAGAGAGCTAAAAGTAACTGAGTACTGGATTAACTAAGGTAGTCCAAAAAATCATTCAGCATAAGTGTGCCGATAAAGTGCCATGCAAATTAAATCAAAACATACAGCAGCAAATGAAACATACTCAGGGATGGATCTCAGTCTCTTCAATGAACCGCAGCCATCAGTTCCATACTCCCACACTCATCCAGCCATCTTGATCTGGGCCTTCTTATTGCCCTTCTCCTCTCTAGATTCATCATCATAACTATCTTTTCCAATCTTGGCTGGTCCATTCACTAAATAAGACCCAAACAATGCTGACTTATTGACCGGACCACATTGAGGTGATAAAATTAAATAACCCATAACTATAAGAGATGGTTTGATTGATACAAAATAAGTATAGTTTATAAATATTTAAATATATAAATGGTAAAACATTGTTTTAATTCACTTTATTTTATTTGTTTATGCTCGAATATTTTCGCCTAATGAGGCATCTTCAAGAGCAGAATGGTTACCTAAGTATAGTTTCATTGAACTATTGAATATTTTCTTGTTCATTTTTAGTTTGATGTAATCTTTGTTGTTTCAATTGAAGCCTTCAATACCCCTTGAATAAAAGTTTACGTTTAAGCTCATCCGCGGCATTTTTACCAAAAATTTATGGAGACCAAAATGCTCATTGAATGTTTAAATTTCCTTACAGTGCTAGAATCAGTAAAGTTTTATCCTCGGGGTGCACGACTGTCTTAAATTTGTTTTTCTGTGACTTTTAGCCAAAATCCTGACGTGTCTGACCGCCTCAACGCCTGGTCCAACAACCTGAACGAGCTGATGCAGCTGGTGAACAAGACCACTCACCTCATCAACAAGGAGGAGTGCATCCACAAGCCTCTGCGCAACCTTGAGGACGTCAAGATGACCACTGAATAGTGGCAAAATCACTCTCTCTCCGACATAGCTTTTATAAAAGTATCATTTATAGTTCAAAAACACTTACAAGAAACTCCGTGCTAATTTAAGTTACAAATATGTATGTATTGATGTTTATGTCATGATTTTAAAAATAAATATGATTTAAAGAGTACTGTTTTTTTTTTTTGTTGAACTAAGTTGTAGCTGTGTATGGACCATTGACTTGCAGGCCACTTTTTTGTTTTGAACCAAAAATTGGTGCACTTCTTTTCAAGAAATATACATTTCTACATCTTATGGAGAGAAGAAATGAGGGACAAGTGGCTCCAAGTCAAAGGATCAAATCTTGTTTTTTTTTTTCTTTTTTTAAGAAATCCTGTGCAGGAGACTCCCTAGATTCTAGAGACTCTAGGGGTCTACGACACTTGTAGTGCCGCAGAGGTGTACGGGCTTGGTCGTCGCTACAAAGCGCCAATACTCAAGCAAGACCCAGTTGCTGTAAGGCTGGATGGACCTTTAGTGACCGGTCTTTGGTAAAGATTTTATGAATTTTTTCAACCCAGCGAAGACAATATTTGGAAGTATAAATGGTATATTTTTTGTGCTCCGCCGGGATCCGAATCCACAACCTTCCATTTATGAGTCCGAAGTGTTGCCACTGGACTACGGACCGGTCAAGAATGCCAACGACACGCGGTGTACCTAAGTGGTCACCCATCCAAGTAACATCCGCGCATAATGTTGCTTAACTTAATATTTTTAAGGGTTTGGTGGTTTACACAGTGAAAGTCCATTGTATATTAATTAAATAAAACACAGTTTCAATTCACTTTTATATTTTTTAATTTTGTCTAACGTTTTCGCCGCCGAAATTAAAGAATATAAAAGTGAATTTAAACTGTGTTTTATTTAATTAATATTGCTTAACTTAGGTAATCTGATGAGAACCGGTGCTTTCAACATGGTATCGTCGTTGACAAAGGTTAAAGAACCTGAAGCGATATTCTGCTAAATTCTTTACGACGATGAGATAGCGATTTGTGTCAAAAAATCAGGTGTACGTGATTTTTTTAATCTATGGAGTTCTTTCGCAAGCGCTAGCAAGCTCCAACTTGGAATGATATCCAAAGTGTAAGGAATTTAGCAGAATAGCGCTTCTGAGAGTGGTTTGGCAAAAGCACATTATTCCTTTTTCATATAGCAGTACTCAAGGTGTAAATTGCTATGATAATGGCCAATCTTCACAGAAGAGGCACCAGGAGAAGAATAATAAATATTCTGTAAATTTCAGTTTCATACAGGTGCCCGTACCTAAGCATTTATCTCTACTAAATAAATTATGTAAACCTTATTTCTGGATTACCCTAGTTATGAAAATCTAATGAAAATGTGCTCTTACAGTATGAGTGGTCAGTCTCATACCAACCTGCTAAGAAAATACAATTAAAAATGTAATTAGCATGTGGTTCACAAATCTATGCCGATTGCCAATTTTATACATGGTTATAAAGGTCAAATGAATCTGATAAACATAAAATAAAATTTATATTGTTTGACTCTAAACTGAGATAAGATAAGTTTTAATGCAGGTGGCTGGATTTAATAATACAGCATATTTCTTGAGTCATTGGTTCAGATAACACCTTACAATGTCTGTCCTCTTGATTATATTTTCGGTATTGATAGTTTTACTTGTGAAATATATGTGCAGACCCTATAAGCCAGCTGTGTTTGGAATATATCAACAGAAAAATGGATTCTACTTGTTGAAATATGCCTTGATGTGCACATTTCTAACAGTCAGACAGGTGATTAAGTTCTTCATTATGTTATTTTTTTGAGATCTAGATTACCTATCAATATTTTGTTTTTTCAATTAAATAAAAATATTTCTAAAACTTATGAAAACACCAGAAAACACACATCGATCTAAATAAAATATCATTTATATCCATGAAAACACACAAAATTGATTGTTTTTATTTTAAATTTTGACAGCTATTGTTAAAAAAGAAACGGAGTGAAAAACTTGAATTGGTGAATGGGCTGTATTCAACATTAGAAGATCGGCTTATGGATGTTCCACAAACACTTCATTGTCATCCAAAGGTAAACTTACACATATAAACTTTAAATAGTTAGCTACCTTTGTATTTTTGAATAAAATGAAAATGCTCTTTGGGGATTGGGATTAACGTTTCACTGATATCTGTGCGCAGCATTGTCATAGTGGTAGGTAGGTAAGCTACAACGGGTTTTATGAATTTGAAACAAAACCACACATCATTTTTTGATGGTAATATCAAACTGCTTCTCCTATAGGTACTTCACAATCCAGTCAGTAATTATAAGGAGCCGGAGCGACTTTTGACAAACAGTTATACTTATACTAGGGACAATATAGGACGCTTCCTATATTATCCCTAGTATAGTACTAAGTCCTCTGGACAATAAATTTGGTCTTGAGTTTCCCATCATGTAAAGTCAGCCATAAAACTATTAAATATATTCTTATGCCCAGCTGATAATAATTTCTAGGCCATAGATGCCGTATACTTCAATGGATCATCCAAAGATGGAGCTGCTTTAGTTTGTGGCTTAGCAAGACGTCCAGACAAGCTGTGCAACTCATTTTTGTATTTACGAGTAAGTAGCTTCAAAATATTATTCCAAAATACCTGTGTGGAAACAGGTTTTTTTTTAAATTGAGAAGTATGATAAGAAAAACTCTGAAAGATATAGCTAAGCATGAATGGGTAAAATAGGAATGCAAGCTGAAAGAGAATGTAAAACTAAAGGTAAAAAAATGTGATGCGTTGGTATGGACGTATAGAAATAATATAATATTATGATGAAGACTGACAAAATATGTATAGGAAATGTGAAAGGAAAAGAATAAACTAATATTAAGAAAAGAATGGCTTGATCGTGAAAGAATGGGATAATAATAATAATATTAGGATGATTTATTTGGTGAGCGCTGTTTTTGTGTATATCACACCTCAAGAGCCCTCTGCGAGCTTGGTCGTCGCTGTAGAAAGCGCCAATTCTCAAGCAAGACCCAGTTGTTGTAAGGTAGGATGGACCTTTCAGTGACCGGTCTTTGGTAAAGATTTCTGAATTTTTCAACTCAGCGAAGAGCACATTCGAAATATAAATGGTATATTTTTGTGCTCCGCCGGGATCCGCATCCACAACCTTCCATTTACGAGTCCGAAGTGTTGCCTCTGGACTATGGACCGGTCCAAGATGCCAACGACACGCGGGATACTTGTGTACTTGATATACAGAATGAATGCAAAAGAAGGAAGCACATGAGAAAGTGATGGATATAAATGAATGATAAGATATGAAAAAATGGGGGTAACTCTGCAGAGGCTCTAGCCATCCCTAGCTGAAAAGCATCAAAGTTAAAGCTACAATTTTTTCAATACAGGTGAAAGGAGGTGAGCTACTTTTGTCTCCAAAGCTTCCCGACACTACAGTCTACCAAACTCCTGAAGAGGAAGGGAAATACCAAGTTGGTGGACTAAACCTGTGCAGTACTGAACTCATGAAAACTTGGCGAATTGAGTACAATGGAACTATGAAGTAAATATATTTTACTTTCATCTGCAAGCATCATCTATCTAAAAAATATCTATTCCAGTAATTATAATTCAATGATCAAAAACAGGTTAACAGACTCGGAACAATAAAAAAATCCCCTATTTTTTTTCTTGCTAAATGCAAAATGTATAACTCTTTAGTGTCTTTTCAGACTACCTACGTAATACTGCGTTGAAGCTATGATTCTCTGTACTATCTTTAGCCCGGTCAACTGAGATCACATTTTTTCCCCACATTGCCCATTGAAGTTATATTAGTTTATAACGAAGCCCGTCAAAAATATGGGCAAAACATGTAGAACTGCAGTCAACCAATCTCAGACAAAATCACTCGAATGTCAATATCCATCCCATTCTTGTTTTTGATATACCCAATCTTCTCAGCATTCATACTTCTATAATTTCATACTTACGTGGCTTATCTTTATTTTATCAGATTGCACAATGATCCAACTAAAACAGTAGATGTGAAATTGGATGCCACTTGGAACACAACCTGGAACCACTTCAATTATGACTATGACATGTCTCCATCCTCTATGGCGAGTGATATGGCACGAGAAATCTGGAGCCGGGACTATTTTGACATACTGAAAGAGTAAGAAACATTCTTCCTAACATTTTTCTTAGATTCTAACCCAATTTGTGAGTGAAATGAAAGATGTATGCAAGTTACTGCAACTCGTAGAGGAGCAGCCTACAATGATTTGACTTAACTTTTATTGTAAATATCGGCAAGCCAGAGTCTATTACCACTGTTCCTTGACTTATAGGTTGGTATGCGGCTGACCACCCAGGCTGTAAAAAATGGTTCACTTTGCCAATGTCACCCCTGTTTAAGGGAAGGACGGCAAGAGTTACAGGGTGTATGTCCATTTGAGATTTGGGTAGGTTCACATGCATGCTTCACGCTTCATCCATGCTGCATGGTTCACCGCATGTGCAAGCACGAACTTGTACGCATCTGCTTGTGAGAATGCATATAATGTGAATCCGTAATGTAACATATCTTTGCAACTTAGATTATTTAGATTAGATTCCCTCTCTTACTCGTTACTTTTCTCTTTGCTTGTATTATCTTCCAGAGTGCACCAAACACATTACGAGCAACACGGAAATATAAAAGGAACTGTTATCATCAATGAAGAATCACATAATATTGAAGTAGAAAGTGTACGGGATCATAGCTTTGGTAAGTCCTTTTAAGGCTCTTTATTTTATGAGTATGAACAATACTTCTTCTCTATCAAGGATTTATGATCATCGTATTATTTAATACTTCCATTTAATCTTTATTTAGAAATATTTTTAACGTACTTTAACTATCTGGTTTCCTATATCTTAAGCCATAGACCATTCTATGAATGAGTTCATTCATTTTTGAAGACAAGTTCTCACCTGCAGCACAAGATGCCCTGGCGAGTAATCATTGATTAGTTGCTTATACCAACAGGCAACAACTGTTGGGTCACACTGAGATAGGAGGGAAATGAGGAAGCTGTTGGTATGATAGGGTAAAAAAGAGGAATCAGAGGAGGTCTCCTTGTAACGAGTGGGAAATATACAAGAGCTTGCGGAGGCTGGATCGCTTCTATTCTTGAAAAGATCTAGCCACTACCAGAGTCGTAGAAAAAAAGCTGCCTTAAATTAATGAACAGCAATCAAACATGTTTTAACTTTACAGGTAAATTGAGAGAATGGAAAAATTTCCACCGATATGGAATACATTACATTGCTTTGGAAAATGGAGACCGGATCAGCGTTGGCAAGATTTGCATGCCTGTCTGCTTCTCAGGGTGAGTAAAGAGCATTTTTAGGATAGCATAAGGAAAGGATAACTGAATCAAACTTTTTTTTGTTGAAGGTTGACAATGGGATTCATCTGTCGACAAGAAGATCAGCAAATATACAATGTTGACAGTTGTGATTTGGAACTCTTTAGATTTGGAGAAAATTCCCGTCCCCCTGTAGATTATGCTTTTGAGTTCACAGCAGGTATTTGTTAAAATATTTATATCTTTAAAATTATGATACAGAAGACTTTTACTGCCTTCATAAGATGATGACAGTTAGAGCTCGTTCCCACTTGTCAGGTGTCGGATCTGTATATTAATCGGAGGTTCCAATGGCAGAACATTTCGGACAAAATCGGTTTCCGATAAGTGTGAATAGCTTCATACATAATGTTCTGCCACTGGAACCTCCGATTAATACACTGATCCGACACCTGACAAGTGGGAACGAGCTCTTACAGTATTGTTGTTTGTAAAATTGATCTTATATTATTTTCGTTGTCACATATTTCAGGAGGAAAACTTTACACTGTCCAAGTTGACGTCACTGACTCCCCTACATTCTATATTGGACCAGAGCACGAGTGCCGAGTGGTAGAAAGACTAGCAAAATTCACCGTCAACGGCATCCCAGGATGGGGAGCCGCAGAATGGCAATACAGAAACATGGACAGAAATGTACTCAGAAATTTGAGAAAAGAATAGAAATTAAAGACACAACTATTTTTAAATAGTTCTTTTATCAGTATAATGATAGTTTTACATTGAGTTATTACATGGGGACTATTTTTTTTAAAGAAAATCTTATACAGTTTGCAATAAATTAAATACAATTTTAAGACAAGTATTTTTAATACTGTTAGGTTTAAGTTAGAATTACGGTCCTTTGACATTTTGACAATTATATTAATTTTTTAAAACTGAACAATTTTAAAACTTAATTTAAATCGGATATTTAACGAACCGTTAAGAGAGAACTTACATCATTCTCGACGTTTCGTCAACGACGTAGCCGACGTCTTCAGGAAAACATCCTCTCTGTACAGCGACTGAGGATGAACTGAATTTGAAAAAACACTTTGTCACTAATCACTGTCTACCTTCGAACGAAGGTAGTAATTATATTTTGGTCTGTTACACATACCACTTTCATCTTGTTTGTATTCCACATCACTAGATGGTACTATGTTACCTGTACACACCGCACTAATAATATCATTGTCTTTGACTTGAAACTTAGGTACTGGTTTCAGTAGTGAGTTTAGTGTGGGTTTCCAAATACTGGACAATTTGAAGCTGTCGTCTCTCTCAACAGAGTGGATTTTGATATTTGATTTGAGATTGGATGATACTGGGTTTTGAACATGTATTCAGAAAAGATGCTACACTTAAATTATATTATCCATATTCATTAACTATGCTATGAAAATTCACAATGCTTTGATCAATTCTGAGCACATGACTCTTCTTCTTCTTCCTCAACCTTTCTCTGTCCACTGCTTTTTCAATCTTCTCCGTGCCTTTCAATAAGCAATTCACACAAAACATTATGCATCCTCTTAGTATCGTTTATGAATACAGATGTAAATTGCACACTTTAGTTGTTTATTAACAGTGTTATTCACATGTAGATAGTTCTTGGCTCATTCGCTGCCTAAAGTGGATTCTCCATACAAATAAAACAAGAATTTGTGAATCATCTATCATCAATCAACCAGTCCGGTCGATTGCTCAGGTGGTAGAGTGCTTGCATTCCATGCCGAAAGCTCGGGTTCGAATCCCACCGAGGGTGTCAGAAATGATTTCCCGTTTCGGTGTTTATTTCAAACCCCAAAATAAAATACCGGCAAGGTTTACTCAGCCTTCACAAGAAATGAGTACCAGCACTCTCGGGAGCTGGGAAACCTCCACTTCAACTGAAGTGGTTGGCGTAAGGCCGGCCCCCTTACCTGTAAAAATAAATAGGCTCAACTCGCCACATGCGACCCCTTCGGGGATAACGCGGCAAGAAGTTACACTATATGTGTAGCTTAGTTGCGTTTTGCGTTGCGTTTGCGATCTATGTTTGTTAATCACGCGTACAGTATCATGTCAAAGATCGTTTTTTTAAATTAAAATACTTAAGAAGGGTTTTTTCTAAGAATAATTTATCCAAATGTTTTCACGTTTAAATTGCTTATGTGTATTGCCTTTAAATTGACGAATAAGAATTTGAAGACATATTATTTTACCATCACAGTGTTTTTTTTACAAATGATTCATGGAATTCAAGTATGTAGAAATTATTCCAATGTCTATCTTTCATAAAAATATGTTTTTCTGTAGCTAATACTGTGAGTTATGCTAAAATATATATTTTAGCATAATAGCGGAGTTTTACACACTCATAAAATTCTTATCGCATGCAGTTCTGTCCGGAATGCATACAAACAATTAATGGATGGATTCTAGGCAAAAACTAATTCGTAATAAGAACAGTTTTTTTCATAATACAACTCTCTTTATGTGCAATCCTCTTTGAAATATTATATCCACAGGATAACTGGATGCATTCCGAACAGGATTTAAAATCTGTTAAAAACGATTTCACACAAAACAAATTATTTTCATGAGTAGTCCTGTCGGGAATGCACCTGCAAAAATATGAATGCACTCCAGACAGAACTGAATACAAAATAATTTCAGATTTTCCAATAAGAAACCTCTTATCATGTGTGGTATTGTCCGAAGTAAATCCATACAAAAAACTAATGCATTTCCGAATAGAACATAAAAAGCACATATTAATGGAAAAGTTAGTATTGAATTAAGGACTTGTCCGGAATGCAAGGAATACAACACACTTTATATAATAATTGGCTTTTTTTTACAACATACATTTATTAAATAATTATGTAATTTTTTATGAGATACTTAGCAAAATAAATTTTATATTTGACTGAATTCCTTTCTTCTTCTGAAGAAAAAATGATTGACATAATATTATTACCTACAATGAAACTTTAAGTAACAACTTATCTTTGATTGACACTTAAGAAATTTTTAAGAAATTAATAATTAAGGATTTTTTAGCCAAAATACAACCATTTTCATAATACTTCTTATGTAAAACTAACATTTAAGATTTACACATTTTACAACTCCATTTTGTGACTAGTCAATTCAACAGCGCTTAACCTAGAAGCTCGGTCATCTTTGGTTTCTCTAGCCAGCCTTGCTTATCCTCGACTAAGAGCAAACATCTCAAGTATACAACATTTATAAACATCCCATATTGCGATCAAAATGGACAAATGTATGGAAGATACAACAGCGGCCCTACGGAGTGATTTAGTTTCTATACATTTTGCTACTGTCGCCATTGAGGGGAGTTTATGTAAATGCTTTATACTTAGGGTAAATTACCCATTCTTCTTCAATCTTCACACTCTAAGGCCTGGGTGTTTCAAACTCAGTTTGTATAGGTACTTGGAGTACAAAGTATTTTAAAAGTTCAATATTTTTCACACTCTATTAAACTTTGTACGTTTTGGTTAATAATCTGAGACAAACCACCGAACTAAAATGCTAAAATTACCTACTATTCAAGAAATGTATATATTTTCATACAAAAAGTGTGGAATATATATCTTTATCACTTTTAATTGTAATGGAAGATGGATGAATACTAACAGTGCTATTCTTAGACATTTTAGTCGTCCGTTGAGCCCACGCTTTGCCAAACAAATGATGCCTGGGCTGGAAGTCTCATCACCACGGTCATTCTTACCTACCGAATTTTGGTATGAAGACAAATCAGCTGTTCACTTGCGGCCATCTTGAATTGACAGGTCTTCATACAAATGCATCATTAGTTTGTCAAAGCGTGGGCTCAACAGACGACTAAAATGTCTAAGAATAGCACCGTTACATGTTTAAAGTCAGCATTAATTTAAGTCATGTCGAAAGAGTACAAATGGATATTTACAAATTTGTTTTGAAAATTTAAAGACATTTTGAAAAATATTAACATTATCAAAAATTTTGAAAACTACCCTTCAATTTCTAGCGCACCATTTTTAATTTTTCTTTTAGGTAATATAAGACAATACGTTCAGAAATATGTGATTTTATTTTTAAAAAATCATAAAGAGGAATGTGATTCACCAACTTTTTTTTTGCCTGGATAGAGAGGTTACTTACATTATCAATTCATAATTCATTAATTTTCTTTGATTAATTATCAATTTATAACTGCCTAAGTAAAGACTTTATAATTTATATTGAATGAATTATTTACTTTACTATTTTTTTCCATTGACTTATAGGTAGGGACTGGAAAATAGTGGTGTTATTTTTCAGGAAATTCGCGTTATTTTTTTGTGAAATTCGCGTTATTTTTGATCAAAAACAGGGAAATTCGCGTTATTTTTCATGATAAACGGGGAGATTCGGTGAAATTTTTAGGGTTGATTAGATCAAAATAAAGGATTATATAATTGCAAAACAAAATATATTACTATATTTTCAATTTATTATGTAAACAACAATATGTACCTTCAAAAACAATGAATAAACAACATCTGAATCAATACGAGTATCTGCAACCGAAGATGGTGGAAGTACCCACCGAAAACGTTTTTACAATAAAAAATACTCAAGTGGTACCTTAAAACAATGTTTTTTAATTTTAGTTTCTCAAATTTTTTTTTTTTTTTTTTTTAAATAATCCTTTTTTACAAAAAAAACCATTGATTGAAAAAAGTATTAATATTTCCATGACACTCCGAATATCCTGCAAATATCCATTTAAAATGTGTAATTTTTGTGCATTTAGTCTCTAGATGAGGGTTATCTCATTTTTCAAGGGATGTTGGCTTTTATGAAAGCTTCAAGTTGTGCTCTTGGCTAATCCAGCAACAGCTTCACTCCTTGAAGTATTTTTCTTCATTGATGTCACGATTCAAGTCTGCTTGGATGATCCAGCACAGTTCTGCTTATCATTATTTTTTTTAATAAAATAGATTTGTGAATAGGAATGCAATTCAACAACCTACTCTGTCTGGCCAGATACAGGTATGAATATCATTAATTAATATTTCATTATTGTTTATTTTAATGAATTATTCATTTTTAATTACCCAATTACATCTGTTGAACCAGGGTCAAATTTATGGTCAAATGACCCAGGTGGGGATCGAACCCCGCGTCTAGCGTTCTAGCGTGTTTAAACGTTGAAAGAGACCAATTTTCCTGTGCTTTGCACCTTGCAAAGGGTTTTCGCAGGATTTTTTTCTTTCCCACAAAATCTTTGCGTTGCAAAAGCGATACATATGACAACTTTTTCGCACGATTTCTACCAAAAGTCCGAAAATTCGCGATATTTGCGTAAAACCTGAAATTTCGCGTTATTCGCGTAAAAACATCAAAATTCGCGAATAAATTCGTTTTATCGCGATCGCGAAATTTTCCAGTCCCTACTTATAGGTTAATATGTGGCTGATCACCCATACTATTAAAATTGGTTGACTTGACCGACAATGCAACCCCTATTTCAGGTAAAGGCAGCAAAAAATACAGAGTTTACGTTTATTTAAGGTTTAATTTTGTAAGTACACATGCAGCATGTATAAGCCCGAACATGAAAGCATATCTGCTTGTAGGTGTGCAATAAACATGCATCCAAATGTTAACATATCTTTGCAACTAATCTATAAATCTATAATCTAAGTTGCAAGGATATATTCATTTAAAGCTCTCAGATGTATGCCCACAAACCAACAAGTGTAGTTCGCGCTTACAAATGCTGAATGTGTACTTACAAATAAAATCCAAACCTCAAATGAACATAAGCCCCACAACTTTTGCCGACCTTCCCTGAAACAGGGGTGACATTGGCAAAGTGAACTATTTTTTACAGTATGGGTGGTCAGCCTCATACCAACCTATAAGTCAAGGAACATACAGATATTATTTATTTAAAAAGGAGAAAAATGTGAACATTGCTTTTCTTCTGATGTGTTCTTGTCTATTGAGACAATGAATTGTTAAGAAATGTTAAAATAAATATCTTGATCAATTTGAGATTTAAAAGACCTTTTTGTCAAGAAAAAATAATAGTTGTTCATTAACTTATTTGTATTCTGTTTTAGTTTTGATGTCCATACCTGTTATTATTTATTCTATAATAAATAATAACTAGGGGCGTTGCCCCTGGCTGCTACGCAGCCCAACCCCTTAACATTTGGTGAATGTGTATATTGCGCATAGTTTCCTCGCGTTAAAATTCGGAAAACATGTAAAATAAAAACATGCAGCCTTTGTAAAAGAAAATCGACCACCCATAGTTTAAAAAATGGTTCACTTTGAAGATTTCAGCTGTGTTTCAGGGAAGATTGGCAAGAGTTGCAGGGCTTATATTAATTTGAGATTGGGTTTTTATGTTGTAAGTCAACATGCATTATGTGTAAGCGTGAACTTATAAATGTCTGCTTGTGGGAATGCATTTAATATGAATCTCGATTGGTATGTATCTTTGCAACTTAGATTATAGAACTTAACAAAATAATTTCCTTGACTTATAGGTTAGTATGTGGCTGACCACCCATACTGTAAGAATGGTTTACCATGAAAATTTTAGCTCTGTTTGAGGAAAAGTCGGCAAGAGTTGCAGGGCTTATGTTCATTTGAGATTAGTTTTTTTTATTTTGCAAGTCCACATTGGGCATTTGTAAGCGTGAACTTGTACCTGTCTGCTTGTGGGAATGCATTTTATATGAATCTCAAATGGTATGTATCTTTGCAACTTAGATTATAGAACTAAACAAAATAATTTCCTTGACTAAAAGGTTAGTATGTGGCTGACCACCCATACTGTAAGAATGGTTTACCATGCAAATTTTATCTCTGTTTGAGGAAAAGTCGGCAAAAGTTGCAGGGCTTATGTTCATTTGAGATTAGTTTTTTTATTTTGCAAGTCCACATTGGGCATTTGTAAGCGTGAACTTGTACCTGTCTGCTTGTGGGAATGCATTTAATATGAATCTCAAATGGTATGTATCTTTGCAACTTAGATTATAGAACTTAATAAAATAATTTCCTTGACTTATAGGTTAGTATGTGGCTGACCACCCATACTGTAAGAATGGTTTACCATGCAAATTTTATCTCTGTTTGAGGAAAAGTCGGCAAAAGTTGCAGGGCTTATGTTCATTTGAGATTAGTTTTTTTATTTTGCAAGTCCACATTGGGCATTTGTAAGCGTGAACTTGTACCTGTCTGCTTGTGGGAATGCATTTAATATGAATCTCAAATGGTATGTATCTTTGCAACTTAGATTATAGAACTTAATAAAATAATTTCCTTGACTTATAGGTTAGTATGTGGCTGACCACCCATACTGTAAGAATGGTTTACAATGAAAATTTTATCTCTGTTTGAGGAAAAGTCGGCAAGAGTTGCAGGGCTTATGTTCATTTGAGATTAGTTTTTTATTTTATAAGTCCACATGGGGCATTTGTAAGCGCGAACTTATACCTGTCTGCTTGTGGGAATGCATTTAATATGAATCTCAAATGGTTTGTATCTTTGCAACTTAGATTATAGAACTTAATAAAATAATTTCCTTGACTTATAGGTTAGTATGTGGCTGACCACCCATACTGTAAGATTGTTTTACAATGAAAATTTTATCTCTGTTTGAGGAAAAGTCGGCAAGAGTTGCAGGGCTTATGTTCATTTAAGATTAGTTTTTTATTTTATAAGTCCACATGGGGCATTTGTAAGCGCTAACTTATACCTGTCTGCTTGTGGGAATGCATTTAATATGAATCTCAAATGGTATGTATCTTTGCAACTTAGATTAATGAACTAAACAAATTAATTTCCTTGACTAAAAGGTTAGTATGTGGCTGACCACCCATACTGTAAGCAATGGTTCACAATGCAAATTTTATCTCTGTTTGAGGAAAAGTCGGCAAGAGTTGCAGGGCTTATGTTCATTTGAGATTAGTTTTTTTTATTTTGCAAGTCCACATTGGGCATTTGTAAGCGTGAACTTGTACCTGTCTGCTTGTGGGAATGCATTTAATATGAATCTCAAATGGTATGTATCTTTGCAACTTAGATTATAGAACTAAACAAAATAATTTCCTTGACTAAAAGGTTAGTATGTGGCTGACCACCCATACTGTAAGCAATGGTTTACCATGCAAATTTTATCTCTGTTTGAGGAAAAGTCGGCAAAAGTTGCAGGGCTTATGTTCATTTGAGATTAGTTTTTTTATTTTGCAAGTCCACATTGGGCATTTGTAAGCGTGAACTTGTACCTGTCTGCGTGTGGGAATGCATTTAATATGAATCTTAAATGGTATGTATCTTTGCAACTTAGATTATGTAAAGAAATACACAAAATAATTTTCTTGACTTATAGGTTGGTATGAGGCTGACCACCCATACTTTAAAAAATGGTTTACTTTGCAAATTCACCTTTGTTTCAGGGAAGGTTGGCAAGAGTTGCAGGGCTTATGTTCATTTGGAATGGGCTGTTATGTTGTAAGTACACATGCAGCATATGTAAGCGGGAACTTATACATATCTGCTTGTGGGAATGCATTTAATATAAATCTTAAATGATATATATCTTTGCAGCTTAGATTAGATTAGATTAGAACTTATACATGTCTGCTCGTAAGAATGCATGTAATATGAATCTCAAATGTTATATATGTTTGCAACTTAGATTACAGATTGAAATCCATTTTTATTTGGCTTTTTTTTTATTTTTAATTTGCATGAAATAAAAGAAAATGTAAAAAAAACTTTTACGTTTTGCCGCTAGATGTCAATATTGTTCCATACATTTTTAGTATGAACAAACAGATTAATTCCTAAAAGTTTTCATACATTTGTAAACACACACGCGTAAGCTCGCCGCATTGCAGCATATATACAAAAATTAATTTGCTATAGAGCATGAATGTGTTTCATCTGCTGTGATGGCATTGATTTTGAAAATCGAAACTCGACGACGAATGACGACGACGAATGACGACGACGAAGGGTAATATAATAAAGGATAAAGTTTACTAAGATTACAGAAATATATGATGGAAGATAATGAAAGTACATTATGGTTACATTTTTAGTTAATTTGAATAATAAATTAGGGCTCAGATCATTTAATTATGATATCTGTGGACTAGAAATAATTTTAACACAAATAGACATTATATATCTGTTTAAACTTACATATGAAAATGGTCCTTAGTAAGAAAGAGAATAAATATTTTTTGCATTTCCATGTGTGCAAAAAAACTCAAGCGAATTTAAAAAAAAATCTAGAAAGATGGCAACATTGCCGCGTGCGTACTATGCCCGAACCAGTCCGAACATAGTATGCACACATTATAAATCTTGTGATTGTTAAAATTGATGAATTTTATAGGAAAAAGACATTATTTTAAGACATTTTGGCAAAACACAAATTGGAGAAAGCCAGAAAACATAGGATTTCATAGGTAAGATTTAAGATTTAGACATTTATGACAACTTTTGACAGGATTGGCGACAAATGTGTTCCATGGTATGTATCAATGCAGTAAATTAGTTTCTGCTCCTCTATATTATTACTCAATGATTCTGACTTGACTCAATGATTCTGATGACTCAATGAACTGTACTTGTCTAATATTACCTTTAGTTAGCACCTACTGTGTAAGCCCGCTCTATCCACTAATATTCCTTCATATCACTGACAAAAAGCTCTCCGAGTAACTAGGATTATTCAAAAGGTAACATTCTCCTACAGTTATACTTATTTCAATTATTCAATTGTATACAATAGCAGAGTTTCACATACAAATAAAACGCATACAATGTATGGATTCTGCCTGGAACATTCTTCACTAAAAATATGAAATACCATTATGAAAAATGCAACTAAGTTACACATATAGTATAACTTCTTGCCACGCTATCCCCGAAGGGTTCTCGCATGTGGTGAGTGGAACCTACTTATTTTTATAGGTAAGGGGGCCGACCTTACGCCATCCACTTCAGTTGAAGTGGGGGTTTACCAGCTCCTGAGGGGGCTGGTACTCATATCTTGTGAAGGCTGAGTAAGCCTTGCTGGTATTTTATTTTGGGGTTTGAAATAAACACCGAAACAGGATATCATTTCTGACACCCATTAGGATTCGAACCCGGGCTCACGGCATGGAATGCAAGCACTCTACCAACTGAGCTATAAAGAACTAAATGACTAACAATTTAAATAATTCTGGAGGAAAGAAGAAGTCTCTCTCACAAGTAATAGAGTACGTTCCAGACAGGACCTAATTTATAATGTATTGCTACAATAATAAACATGAAGGCAATGATAGTATTGTTTTTTCTTTTGTATTCACAGATATTATTGCAAGACTAACATAAAATTGCTTCCATATATTTTGTACCTTTAAAATCCCTTCCCTAGACAATTCAACAAACTCAAAGTCAATCATACTTTGAAGTAATCTTATATTTTCCAAAAATTGAGATGGTTATTTGGAAGAAGGCAATTGACTATTCCTTGAAAGTGATGCACAAATTTATTGTAAGGATTTCCCTAAAATAATTACAAGTCTATACAGATATCATTGTTTTAGCTTCAATCCAAAATTGTTTTTTTTTATTTATATTTGACTAGAAACCAATTGACTAGAAACTATATTTCAAAAGGAAAATAAATTACATTAAATTAAGAATATAAAAAAATGTGCAAAATGAAAAAGAGGAACGTCTGCAATAGTAAAAGAGGCACAATTATCACTGTGACTTCTATAGGACGTATAATCACCATTAGATATCCCTGTTTCAGGGAAAGGCGGCAAAAGTTGTACAACTTACATTAATTTTTGGTTCAGGTTTTCTTTTATATACGCATGTGTAAGCACGTTTGTGTCTTTGCATGGAATGTGAACCACAAATGTTAATATATATCTGGACTTAGATTACAGATTATACACATAGATGGAATCATAGATACAATGCTTTTTTCATTGTTTACTTCTAAAACTCGTACAGAATCAAAGCCCGCAATCCATGTTTTTTTTAAATGAGATAAATTCATGGAAAAACAGCAAACAGGTAACGACATTCTATAAACTTTTCTCATTCTCGAAAAGCAGCCTAGATTGCCGCCTTTAGTTCTAAACAGCTCAAATTTGAGGACACCAATCGTTTTATATGAATGGCACTGGCATCTATCAAAAGGCAGAAAAAGCTTACATTGAACACAACATTTTATCTCTAATTTAAATAAACAGCACAATCGAGTCTATTTATTTACATAGGTAAGGGAGCAAGCCGCACACCAGCCGCTTTATGTAAGTAGAGGTTTTTCTTTCTCATACACTCATACCTCGTAAGAGGCTGAGTAAATATTGCCGATTAAGTTGCTGATAGTATTCAAATAGGGAATCATGTCAGAAAACTTGGGATTCAAACTCAAGAGATCCGGTTCAGAAAGTAAACATTCTGCTAACTGAGCTATTCAGACTCGGTCTTATTAAAAATATATGTTTTATGGTTTCTTAACTTCTTGTCATTTCACAGATGGCAGTATCACTTATAAACATTGATTCATATACTCATACGTAAGTGTATCCTTAAATAACTGTGACTAGATAAAAGTAGCATTTCTTTGGAAAAGCTATAAGATCAATAATATCCTAAGCCTAATTTTATTTTATTATAAAAATAGTTTTAAACAAACAATGACTAGCATAACTAGGACAATTATAATAATTTTAGGAATGACTTCATGTGAGTACTTAACGATATAATGGAAAAATATTTCGAGATATGACTTTGATATTAATATTATTATTATCCATGGATTTCCTGTGAAGGTTTATAATATTAAACATTGACTTAAAATGGAGTCAGAACATTCAAACTTTTCCTCAGCGTGACGTCACTATATGACTAAGGTCCTTAGCAACCAAAAAACAAAATATTGATATTTGCTCAGCAACCCAGGAGTGTCACTATTTTTTTGTTTAGACTCTTTCCAGATTGGATCATCTACCTTCAGAGAGAATTTCTTGCCTACAGGACAAGATGGTGCCTTGGTTAATTATTACTGGTTAGTTGCTTGAACCCAAAACAAACAGTTATGAGGAGATTAGGTGGTAATGAGGAATCTATGGGTATGGTTGCATAAGGAAGAGGAATTGTGTCCCCCGTAAGGAGGGCACAAATACACAATAGCTTGCAGAGGCAGAGCAACTATTCGTGAACAGATCTAACAGGATCATAGAATTGTACCTGCCTTAATTTTATTTAAAAATCATCATCCGTCTTTCTTCCAATTAAGATTGAGTCACTAAGCCATTGTTAAAACAATGCTGCCTTAAAAGGATTTCTTGTTGAGACTCCTCAATAAGCAGATGGTAGAGAAGGCTGTTGAATATTTTACTGAATAGAGCACACTGCCGATGTCCCAGGTGGATGATCTAAAACAGCAGCTCTCCTCTTGATGCCCTCCAAGTATACTTCTCTATTGAAGAGGCCAGCGGCCAAAGGAACTCTGCAAAAACAAACACAACAAGAATTAATTTACAAAAGAAAAACACAAAGAAAAGGATGAAGCTTAGGTTCACTCTTTTATTCTGCTCCAGGCTGCCAATCACAAACAGTCTATTCCTGGCTATCCTCATTGCCACGAGCAGCGTGTCTAAAGACTCTGGTTAAGCCGTCCAAGGGCGACTCCCAATGAATGGACTCGCTGGTGCGTCTAGCTGTCCATGGGGCTCCGATCTTTAGCTTCCAGCAAGACATTCCAAAGAAGTCAATATTTCTTCTTTCTGTTGCTCTAATGGTCCATGTTAGATTTAAACACATCTAACCAATAAAATTTCATAATTAAAATAGTAAGTGTTAATATATCTCCATTGTAGTAAGAGTGGCCAGAATCTCTGCAGAGCTACCCCTATTTCTTCCAATCTTTGAATATCACTTTCAATTCCAACCACTATATAGATCCATTTCCTTTCCTCCCTTTTTTCCTTCTCAAATTCTCTTTTGAAATTCAACTAAGCATTTCCATTTTCAAAAATTCAAAGTGTGATCTACTCACATATCAGTGCCAGGTCTTAGGGATGCTGTGAAGAGAGCCCAGACTGGTTTGTGATCACTGGAGCATATGGACGGCACGGAATCATAGCCGAGGCAGTTTACCGCAGACACATTTTCCAGATTTTGTGCACCACTGGCTCTACGCAATCCTAGTGAGACGCAAATACAAAGATTTACAACACAATCTAACTAATTCTATTTGTGGATACTTAAAAAAATACATCTAAAATTTATGCATCTAAGTTAAAGATTTTCAACAGAAATTAAATAGGATGCAGTCAATGTTTTGTTTTAACAAATTTTACTTTACTATGTTTTATTGCAGTTTATGCAACATTTACTGATAAAATAATATTATAATGAATACCGGTGTATAAAGTATTGAATATGAGTGGGATAGAAACAAAGGCAGCAATCTAGATTTGTTTGAATATGAGATAAATATATGAACCAAACTGAGAATGTTGTTATACATATTTATCTCATTGTCAAAAAAAAATCTACAAGGTTGCCTTTGGTCCAGATTCATTTAATATACCTACACTGCTTAAATGTGAGAAACTGAGATTAATGAGTCTTTCGATATTTCGTCAGCTTTTCTTGCTGACTGGAAGAGGAAAAACTACGAGTCTAGCAAAAAGTAGAGTGACAGATAAAACTCCATTTCTCGGCTAATACTTATATAATTAACGGTTCATATTAAAAACCTGTCTTAATTTTTTTATAATCATCGACACTTATTGACTTTTGAGGTTCATTCTCCATGTACTTGCACATTCTGCAGGTGTATTTGCATAAGAAAACTTGAGCCCCGAATGACCAAAAGCTCTCAATTCTAGTCGCCTTCCCTTAAAATAGTGGCGGCATAGACAAAAGTGTTATTTTTATAGTTTGGGTGATCAGTAAGGTGGATCGCTGTATGTATGGAAAAAATTAAAAATCATTTTTTCGTAATTGCGTTGTGCAGAACAGTTGCTCTATGGGGTGAGTATCCGATATAAAAAAAAATCTTATCAAAATATTAATTAATTATACTGCCCCAAGTCATCAGAAAAATTACAAAAATACATAAAACTACTCATTTTTACCCCTGTGTTTAAGAATCAAGTATTAGATAAAATCAAACGAAATAAAATTTTGTTTCTTTAAAATGAATGAAATAGTTATTATAGTTTAAAATTTTTTGAGGAATTCAAAAACACTGTTTATTTTCATAGTTATTATTACGTGTTTGGTATCTTGTAATTTGAGAGGGGTGGGTGGAGGCACCCCCTAACTTTGTTACTCCGCGCAGACGCGCGTCACCAATTCGGTGCTCTCAGAGATGTAACTATAGTTGTACGCTACTCATATTTTTTGCGCATACAAATTTTCGAGAGATCCTAAGTGTATTTTTGATATATCAGCGTGTTAATGCAATAGATTGGCTTCATTTAACTATGAAAAACATCTTAAAGTACCGATAACTGAAAAATATTCTGATAGATCAAAGAACCAAAAGATAAATGATCATAAGCAGTGTTGATTTGAAAACTGCTGCGGAAAATTAAAAAAAAGCTGAACCGGAAACAGAAATATGAACCATACGAAGAAAAAGCTACAAGTTTATTGCCAAATCTGTCTGACCTATCAACTGATGTCTCTCAACAACCAGTCTCAACAGTAATAGAAAAACTAGCACTTCAGAGAACGCTACCTCAAACTTCGTATTCATATTCATTAAAAATATTGACCTTGGCATACTGGAAAAACCTGTGGATAAATTTGACATTTCCAATAAGGCTGAAGCTGCTCTTATTTTGGCAACAAAGCGTTGGTATTATTTCAGACAACAATTCATCCAAAGTTTTCGATCAAAATAAAATTAGAAGAGCCCGTGAAAAGCAGAGAACTAAGTTCAGCGGTGTGACCATTGATTCTGATTACTAAGATGTGAGGGTTTTTCTTCTGTCCTGCTGATTGACACAATTAATAATATAACATACACACTTTAATATGTTTACTTTTATTTCTTTCACAATGTATACACAATTAACCACAGCACAATAATATTCTTTATTCTTAATTACACAGGCTTGTGGCTATCCCGCCAGGCAAGCTTCTCCTCCTTTTTTTATATTCTTTTGTTTTCCTTTTCATTCAAATTCAAATCTCATGTTCCATTTTACCTAACAAACAAATCCATCTCGTTACAATACACCTCCTTCCTCTCATAAAAAAAAAACATTCCCAATTTTTTTTTTTTTTCTTTTACAATGAGTAAATAATGTATCATAATGCTCAGCCGGCGCCACATATTTTGTTTTATTTTAAGGATAAATTTCAAAAATATGAAAATAAAAAAAAAACCTGTTTCTGATACATTATTCAGTCATTAATACCTTTTTTAACAATACCAATTATTTTCATACTAAAATTAATATAATTTTTTTTTTTAACACAAATTTCATATTCAATATTATAAACAAATATTTGTTTTTTTTTTTTAAATACTCAATTCAACAATTCAAAATAATCAAATAACAATACATAATAAACATTCACCAGTTTATTAATCAATTCATTAAAATAACTTTTTTTTTTTAAACATGTATCACATCTTTCCCAATATTTAAATTTATTTCAAATTTATTTTTCATTAATAAATTTATCAGTTCATCAAATTTTTTTAAAAACTTTACCTTCATATGTAATACTTTGTTTAATTTATGTTTCATACCTTCATTCATGCAATATTTCATAATTCATTCTTTCACTGATCACTTTTATATCAACTTTCACCGTATCATTCATCACCTCAAATTTTTCATACACATGAAAATATGTTTTTTTTTTTTTTAATCTAATTTGATTATGTCCATAAGTTCTTTATCATGCATTCTTTTATTTAATAAATTATTTTTTGATTTTACCTTTAAAATATAAACAGATGCATTATCATGACCTTGTACCATATTTAAAATTTCTAACTTAAGATTCCTTTGAAAGTCATATTTTTCAAATTGTAAGAATTTGGTTTTAAAAATTTTCCAATCAAATTCACAGTTAATTGCTCTGTACCAAGTCAACGGAAAATCTGTTAAAAATATAGGCATACACTCTACCAAATAATCTAATTTTAATTTGTAGACTTTGGCTAATTCTTCTAACCTTATTATAAATTCATTTGGTTCACTTTCACCATTAAAAGATATTTTTAATTTGAGAGGATCAAAATTTATGGACTCCATTGTGTTACTTTCTAAATCCTTTTTATTATTTATTTTTTTAGATTTCATCATTTGCTGTATATTTTCAATTTATGCAATTAAAAAAAAATCATTTCATTGAAAAAATTTTTTCATACAAATTAAATATAACACCATCTATATATATTTATCTAAACTGATTTGAAACAAACTGGTTCATATCCATTCTTCATTCTCCCGCGACGTTCGATTTTTAAATGTTCATTTCTTCCGAACGTAGGTAGGTAATTTGAATTCTCTTGCCTTCAATATTTTCAAAACAGCCGTTCAATATTTTCAAAACCGCCTTTTAAAACTTGCAATTTCTTGTTTTAAATTGTATAAGTTGATGTCTTCACTAGCTTTTAAACGTGTTGATGCTTTCACAACCATAAATCTGTTCAATTTTAATTATTTCATATATTGTATTGTTTTCAATGTCATTTATTGGAATCGAATGTCATTTGTTTTTGTTTGAGAAAATTTTCTTCATAGGAATTTCATTTACAGATTTTTCTTTTACGTTGGGCGCCAAAATGTGAGGGTTTTTCCTCTCTGTCCTGCTGATTGACACAATTAATAATATAACATACACACTTTAATATGTTTACTTTTATTTCTTTCACAATGTATACACAATTAACCACAGCACAATAATATTCTTTATTCTTAATTACACAGGCTTGTGGCTATCCCGCCAGGCAAGCTTCTCCTCCTTTTTTTATATTCTTTTGTTTTCCTTTTCATTCAAATTCAAATCTCATGTTCCATTTTACCTAACAAACAAATCCATCTCGTTACAAAGATTTGGGTTTATACTTTGATGGACGTAAAAAAAAACCTTTAATATAGTGGATCATAAGAGAAATATAATTAAAGAGGAGCATATTAGTTTACTTAAGGACGCAAGGTCACAGTACATTGGTCATATTTCTTTAAGAACTGAAAAAGCAGCAATAATAAAAAGAAAAATTATAGATATTTTAATCAGTAAAGATATCAATGTCATCCTTTTTGCTGTAATCGGACGTGATATAACTATTGTTAATACAGATGGAATTGGTAAATTTATTCCAAAAAAATTAAAATATCTAGTAAAACCGCTGCAGTGGTGTATTTGTCAACTCCATGCCAACGAACTGCCGCGCCAATTATTTGAGTATATTGATGGTTGTACAAGTGGACCAAAAAGATACTCTGAACCCATAGAAAAGGTATTAAAAAGTTGTGAAGAGCTTCCTATAGTCTCGTTTCTAACTATCCAATGTGATCTACCTATTAGACGGAGAATAACTGTAAAGTCTGGGTATTGTTCTCAAAGCTTATTAAAAATAAACCCTGGAAAACTAGTGCATTCAAGATGGCTCACATGATACTACGGCTTTATGTTCTTTTTTTTTAACCATCTGACAAGCTGTTAATATTATCAATTATATAATGAAAGTGGATGCTCTTATGTGGTCTTACATCAAAACTAACCACATTGCATTAATGGTGCTAGACACTTACACAAGACAATCTAGCTGTCGCGATATTTGACAGATAATTTTAAGCAGATACTACATCCTGTTATACAGAGAAATGGATATTTCAATCATCCAAAAAACATCTTACTTGCTTTGCCTTTTTATGAGTTCTAGCCTTATGAAGAATATTGAAACGCGACAGGAAACAATTTTGAGAATTCGAACTACGATCGGCCAAAACTTGATTTTGATGCAAAAAATTTTAAAAAACCTTATAAACTGGCACGAAAATAATGTCACCAAGCCCCCTGTTACAAAATTTATGAACGGTGAATTAACATCACGTTGAATAAGATTTTTAGGCTTACATCACGTTGTGACAATTATATTAATTTTCGGATATTTAACGAACCGTTCGGTGAGAACTTACATTATTCTCTACGTTTCGTCAGCGACGTAGCCGACGTCTTCAGGAGAACATCCTATCTGTACGGCGACTGAGGATGAACTCATACAGATAGGATGTTCTCCTGAAGACGTCGGCTACGTCGCTGACGAAACGTAGAGAATAATGTAAGTTCTCACCGAACGGTTCGTTAAATATCCGAAAATTAATATAATTGTCAAAATGTCAAACGACCGTAATTCTAACTTAAACCTAACTATTACATCACGTTGTTAAGAAAATCCACTGCTTGTTGACGAACAAATCTCAAGCCATTTCCATTTTCCTTGCTACACGTTAGCCACTCAAAAATTAGTAAAAATTGTAACAGAAACTTCATCTGCTGTTCGCAGTCTTATCAGAAGAGATGGATTTATTAAAACAAACCTGGAATCACGACAAATAATGCCTTTTTTCAATTTAAAGAAAGATTACCAATTCTCCTAAAATCACTTTTTTCTAGACTTCTGTTGAGTGCCATTTTTTCATTTTTTATTTGCCATAAAAGGGTCTTTTTTCTATCATTTATAGAAAATCATGCTTTGTGCTTAAATTTGAACTTCATTACATTTCAATTATTTTTTTCTTAATAGACAAAAAAAAAAGTTAAGGATATAGCCGTTTTTATGATTTTTATTAACTTTTCGAGTCTTTGGGGCAGTTTAAGATCAAATATTTCAACCTAATGGTAGTACAATTTATTGTTTGTATTGGTATAGGGGTAACGCCGTTTAAATTTGTACCATAACTGTCGACCGGCAAGATTCAAGAAAACGAAAACATCGTGAGTTAAATTAAGGTCTATTCAAAATGACAGACAGGTTCGAAAAATTAGGTTTTTTTACATTTCGATATCTCATTTCTTTTTTCGACGACGAATACAAGATTTTATAGCAGTTCGTAAACACTGTTCAGTAAAAATATAAGAGCACCATTTTGAATGTCTATAAATATATGAATGTTGTTTGTCTATGAATGTTTAATAAAAATATGAATACGCACATTTAATAACTACCTAAAATCGTTCGTTTATTGTATTTCAATAAGTTTCCTTGACTTATAGGTTAGTATGAAGCTGACCACTCATACTGTAAAAAATGGTTCACTTTACCAATGTTACCATTGTGTCAGGTAAGGTCGGCAAGAGTTGCAGGGTTTATGTTCATTTGAGATTGGGTTTTATATTGTAGGTTCACATGCAGCATGTTTAAGTACGAACTTAAAGTCTTAAATGCAATATATTTTTGTAACTTAGATTATAGATTATCATAGATTTAGATAGATAGGCAATGTTTTTTTTGCGTACATTTTTCACAGTATCCAGCACCGATATAAAAATTAGGTACCTCTGTGGTCCAAATTTCATTTAATCGTTTAGCCCACAGATCACGGAATAAACCTTTTTGCTATTTTGAATAACAAACATCAAATGGTGCATTTAAAATATTAATAGCATGTAGTAAGGTTGATTAGATAGTTTTATGTTTCAATTAGGTACGTTAATGTTATTTGTTAGTCAACCATAAATTAACGGTAAGTAGGTGTATTTTTTTAAACCTACGTGAATACACCTTAATACTGGTAACATACGGTAAAGATTGTAAATAAAAAACCGCCCGAGATTACCTTAAACTTGTGCCATTTGAAAAATAATACTGTCAGCAATGATAAAAACATACAATCATTAGAAGAATTAATGGATCTAAGTAAAAAATATACAACTGACAACATATTCGAATACATACCTTAATAATGCCAAGCTAACTTCCACTCAAAACACTCACGACAAATTCCCGAGTCTGATGTAAACGTTCTCAGAAGAAAATGAAGGTATTGAATGAGTTTTTTTGTGTTGTCCACACTGCATCAAAGAGTTACCATACGTGAACAAATACTTAAGATTGCAAGATTTTAGTCAGTTCCAATGGAATTGGTAACATACTAAAAGAAAAATTTCGGAGCCAAAAATGGAGACAACCTTTAGCAATCAATATTTCGTGTTTAAATAAGTAAATATTATTGTGGCTAGTACAGAAAATGAAAGATACGTTACTAAGTTATATGCAAAAATACTCAACTTTAAAAACGTTTGACTATTTTGATCGTATCATGCCATCAAAGGGTCAAAAACGGGTTGCGGACATGTAAAATTTGTATGGGAATGGAAAAAAGGCGTTTTTGTTTTATTTTTTAATTACATCGCCACTTAATGCTTTTTGCAGTTTTTTTTTGTATTTCGATACGCTTTTTATTTACTTTACTCTGATAATTTTAGAATTCAGTAGAGATCACCAGTTTTTATGAAAAAGCTGAAAATCATTAGGGGACACACGCACAAGACAAAAGGTACAAATATCGACGGCGATACCCATAGAGCAGCTTTTGTCAATAACGCGAAATCGAAATTCCCAAAAAAACGATTTCGATCCACCTTAGTGATCAGCCTTATTAACAACTTATTAGGGATAGGAATTGAACAATCAAAAATAAAGCAGATTTTCAAAATTATTCTGTATCTAAAAGAAATCCCAACATACTTTGAAACATTAAAAGAATAAGGTATGCACAACTCATAGAACTACTTTAAAACATTTTTTTTGTAACAGCTTATAAATAAGTACTTATGTGTACTACAGAATCAAAGATGGCAATCTATTTTACTTCCGAAACAAGATAAATGTATGTAAATGGTGAGCAAACTAATTCCTGTTTTTTTTATTTAGCTCATATTTTAAACAAATCATAGATTGCCACATTCGATTCTTTTTATATTGTAAATAAAAACTAGAAAACTTTTTACATAAGTAGGTACCTACAAATATATCATCATCATAATGGAAGTATAGATACAAACAAAGGCAACTAAGCTGCACGTGTGGTGTGTGTGCCTTCTTACTGCATTTTTCATACAGAGGTCGCATGTGGCGAGGGAAACAAATTTATTTTCACAGGTAAGGGGACCGGTCTTATGCCAACCACTTCCCATGAAGTGGTGGTTTAATTTTTCGGGGAGAGGGCAGTTTCACATTTCCCGTGAAGGCTGAGTAAGCTTTGCCGTTTCTATGAATTCTGGGTTTCATTCTGAAAATAATTCCTGAAACTCTAGTTAAGACGAGAGGTTGGCGAGATGGATTTAAAAAATATGTTGAGGAAAGCACTTAAAACTCACTTTTTCACACGCTTGTATGAATAAGCACCTTTGGGATGATCTAGCATCATGAAAAGGGCTATACAAATACCGAATTTTAATTTTGATTTCTTTATTTTGTAAAGATCAAATCCAAGCCCTCTGGCTTTGAAAGCAACTGCTTTACTAACTGAGCTATTGACAAGACCAGGATATAATTTTCACTTTTCCAATAAAATTATGATTTATTTTGTAGCGTGCTATATAGCCATGGCGTGTCATAAGTGAAAAAGGAGATAGCAAAGACTTGGACAACAGTGACTAAATTATGATAGAAATTAATTAATTACTTGTGAAAGGAAGATATCTTGGCTTAATGGAAAACTTTAAAGCAATTTTCTTTGACAAAATACGCTAATTCTATTGAAACCAGAAACAAAGCTAATAGATCAAAAGATGTCTCAAGAATTCATACTTTTATAGAAACTCACCGTAGATTGACTCAATCTTAGCTGAAATAAAGTTGATAATGTTCACAATCACACTTATGTTATACACATAACTTAACACAATTCATTTCATCATTATTTCAAACATAAAATACAGACCATAAGTTTTTATCAGTTGTAATGACTAAAGCTCAGGTATTTCAAACTTAGCTTAGCCACTCAACATTGAATGACAAGAACTTACTTATGAGAATGAAGTCTGTAAATTTGAAAAATTGTGACCTTACACGAGCATGATCTCCGTGATACGTCAATTTGTTTCATAATTCTACTCATCTCACGTGTTATATCAAGGTCAGCAGTTAATGGCTGTTTTGTTGTTTTTTAACAAACCAAAGTTAGGGTGATTTCCTGTCTCTGAAGTAGGCCACAATGAATTTGTAACCGCTTTGTCCTTCATAAAATTATTTTATCAACAACAAAATTTGATTACATTTTAAGTTATTGAGTTTTATTAATACTAACCTGACAGAGATGAATTGGAAGTGGTGCTTCTGGTTTTGTATAGGATGCGATCTGTATAGGCTGGAGCTCTCTGCTTACTGGAAGTGTCAAACCTCTGAGTCCCCGGATCATACTTAAGCAAGACAAAAGAATGTGACATAGACAATTCCCAAATAAAAAAAATTACCTCCACATCGTAACAAGGGAGGTAGGTAACAACCAGCCAAAATGAACATATATTTTTTAAACATCCCGTGCACAGTGGAAAAAAACTGGTGGACATAGGTCCGGCCACTTTCAATAAAACAGGCGTGGCATTAGCAAGAGTGAACAAATTTTTAGACTGCACTGCCTTCCAATGAACTCCGTACAATAAAATAATCCCTCAACTATGTGACGTCACCCATAGTATTAAAAATGGATTCCTGATAATCTCAGAATTCTTCCATTTTACAGCACTATGAAACCTATGCAGTTGGTGGTAATGCTGAATGCAGCACCACTGTAGGTCTTTTCAAACTACGTACTTAATATTGTTTTAAAGTAATGACTCTCTGCCCTGGCTTTAGGATGACATCATATTTTAAATGTGCTGCATCCATGAGTCGAAAACATCCAAAAGAATACCTTTGATATACAGTTTTTTTTTTGTAATAAATCAGAGAATGTTATACCTTATAAGTGGGTGGAAAGTGTATGGGCGCCTCTCTGAACCCCCTGAGGGTGGTGCCTCCGGCCAGGACGGCAGACAGCTGATCCGCCTGCAGCAGGGAGGGGAACAGGGAGGGGCTGGGTGGGGAGGTGGGGGGCGCAGACAGGCCGCGTAGCACCGAGGCACGGTCCTCAGAGAGACGGAAGTTCAGGTCTCCACACCACATTACCACGTCAAAGTTACAGGTGACATCTAGAATAAAGGGGGACAGAACATTAGTTACAGATGACAAACTTATGTTACACGTATTATCTGACATAAGAGAAAAGATAGGATTCAATTAGGCATGTTTTATTTATATACATATCAAAAATAGAAGTACATTTTGACAAAATATTAAAAAATAAAAAGACACAGCCTTCTTTCTGAAATAGATTTTTTTTTAGTCAGCTAAGCTACAAGTTTACTGAATTGACGAAAGTCAGGCAATTATAATTGCTGACAAATATAAACCAGAAAATACTAAACTAGTTTCCTAAAAGTCATGTAAACAATCAACTCGCCTTTATTTTTAGATTTCAATGGAAGATTCTTTGGAAGGTCCAGCGCACGTACAATGCGTTTAATGTCATGCACTCTTTCTTTGACTTTCTCTTGATGGGCCGTAAGGTGGGCCGTAACAAACAGGAATGTCGTCCCAAACAAGGCAAATGAAATGGCTACGGCACCTTTTGTCCTAAATGCCGTACCTGGACGGACTGAAATACTTGCATCTTCGGGAAGTGAACAAAACCAGATGAGATCACGGCGAATAAATATGGAAAGATGAAGGGTACCTGTAAACAAATGAAATAAAAGTTGGCATATTTGTTTCATAGATGTACCTCTACCTATGTTGTTATACTTCTAGGGGTGGTGGGAGCACCTGCAGAGTTGTCTTCACTTCCCCTATTCTTGTAAAAATCTTTCAATTCCTTCATATCAATCTGTTTTTTTTTACATTTTCTTTTTTGACATTCACTTTATTGCAAAATAACTAGTTTTCTAACAATCATCACTTAATTTTACTTATTACTTGACTTCTACTTTGGTATGAGGCTGACCACAAATACTGTAACAAATGGTTCACTTTGCCAATGTCACCCCTGTTTCAGGGAAGGTCGCCAAAAGTTGCAGGGTTTATGTTCATTTGAGGTTTGGATTTTAATTTATAAGTAGGTAAACATTCAGCATTTGTAAGCGCGAACTACACATGTCTGTTTGTGGGCATGCATTTGATATGAGCTTTAAATGTTAATATACCTTTGCAACTTAGATTATAGACATGATAAACTAATCAATCCATCAAAATGACTAAATACAAACCAAGATTGGTGGAATGAAACAGCAAATGTGAGGGTCCAAGGGCTTCTTGAATACATATTTCCCATTCCGTCTTTTCAGATATTGACTCTTGAGTCCCGATGGCTAAAATATCTGGCACATGCTCTACAGAAGTTGGGAACAGAAAGTCATTCAGTTCACTGAAAAATAATTTCAAAGATTGCACACATTAGAGTCGTATAGAACCAAACGTGGAAATCTAGGATATTTTTGGAAAATGAGATAAATATATGGTCGCAGGAATTTAATTCTCTCTTCCAATATATTTATTTCATTTTAAAAAAAATCCTAAATTCTACATTTGATTCTATACAAAAATTGAAGTTGAAAACAGAGACCAATTTTGGCAATTTCAGGAGGTTGCTTAGTGTTGATTGGAAGTTGTTTGTTTAATGGAAGCTTCAACATATAAAAGCACCCTTGGTGTAGCTAGTGCCACTAAACGGAGCTATATAAAATTAGACAGTTATTATGTTAATGAGGGTTTGTTTCCGGGATCTGTTGTCATAGTCCAGTAGAATTGAAGCTTCCATCCGTTTTACCCATGGGTATCTGTGATGGTCTTCTTTAGCGCAATGTTGATGCATAATAACAGCTGAAGAAACCCCTTGCAGATATGGAAAAAATTAACGGAAGCTCCAGCTCCAATGGATCATGGCAACAGATCCTGGAAAACCGTTCATGCTATCATGCAATTAGATTAACCTTCCCTCCCCTATGAAGTGTAAGCAGTACACTTGCTTATTATAATCTTTAATATCTCTATAAATATAATTTACATGGAGCTCAGATTCTAGGTATTCCTCCCTCATACATTTACGAATTTAATTAAAATATATTTTTGTAATAATCCACACTAATAAGGGGCAGCAGAGCTGTTTTGTAAAAGTCGGAAATAAATTCACCAATACAATAAAACAAATGGCACCAATACAATCACACAGGCTCTGCGTAGCTCGCGACATGCATGTAAAGTGTGCGTGGTGAGTGCGACGCTATTCACATTTCACTCTCACATATTTTGCTACGATTGGAGCACACGAAATAGCGCATCTCCGTCGCTACCGTTGCAGTCGTATTTTATCCTTCCGATAATAAAATAAATAAAAATTCTTGTTTTGGTAAGTATTTTTTTATGTGTTTCTAAATAACTATGTTATCATTATTTTATATTATTATTTGTGTGTAATACGTAGAAACACATATTTATTTTGGATTGAAAAGTATCCAGAGTAGGAAAAAAAATAACAGAAGCAAATGAAAATGCTTTGTAAGAGAACTTAGTTTGGAGTTGGCTAAGCCTAATATTATAAGAAGAAAAAATAGTATGGTTAGATTCCATAAACAACAGCAAGATGCTTTTGACACGGTTCTATCCTATTTTATCAGCATATATCACCCGCAACTGCTGTTACAGATGAAAATATTCCAACTAATCCGCTGGGCGAATCAACAAGGAGTGTGTCAGTGTCCCGGCCACCTTCAAGAATTTGTAGATTTTGTCCATACAATTAAAAAAAAGAAACACAATAGAGTGTCTTATTTGTCAAAAAACTGTGTGTGCTAGTCACAGAAAAGAAAAAAAGTACATTTTTTGCAGCAATTGCAAGAAAATTTAGAGATTGTCTTTATTTGGTTTTTATATTTCTATTGTTTTATGTTTTTCTTTTAACTTACGTAATTTTCGTTATTGTGCTTTAACATAATACAAGTAATGTGGAAATAATTATGAATGTTTTCATTTGTTGTTCAATTTAACATTATTTAGGTACATATTATTATGAACTTTTAATTTTTTGAAATATTTCAAAAGGTTTAAATTCCCTGGCTAGCCGCCACCCGTCGCATTTCCGATATCACGTGGCAGCTAGCGTCAGTCGCTGTCAGGCGCTCGCTTAGAGTGGATCTGTCGTCCGCTTTATAGGCATCGACCGATGATTTTTTATGTTTTTAGCATTTAAATACGAATTATTGTCATTTACTTCTTCATTAGACTTCAATTATACTTTATTAAAGCGATTAGCTATTAATATACATCATTTACCGATCATAAATCCGACTTTTATGAGCGTGTAGTCACTACACAACACCGTTGCGCGTGTAATTTTTTTAGCACAGAAAGGCGAAGGTTAAACATGCTTAATGAAGATATTGGAAAAAAATATTTGAATACAAGCAGTATTAGGTAAATAATTCAGAAGTTGACTAACCTTGGTGGCATTTGTCCGTTCATATTCCATGTGCCTACAAATATCTCTACTTCTCTATTGGGAAAAACTCTCTCTAATTCGGCGACCCCTAATAAGGAATTTGATGCCAAGCGACCATGCAGAAAATTTCTAGATAAAAAATATTAATCATATTTATTAAACTGAATTATATCATAAAATAATAGAAACATGTTATCGAGTCCGCACATTTAAATTAAGAGAAAAGTTGTGACAACACTTGGCCGGATTGTTGGGCATTTGTGATCGGTTGAATTGTTGCTTAGTTCCGAATTGGATTACCACCATTTTGGTGCTGTCATCCATACAAAATTAAATATCATTCTATTACATATATTTCACAATCCTGTACTTAAAATAAAAAGGAATCCCCAATTATCTGGAATTAAATTTATTTACTGTAGGCGACAACTTGCTGCGTCATCCGGCTGAGGGTTTTATTTATGTGTGGACTCAATTTGTAAGTGTATCAAATTAATTATGGGTAGAATTATAAAAACAAGTTGTTGTTTACCTCTCTCTAGCTTTTTGTGTGGGAATAAGTCTAAGGACTTTGGCCGCAAGTAAGGAATTTCTGGCAAGGCTGTCAGTGCTGCCAGATCCAACTGAAGTTGATATTTTACTGTCGTTTGATTTGAGCCTATAAATAAAGAAAATTCCGAATATTAAATACATTAAGTAATAATTGTACCATGTACTGATTTATGTCCCTGATGTTAGTAAAAATTATAATCCATGAATGTCAAAGATGATAAAACTATTGTATTTTATTTTATTTTTACTATTATTTTATTTTAACTTCCAACAAAAACCAAGAGGGACCTAAGCCTTCTTGACCAACCGCACAAATTGCTGCAGTTTTACCCTTTTCCCCTTCAATACAGTATTCCGTTGTGGTCCTCTGGAACGGTGTGATCCTCCTACTGCCCTGTCCCCTTCTGAGTCCGTCCCTACAGATATTTTTTCAAGGCTCTCATTATTTGTTGGATGAGACCCAGGCAATGCAGCGTATATAATGACTTTTATTCACTAGACCACATCAACATTTTGTTGCAGTTCATTTGTTTCAGAGTTGCACTTTTTCCAGCATACATTCCCAACTTTCATCAGGTCATAAATACGGCAGAGAAATTTCCTTTCAAAAACGTCACAATATCTCAGAAAACATTGTCCTTTAACTTAGTAATATAATATTTTATAATTAGATTAGTATTTTCTCACCCAGAACCGTTTCTAGAATGAATTCTCCTGGGAACTGGAGAATGATATCTTCTCCCATCTGCGTTATCCCCATCAGACAATGCTTGCTCATCAGAAGACTGCTGCATTGCTGATAAACTAGACGACATCCTCGAATTAGAAAAGATTTCATCGTCCAGACGCGGAGAGCACGCACCATTCTGTGATATCTTCACCATGTCACAGTTGGGATCGCTGTAAGCCTTATATATATGCGACGGTCGTCTCAACACATCCACATTTCTATTGACCGGCGAAGAAAACTTGTCATACATTTTATCATTACTGGAATTCAATACTTTATGATTATTATTCTCTACCATACTCTTGGGTCTGGCTGGGAGTTTGCCAGCGCTCTGTGAAGAGGCCAGAAACACAGATTCACTATTAGGTAGCTTCGAGCTACCTGCTTTAGGCGAAATGCTATTCGCTTCAGAATCGGACAGACACATCCGTTGTCCATTTTCGTATACATTATTTTTGCTTGTATTTTTTATTGTATCATTGCTTTCCGGTGTTGAATCCGCAGAACAACCTACTTTGGTAGATTTTTTAATCAAGAGACGTTTGCGCAATGACAGTTTTTCTTTGACAGTCCCTGCGGAACTATTACTATCATTTGACTCCATTATTAAATTTATAAATCACATTGTTAAAGTCGATAAAAGCACCATTTCACAAGGAATCATTTAAATGACGGAAAAATTATCGAGTACTTACTCTACTGTCATATTTTTTGACAACAGAGTTACCTTGCCAACCAGTTTGAAGTTGCAGCTGATTGAGTGTGGTAGTATAGAAAAAATACTTTCCTTACTGAAGTACATACAACACAAAATATTATTTTAACCAAAATCAATGAATGTTTATAAAAATGCTGTCAAAAACTGCGTCAATGAAACATCTTTGTGTTTTTTCTTTACTCTTTTGCTTCAACAAACAAAATATATGTTACAAAAAAGCATTATTTTGTATCTTAGTCTGGTATATTATTTTCTCTTCTGGTATTATCAAATTTTGTTTATTTTATAGCTGTCAAAATAAATTACAGAGAGCTTCAACCGGTGTGAAGACAGCCTGACAGGTGCCAGCCTGACAGTTGGGATGGCCTGACGGTTGAACAAAAATTCCCCATATTAAAAAATAAATAATTTAAACTTAATTAAAAAGCAATAAAACTATAAAAAGTACTTATAAAACTATACCAAATGAATAATTATACAATAATCTACTACAAAATTAAATAAAATGTAATAAAAATCTCGGCAATCAATAACTAGAGCACTTTTAGTAAAATGCAAATTATTGAAAAAACTAAAACATAGACACTACAATTTTACTACTGATTATGTTAATTAGTAACATAATCAAGCATAATCAGCAATAAAATTTGGGAGATTCTACCCAAGCCATAGAGAAAAAAAATATTGAAATTTTCATAGTCATATGAAAAATCATATTTTTTGCGATGGAAGATTGTGAAAAAACGAAATCATAGACTGTATTTTTTTACGATTGATTATGTTAACTAGAGATGTAATCAAGCATATTAAGCAATAAAATTTGGGAGATTCTACCCAAGCCATAGAGAAAAAAAATGCTGAAATTTTCATAGTCTTATGAAATTTCATACTTTTTGCGATGGAAGATTGTGAAAAAACGAAATCATAGACTGTATTTTTTTACGATTGATTATGTTAACTAGAAATGTAATCAAGCATATTGAGCAATAAAATTTGGGAGATTCTACCCAAGCCATAGAGAAAAAAAATGCTGAAATTTTCATAGTCTTATGAAATTTCATACTTTTTGCGATGGAAGATTGTGAAAAAACGAAATCATAGACTGTATTTTTTTACGATTGATTATGTTAACTAGAAATGTAATCAAGCATATTAAGCAATAAAATTTGGGAGATTCTACCCAAACCATAGAGAAAAAAAATATTGAAATTTTTATAGTCATATGAAAAATCATATTTTTTGCGATGGAAGATTGTGAAAAAACGAGATCATAGACTGTATTTTTTTACGATTGATTATGTTAACTAGAAATATAATCAAGCATATTAAGCAATAAAATTTGGGAGATTCTACCCAAGCCATAGAGAAAAAAAATATTGAAATTTTCATAGTCATATGAAAAATCATATTTTTTGCGATGGAAGATTGTGAAAAAACGAAATCATAGACTGTATTTTTTTACGATTGATTATGTTAACTAGAGATGTAATTAAGCATATTGAGCATTAAAATTTGGGAGATTCTACCCAAGCCATAGAGAAAAAAAATGCTGAAATTTTCGTAGTCATATGAAATTTCATTTTTTTGGCGATGGAAGATTGTGATAAAACGAAACCATAGACTGTATTTTTTTACGATTGATTATGTTAACTAGAAATGTAATCAAGCATATTAAGCAATAAAATTTGGGAGATTCTACCCAAGCCATAGAGAAAAAAAATATTGAAATTTTCATAGTCATATGAAAAATCATATTTTTTGCGATGGAAGATTGTGAAAAAACGAAATCATAGACTGTATTTTTTTACGACTGATTATGTTGACTAGGGATATATTCAAGCATAATAAGAAATAAAATTTGGGAGATTCTACCCAAGCCATAGAGAAAAAAATGCTGAAATTTTCATAGTCTTATGAAATTTCATACTTTTTGCGATGGAAGATTGTGAAAAAACGAAATCATAGACTGTATTTTTTTACGATTGATTATGTTAACTAGAAATGTAATCAAGCATATTAAGAAATAAAATTTGGGAGATTCTACCCAAGCCATAGAGAAAAAAAATATTGAAATTTTCATAGTCATATGAAAAATCATATTTTTTGCGATGGAAGATTGTGAAAAAACGAAATCATAGACTGTATTTTTTTACGATTGATTATGTTAACTAGAAATGTAATCAAGCATATTAAGCAATAAAATTTGGGAGATTCTACCCAAGCCATAGAGAAAAAAAATATTGAAATTTTCATAGTCAAATGAAAAATCATATTTTTTGCGATGGAAGATTGTGAAAAAACGAAATCATAGACTGTATTTTTTTACGATTGATTATGTTAACAAAGGATGTATTCAAGCATAATCAGCAATAAAATTTGGGAGATTCTACCCAAGCCATAGAGAAAAATAATATTGAAATTTTTATAGTCATATGAAAAATCAAATTTTTTGCGATGGAAGATTGTGAAAAAACGAAATCATAGACTGTATTTTTTTACGATTGATTATGTTAACTAGAGATGTAATTAAGCATATTGAGCATTAAAATTTGGGAGATTCTACCCAAGCCATAGAGAAAAAAAATGCTGAAATTTTCGTAGTCATATGAAATTTCATTTTTTTGGCGATGGAAGATTGTGAAAAAACGAAACCATAGACTGTATTTTTTTACGATTGATTATGTTAACTAGAAATGTAATCAAGCATATTAAGCAATAAAATTTGGGAGATTCTACCCAAGCCATAGAGAAAAAAAATATTGAAATTTTCATAGTCATATGAAAAATCATATTTTTTGCGATGGAAGATTGTGAAAAAACGAAATCATAGACTGTATTTTTTTACGATTGATTATGTTAACAAGGGATGTATTCAAGCATTATCAGCAATAAAATTTGGGAGATTCTACCCAAGCCATAGAGAAAAAAAATATTGAAATTTTTATAGTCATATGAAAAATCAAATTTTTTGCGATGGAAGATTGTGAAAAAACGAAATCATAGACTGTATTTTTTTACGATTGATTATGTTAACTAGAGATGTAATTAAGCATATTGAGCATTAAAATTTAGGAGATTCTACCCAAGCCATAGAGAAAAAAAATGCTGAAATTTTCGTAGGCATATTGCTTGTATGAAGAAGGTTATGACTCTGGAGGAAATGAAAGAAGTATGTAAGGATAGAAAGAAATGGCGGTTGATCTGTGATGTTGGCGGCTGGGGTTTGTTAAAGTAAAATTGGTTTTGTGATTTAGTTTTTTATGTCAATGTATATATTGTTATTTTATTGTTTTTAAAAATGTAATTTGTCAAGTATGTTCCTTGACTTATAGGTTGTTATGCGGCTGACCACCCATACTGTAAAAAAATTGGTTCACTTTGCCAATGTCACCCCTGTTTCAGGGAAGGACGGCAAGAGTTGCTAGGCTTATGTTCATTTGAGATTGGGTTTTTATATTGTAGGTCCACATGCGGCATGTGTTAGCGCGAAATTATACATATCTGCTTGTGGGAATGCATTTAATATAAATCTTAAATGATATATATCTTTGCAGCTTAGATTAGATTAGATTAGATATGAAATTTCATTTTTTTTGCGATGGAAGATTGTGAAAAAACGAAACCATAGACTGTATTTTTTTACGATTGATTATGTTAACAAGGGATGTATTTCAGTATAATCAGCAATAAAATTTGGGAGATTCTGCCCAAGCCATAGAGAAAAAAAATGTTAAAATTTGCATATACATACAGATTTTCATATTTTTTGAGATGGAAGTTTTTGACTACTTTGTTACTACTGATGGTGTTAATTAGAGAAAAAAAATAGAAAAAATTATATTCAAACTGAATTTCATTTATTTTGAAAACAAAATTATGAAGAAAACATCTTTTTTTAAATCTTATTATGGAAACTAGTGTCTTTTTAAAGAAATACATTTTTTTTCCAGTTTGATTTCCGTGTGAATCCAGTTTGAATCCAACTTAATTTCATAATTTTTGGGATGAAAGTGTGTAAACAATTAATTATACACAACATCGATAATTCTTTTTCATTAGCGACTATGCTATTTTTTAATTATTGATAAAAAAAAATTTAGGGATTTTTTCCAAGCCACAGAGAAAATATGACGAAATTTGCATATTCATACAATAACATAGTTTCAGCTTTCTACGTATGATCATGAATAATCAATGTTATAAATTAGGTTTGGAGAATTAATCGAACACAATGAAATCTGCGTATGATATAAATGTGTGAATGTTATAACATCGATTATACCTAGCTAAATTGTCTGTTGGTCCGCGGGAGGTACTCTTTTCATTTCCCTCCTACAGGTTGAGTCTTCTAATCTAGTATTATTACTTCATAAACTCAACCTGCAGTTTTCAAGTCATTGATAAGTTTAGTCTTTTTTGCACAAAATAATTTCCGTTTCTATCATTTATTCATGAATGAAACGACGATTATTTTATGTTAAGCTTTCTTCGGTAATTCGAGTCGCTTGTCAATGTGCTAAAAAAACTTCCTCTATCCGCCACCCGAGGACGCGCTCTGTAGGGGTTACAGACTCCCCAAAGAGAATCTGAAAAAAAATCATAATTAATAAGAACTTGACAAAAAATATTATGAAAAAAAAACATTAGAATACTTCAATAATGTTAGTACTATCCAAGGACATATATCCCGCAAACAGGAAACGGTCAAGATACCGACACATGCAATTGAACCGACACCGACACATGCAGGTAAACCTGTAAAATAAAAACATATACATCAAAGAAGCAAAACAATTTTATACTTAAACATGTATTAAATTTAAGTGAACGTTTAATCGTTTCCACACACGTAGCATGCAGATGCAAAGGTTTACAAAAAAGTTTAAAAAAGAAAAGTACCATAAGACAGTTTCACAAGAAAGCATGCACTAATTATACAACCCATACGCAAGCTTTAAGCGACCGTGAAAAACTAGTTTCAGGAATCATTTCAAAAACATACAAACCAAATCAAAAAACAATAAAAAATAATTCATGCAAAAACAAAAACGATCCATGTATATCTGTCTCTTGACAAGACACTTATATGAATATTCTTAAAAAACAGCACAAAAAACAAAAAAAGGAGAAAAAACAAAAAAAGAATGAGGATGCTGTCAGAACTTCCCGAATAAAAAATGCCTTCTGAGGAAAAGCAAATTTTCATTATTTACCTCCCTAACTCGCGGATAAGCAAATGAAAATGAGTTTTCTGAAGGAAAACCCAATTCCATAATGTACCTACCTAACTCGCGAAAAACCAAATGAAAATTAACATTCTGAAGGAATGCCAACAACAAGCGGTGTACCTAGCGGTCACCCATCCAAGTAGCATCCGCACCCAATGTTGCTTAACTTCGGTGATCTGCTGAGAACCGGTGCTTTCAACATGGTATCGTCATATACTGTAACTTCTTTCTGCGTTGTTTCTGAAGGAAGCGAATATACGCAACCAAGCTACACATATAGTGTAACTTCTTGCCGCGTTATCCCCGAAGGGTATTTTATTTAGCGAGTGAAACCTATTTTTTTTACAGGTAAGGGGGTCAGCCCTACGCCAACCACTTCAGTTGAAGTGGGGGTTTCCCAGCTCCCGAGGTGGCTGGTACTCAGGTTGAGTAAACCTTGCCAGTATTTTATTTTGGGGTTTGAAATAAATACCGAAACGGAATATCATTTCTGACACCCTCGGTGGGATTCGAACCCGATCTGCACCAATCGATCTATCGACTGCTCCATTTCATATATGTATTATGTATTTTTAGGCCACTCCTGAACGTAGGCCTCCTTTAATCTTCTCTATTGGTTTATGTGATAAGCCACCAAGATGTCGTCAATTGAGGCCTATCTCGCAGGCGTTCCAGCCTACCTACCTACATCTTGCAAGCTGGCAATATCGCTTAGTACTTTTTACCAATAATTGCAGAAAGAACGCACAGTCAGATGAGCAAAACTCCCATCAAAGGACACTCGAACGCGACCACATTTCGGCGACATTGCCGATTAGGGATTACGCACACATTTAGTGTAACTTCTTGCCTGCGTTATTCCCGAAAGGGTCGCATGTGGCGATTCGGGACCTATTTATTTTTACAGGTAAAGGGGCCGCGCATCACACCAACTACTTTCAGTTGAAGTGGGGGTTTCCCAGCTCCCGGGGGGGTTGGTTCTTATTTTCTTGTGAAGGCTGAGTAAGCCTTGACACCGAACCTTTGCTCTCGGCATGGAATGCAAGCATTCTACCAATTGAGCTATCGACCTTTTTACGAGCTTGATCGTCGTCGCTACAAAGCGCAAATTCTCAAGCAAGACCCAGTTGCTGTAAGGTTGGATGGTTTGATGACCGGTCATTGGTAAAAGTTTATGAATTTTTCAACCCAGCGAAGAGCAAATACATGGTATTTTTTTGTGCTCCGCCGGAGAATCGAACCCACAACCTTCCCATTCAGAGTCCGAAGTGTTACCACTGAACTACCGACCGGTCCTGAACTACGAACCGGTCAGGGTTAAGGGAAGACGAAACATATCGATCTATCAAAGAGACCGGTAGGTACATTAAAAAAAAAACGATTTTCAAAATATCGGTACTTCTTTGTTCCGATATCTTTTACGAAGTGTCAAATACGTTTAAAAATGTTTTTTTTCACTGTCTTTCTGCTCCTCTCGCTCTAAAGGTGGGTGTGTATGTAAACAAAAAAAAAGAAAATGTTAATTGCATGCCTACCCTACTACATGGTACCCTACGACGGTGTTTTGGAAGATGTTTTTCGCCAGAAGTATTCAGATATCGTTATTTTTTTCTTGATATATGTATTTTGATAGTATTAGGTCTTAACATATAAAATTGGCGTTTTGTATGGGAGGAAAAAAAAGCCATCTTTTTTTAAATATAATATATTTATTTAATCAAAATATAAGCCATAGCTATCTATGCACTTTTGCCATCTCATAGGTAGTTAATTGATCCCTTTACGAAAATAGCCATTCGGATGGCAATCAATACAATCTTTGAAGGCGGTTTGGACTGCCCCATCGGAGTTACTTTTATCCCTTGCAAGAAGTTATTTAAATTTCGAAAAAAATTTAAATCATCTGAGTATGTAAGGCTAGAAAGAAATGGCGGTTGATCTGAGATGTTGGCGGCAGGGGTTTGTTAAAGTAAAATTGGTTTTATGATTTAGTTTTTTATGTCCATGTATATATTGTTATTTATTGATTTTTAAAAATGTAATTTGTCATGTATGTTCCTTGACTTATAGGTTGTTATGCGGCTGACCACCCATACTGTACAAAAATGGTTCACTTTGCCAATGTCACCCCTGTTTCAGGGAAGGACGGCTAGAGTTGCAAGGCTAATGTTCATTTGAGATTGGGTTTTTATATTGTAGGTCCACAGGCGGCATGTGTTAGCGCTTTGGGTGTGTAGTTGTGCCTCTTTAGCTCCATAAGCAAAAATTAAAATCGATAAAAGGTACTATTTTAGGACTGACACAAGCAAAGACTGAATAAGAGTTTTAGGCTTACCTACATGTCCAGCTGATGATGCTGAAGAGATGTTTTCCGGAATCGGTTGCCGTGGTCTGTGGAAGCTGGAGCTTCCAGACGTTTCACCCATTTCAACGATGGCCTTCTTCAGCGGGAAGTATGAAGATGAAGATTATATTGCTCTCACAAATCACGACCTCACAGCTCACATTAAGATCATCTTCATCATTATACTTCCTGCTGAAGAAGCCCATCATACGAATGGGCGAAACGTCCGGAAGCTTCAGATCCCACAGACCACGGAAACCGATCCCGAAAAACATCACTCAAGCATCAAGAAAAGACTGTTTTCTTTTATACGTGGTAATGTTTTTTTGTGATCAAATACAATATGAATAAAAAAGTTGGATTCCAACTGGATTCACACGGCTTTCGAACTGGAAAGCATCCCCATAATTTAATTACATAAATTATAATGTTCAACATATCCGACATTTTTTTTTCTATGGCTTTTTTTTTTCCTTAGTTAACATAATCAATCGTAAAAAAGTACAGTCTATGTTTTCGTTTTTTCACAATCTTCCATCGCAAAAATATGATTTTTCATATAACTATGAAAATTTCGACATTTTTTTTCTCTATGGCTTGGGTAGAATCTCCCAAATTTTATTGCTTATTATGCTTGAATACATCCCTAGTTAACATTATCAATCGTAAAAAAGTACAGTCTATGTTTTCGTTTTTTCACAATCTTCCATCGCAAAAATATGATTTTTCATATAACTATGAAAATTTCGACATTTTTTTTCTCTATGGCTTGGGTAGAATCTCCCAAATTTTATTGCTTATTATGCTTGAATACATCCCTAGTTAACATTATCAATCGTAAAAAAGTACAGTCTATGTTTTCGTTTTTTCACAATCTTCCATCGCAAAAATATGATTTTTCATATAACTATGAAAATTTCGACAATTTTTTTCTCTATGGCTTGGGTAAAATCTCCCACATTTTATTTCTGATTATGCTTGAGTACATCCCTAGTCAACATAATCAGACGTAAAAAAATACAGTCTATGATTTAGTTTTTTCACAATCTTCCATCGCAAAAATATGATTTTTCATATAACTATGAAAATTTCGACAATTTTTTTCTCTATGGCTTGGGTAGAATCTCCCAAATTTTATTGCTTATTATGCTTGAATACATTCCTAGTTAACATAATCAATCGTTAAAAAGGACAGTCTATGTTTTCGTTTTTTCACAATCTTCCATCGCAGAAAATATGATTTTTCATATGACTATGAAAATTTCGACAATTTTTTTCTCTATGGCTTGGGTAGAATCTCCCACATTTTATTTCTGATTATGCTTGAGTACATCCCTAATCAACATAATCAGACGTAAAAAAATACAGTCTATGATTTAGTTTTTTCACAATCTTCCATCGCAAAAATATGATTTTTCATATAACTATGAAAATTTCGACATTTTTTTTCTCTATGGCTTGGGTAGAATCTCCCAAATTTTATTGCTTATTATGCTTGAATACATTCCTAGTTAACATAATCAATCGTTAAAAAGGACAGTCTATGTTTTAGTTTTTTCACAATCTTCCATCGCAGAAAATATGATTTTTCATATGACTATGAAAATTTCGACAATTTTTTTCTCTATGGCTTGGGTAGAATCTCCCAAATTTTATTGCTTATTATGCTTGAATACATTCCTAGTTAACATAATCAATCGTTAAAAAGGACAGTCTATGTTTTCGTTTTTTCACAATCTTCCATCGCAGAAAATATGATTTTTCATATGACTATGAAAATTTCGACAATTTTTTTCTCTATGGCTTGGGTAAAATCTCCCACATTTTATTTCTGATTATGCTTGAATATATCCCTAGTCAACATAATCAGACGTAAAAAAATACAGTCTATGATTTAGTTTTTTCACAATCTTCCATCGCAAAAATATGATTTTTCATATAACTATGAAAATTTCGACAATTTTTTTCTCTATGGCTTGGGTAGAATCTCCCAAATTTTATTGCTTATTATGCTTGAATACATTCCTAGTTAACATAATCAATCGTTAAAAAAGATAGTCTATGTTTTCGTTTTTTCACAATCTTCCATCGCAGAAAATATGATTTTTCATATGACTATGAAAATTTCGACAATTTTTTTCTCTATGGCTTGGGTAGAATCTCCTACATTTTATTTCTGATTATGCTTGAGTACATCCTTAGTCAACATAATCAGACGTAAAAAAATACAGTCTATGATTTAGTTTTTTCACAATCTTCCATCGCAAAAATATGATTTTTCATATAACTATGAAAATTTCGACAATTTTTTTCTCTATGGCTTGGGTAGAATCTCCCAAATTTTATTGCTTATTATGCTTGAATACATTCCTTGTTAACATAATCAATCGTAAAAAAGTACAGTCTATGTTTTAGTTTTTTCACAATCTTCCATCGCAGAAAATATGATTTTTCATATGACTATGAAAATTTCGACAATTTTTTTCTCTATGTCTTGGGTAGAATCTCCCAAATTTTATTGCTTATTATGCTTGAATACATCCCTAGTTAACATAATCAATCGTAAAAAAGTACAGTCTATGTTTTCGTTTTTTCACAATCTTCCATCGCAGAAAATATGATTTTTCATATGACTATGAAAATTTCGACATTTTTTTTCTCTATGGCTTGGGTAGAATCTCCCAAATTTTATTGCTTATTATGCTTGAATACATTCCTAGTTAACATAATCAATCGTAAAAAAGTACAGTCTATGTTTTAGTTTTTTCACAATCTTCCATCGCAGAAAATATGATTTTTCATATGACTATGAAAATTTCGACATTTTTTTTCTCTATGGCTTGGGTAGAATCTACCAAATTTTATTGCTTATTATGCTTGAATACATTCCTAGTTAACATAATCAATCGTAAAAAAGTACAGTCTATGTTTTAGTTTTTTCACAATCTTCCATCGCAGAAAATATGATTTTTCATATGACTATGAAAATTTCGACAATTTTTTTCTGTATGGCTTGGGTGGAATCTCCCAAATTTTATTTCTTATTATGCTTGAATATATCCCTAGTCAACATTATCGGTCGTAAAAAAATACAGTCTATGATTTAGTTTTTTCACAATCTTCCATCGCAAAAATATGATTTTTCATATAACTATGAAAATTTCGACATTTTTTTTCTCTATGGCTTGGGTAGAATCTCCCAAATTTTATTGCTTATTATGCTTGAATACATTCCTAGTTAACATAATCAATCGTAAAAAAGTACAGTCTATGTTTTCGTTTTTTCACAATCTTCCATCGCAGAAAATATGATTTTTCATATGACTATGAAAATTTAGACAATTTTTTTCTCTATGGCTTGGGTAGAATCTCCCAAATTTTATTTCTTATTATGCTTGAATATATCCCTAATCAACATTATCGGTCGTAAAAAAATACAGTCTATGATTTAGTTTTTTCACAATCTTCCATCGCAAAAATATGATTTTTCATATAACTATGAAAATTTCGACATTTTTTATCTCTATGGCTTGGGTAGAATCTCCCAAATTTTATTGCTTATTATGCTTGAATACATCCCTAGTTAACATAATCAATCGTAAAAAAGTACAGTCTATGTTTTCGTTTTTTCACAATCTTCCATCGCAGAAAATATGATTTTTCATATGACTATGAAAATTTCGACATTTTTTTTCTCTATGGCTTGGGTAGAATCTCCCAAATTTTATTGCTTATTATGCTTGAATACATTCTTAGTTAACATAATCAATCGTAAAAAAGTACAGTCTATGTTTTAGTTTTTTCACAATCTTCCATCGCAGAAAATATGATTTTTCATATGACTATGAAAATTTCGACAATTTTTTTCTGTATGGCTTGGGTAGAATCTCCCAAATTTTATTTCTTATTATGCTTGAATATATCCCTAGTCAACATTATCGGTCGTAAAAAAATACAGTCTATGATTTAGTTTTTTCACAATCTTCCATCGCAAAAATATGATTTTTCATATAACTATGAAAATTTCGACATTTTTTTTCTCTATGGCTTGGGTAGAATCTCCCAAATTTTATTGCTTATTATGCTTGAATACATTCCTAGTTAACATAATCAATCGTAAAAAAGTACAGTCTATGTTTTCGTTTTTTCACAATCTTCCATCGCAGAAAATATGATTTTTCATATAACTATGAAAATTTCAACATTTTTTTTCTCTATGGCTTGGGTAGAATCTCCCAAATTTTATTGCTGATTATGCTTGAGTACATCCCTAGTCAACATTATCAGTCGTAAAAAAATACAGTCTATGATTTCGTTTTTCACAAACAGTTGACATAAAGGCATTTACAAAGCTTCATGAATATGTGAAGGATACGCCTTTTTGTGTATATTTTAGTTTGCGATAGATTAATGAAGTTTATTTGTGAACGCATTTGGTCTTTAAATGTTTTTATACCTATAAATTGTTAAAATATAATTTTTTCTCTAAAAAAAAACTAATCCATACATTTAGGGAAACGGGTTTTTTCGTTTACATCCCCAGATTTCCCCAGCTGTCAGGCTAGCACCTGTCAGGCTGTCTTCACACCGGTAGAGCTTCAAATTCAAATCTTAAATTAACATAAGGATTCCCTGAATCCTTATAAAATTCAGTAAAAATGACTGAGTCAGATAGCGATTCCAGTCATACTTTAGAACGAGATATTAATATTAAGCAATTGATTAATGAAGTGAAACAAAGACCGGCTATCTGGCAAAAAAAGGAAGCCATCAATGACTACAGATTGGCACAGAAAAGTTGGACTGAAATTGCTGAAATATTTGGGGTTGTTCATGGTAACTAGATAGTATACTTATGCTTTAAGATTATTTCAAACCCTAAACAATAGTACCAGCGAGGTTTATTCAGCCTTTACAAGAAATTAAAACCTACCCTCTCTGGAGCAAGAAACCCCCCACTTGAAATGAAGTGGTGAACGTTAGGTCAGCCTCTGTACAAGGGAAAACAAATAGATTCCTCAATCCATGCACCACATTTAAGTCCCTCAGGGACAACGCGGTGAGAAATCACATATTATGTGCAGCTTAGTTGCAGTATAAACGGGAATTTGAGAGTGAAAATAAAAAAGTGTGTAAAAAAATAATGCCGGGTAAGTGTGGAAGGGGATGACCAAGAAAGAAATGGATTGATCAAATAAGCGAGGTTAAAAATTACTGGAGTCTGCACAGTGTAAAAATGCAGGATACATTTACAGTTGGTAAATTAAATTGTATTGTACCTATTTCATATCTATTTGAAAAATGAATATTGTTTTTTCTTTCAGTAGATGCATTAAAAAGAAAATGGAGGAATTTACGGGACTCGTTTTTCAGGAAACATAAAGCAGTCATACGATCAGAAAATCCTCTTAACTCTAAACAGAAATGGCGTTACTACTCATCATTACTCTTTCTAAATAACTGGAATGTTAACAGCTCTAAAAACAATTCCTCGGAGAACTCGGTGGGTTTATTTGAGAATGACAGCAATGATAACAAACCTGCAAACATGTCACTTATTAGTCACAATTTAGAAGCTGAGAAATGCCAAAGAGCAGAGGAAAAAGAGAAATCCAGAAAAAGAAGTATAAGTGGCTTATTGGACTCATTTCAGAAAGATTTGATTGATTTGGAAAAGACTAAAATGGCACGATTGACAGCTGATGATCAGGATGATGATTTACTGTTTTTCCGGAGTCTTTTGCCTTATGTAAAGTCACTTGATCTGCAAAGAAAAATGGTATTAAGAACTAAAATCCAACAAATGGTAACTGACTTTATTTTTCATACTCCGAATCAATACATACCTTGAGAAGTACGAGTATCTTATTATGAAAGATCATTTTTAAGTATTTGTTTTGCAAAGATGTCATGAGCAGACTTGCACTCAGTGTGGCTGTGATCTGTGCATTCAAAGTTTAGGTTAGAAGGAAGTAAGAAGGAAGGGATTTGGAGTTCTCAGGGGATTAAAGACCCACCTCTTCGCACTCTCTTTCCAACAAGCGCTTTTTGAATGATTTAAAATCATGAAAAGGCGCTATATAAATTTAGAATTGTATTGTATTGTATTCTGTGATATTTATTATGATTTAAATAAAAAAGCTTTTATTTATTTATTTGTGTATTTTTCGTAATCTTTGGTAGTTACAATAATATTACAAATACTCATGCTATTATTATCAAAAATGAATTAAAACTGAAAAAAAAACATGAAGTTAAGCTGTTTCTTATTTTGTAGAATACAAGCTATCAGAAATTAACACTAATTCATAGTAACCCTTAAAATATTATATTTATTTATTCATAAATAAATTGATAGTTGAACTATTTATTTTTGATAAACATTGCATGAAAAAAGTAATGAAAATTAAAAATAACATGTATACAAAATCATATGAATTCACTAGAAAAATTTAACATTTTATTTGTAAGAACAAAATTAATAAACAATTTAAATATGTACTGTAAATTTTACAATACAATGGCAATGATTATTAGTGCAGTTTCAAATATTATAATACATTATTTTTACAGCCAAACACATGTGTGGTCCTGTCCGGAATGCATTTTAACTCTTAACTGAACAGTTTTGAAGTATACAATACATAATTCAAACCGGATGAAGTAGAAATCAAATAGAAAAGGATTGAAGTCATGCTGCAAGAAAGGAGGTGTTGGCTCTTACAAATAATGGAGGCATTCCAGATAGGACCTAATACATAATAAGAAGAATGTTTTATGTAATTTTTAAATTTCATTCAAATGAAATCTGCAAGCACTGTCTTTGCGTGAATGAAAAAATGTATTGGAAAAATAATTAATTAATAGGAGAAGCTTGAAAGTTACTCCTATAATAGATAAGGTCAGGCAATGCTGTCTGCAATGGTTTGGGCAAATGTCCAGAAGAGACTGACTTCATTGTGCACCCTAGTTCTACACATTCTCCCTACACAAAAAGTGATGTCACTGAGCTGGATTGTTAAGAATCTGGCAAATATTTTGTTAGTGGTTGCTAAGGACCCTAGTTACGTATGCCCGCCAAGAAATGGAACATCTATTCCAACGATGTATAAGTCTTATTATAATGATTGAATTTTATACCATATTGCTTTGATTTTTTATATTTATAGGAAACTGGGTTTAACAAAGTCTTGGGTTTTTACTTAAAAGAATGGTTCACAAACTATTCAAACATTATCATATAATTCAAATATAAAGTAAAAAATAGATTTAAAAATGTGCTGTTAAAACAATATTCTATTTAGTATGAAAGAAAGAAAGCTAAAGTCAATTGTGCTTACATGTGCTCAAAGAGAGATTGATATATAAGTCGGACTGAATTAAAGACGGCAATCCAGGATATATTTCACTTTTTTGGAAAAAAATCCTAGATCGCCACTTTTAATTCTAAATGAATCGTATAAAGGTTTTGAAGAAAGCAGTTTCTGGAATATAGTTTACTCTATGGATCAGTATTAAAAGATTCTAAACCATTAAAATTCATCCAACCGTCAAAATCAAATTCAAAGAAGGTATTTAACAATGTTCTTTCTTTTAATTTAACATTATACGGAATCTGATACAAAGGAGTGTTTACAATACCAAAAGAAATACTAAGTATTTTTTTAACAACCATTATAGATTTTTTTTATTGAAATTCCAATCTACGTCTATTGTACAATTGTCAGATTAAATTAATTGTTTTATGGCTTTCAACATTACAAAATTGAATTATTCAAGGTAAAAAGATACCTTTAATTTTACTAAACAAAATCTTACTTACTATAAGTACACAACATAGGGCCAGAACTATAAACATACTTAAATGTAAAACCAATACATGAATGGACTCGGATAATTTTTGCAATGGATTTTCATAAGTTTGTCTTTGTTCTGTCGCAACTTGTTTGTCTATGTCAATGTGAGGACCTCATTCAAATAAAGAACACATTTCACACTTTCTTCCTGAGTGTAAAGTTGACACTTATATTTGAAAAGTGTAGGCAAGAAATGTTCTTAATTTGAATTTATGTGTTAATTTGACACATACCCCCGTATTCACGATCAAAACTGATTTAAGTGCCTTACTCAAGCGCTACACTTACTCAAGGGTCGACATTCTGGAGCGTTTTGTTTCACAAAGAACACTCAAGCAGTAATCAGCGTAGTGCCCAACCCCCAGGAGACGTACGGGTTTGTCATTGGCTCTCGAAAAAACCCAGCTCTGTAATTGGTCAGTACCTTCCGACCGATATTCGGCGTACTTCACTCTTATCATTGCCGCCTCTTTCAAATTTCAATGTCATATCAACTTTGCATAAAACTTGACAACAAATAAGTACGTATAACGCAATTACTACTTTAAGTAAACCGTAAGTACGAATTTGTTTGTTTACAATTTCTATTAGTTTTTAAAAATACATTTATGTAATATCCAATGTAAAGTGTTTTGATCGATTTCAGCGCCAAAAAGATGTTGTTTTCTCCAGCGGAAAAGGAGCTGCTGGTGGCTCTGATTAAAGAAAAACCTGTAATAGAAGATAAAATAACAGATCGAAGAAATCGTTGGCTTTGCAACCCTCAATGAGCAACGGCAAAACTGTATACAGAACGACGCATTTTTTCAATCAAAAACGTCTTCTAAATTCTTCCTCTTCGTAATACGTAAATGGGTCTTTACAGTCTCTGATATATTTTCTTGGGACACTATTTTTGAACAAAACAATGTTATTATTCTCGTTGAAGTCAACTGTATCGAAAGAATTCATTATGTTATGTTAATAATTCACAACCAAACAAAAAATGTGCTGATGAAATGCGGCGGAATATTTTGACAGTTCATCTGTCATTGAAGTATGGTCCTAGACCATACCGGAGAACAAACCCAATTCTGATGGTCAAGCAATGTAAATGAACTCGTCAAAACAATGTTAATACACTTGTAAAAATCATGTTTATAGTAAGAATTCATTTTTTCATGTAAATTCACAATCAAACAAAAAATGTGATAACAATGAAATATGACGGAATATTTTGACAGCGCTTAAGCGTTGGTTAATATACGTGTCGACCTTACTTACCTGAGTGCTAGTTTTTGGAGCGCTTAAGCGCTAATTTTACCTTAAGTATTGTTCTTGAAATGAATTTCCCCAATCTAAGCGCTGGTTTGCCCTTAAGGAAGTGCCAGTTTTGATCGTGAATACGGGGGTTAATGTTTGTAATACTGGCTCTTAATGGTATACTATACACTATGTTTTATTAAATAAAAACTTACAAAGCAATAATAATCAATATATTTAACTATACGTAAGTAGGGTTTGTATTATAATCATACAAAAGGGTCAAACTCACACATGAGTCGTATAAAACAAAAATCAACAATCCAAGATGTGAAAAAAGGTAAAACGCATAATATATACAAACACAGGCAATGAAATATTCTGTGTAACTATGTAAGTAGGTAATTATCTATTTAAAAAAAAAACACCCTGGATTACCGCCTTTAGTTCACATGTTCTCTATTTGAATTTATGTGTTAAATTGACGCTTATGTATGTTATAATATTGGCCCATACTATAATAATACTTATAATACTTCAAACTTCACAAACATTGAAGCACCGTAATAGTAACTCCGAATAGGCCACCATTCTCAAATGAAAGATATAAACGTATTGCATATTTTTCACATTACTCAACATCCCTTTCCATAGAGTACTCAATACCAAAGATTTATAGAAACTTTTACAAAATCGCAAATACATGTTATGGATATTGGCATCTTATTTTTTAGTTTTAAAACCGCAATGTGAAAAAGCCAATAATACAATATTTGAAAAATGCATTAACTCCACTCTTGCTGGTTTGACTGAATGATGACTACTCAATGAGTGCCCAATGGGGAAGGAAGCTGAGTTATAAGAGTCATAATATAGAACCAAAGGCGGCCATCTAGGTTATTTTTGAAAATGTGATAAATACATGGAAACAAAAATAATTAATTCCTCATTGTCTCAATTTATTAACCTCTTTTAAAAAAAAATCCTTGATTAATTGTACATTGAAGCTTTCACGGCCGGTTTTCGTTGACATAACAATCACTTTTTTCGTGCTATGTAGCCGTGGTCTGGTTGATTCTTTCCGGACAGTTTCGCCCATTGATCCGATGGGCGAAACTGTCCTTATGTCAACAAAATCCTAGATTGCCACTTATGGTTCCATACAGCTCATTTTGAAAGTTTACCCTAGAACATTTCCATCATATTTTCATAGTCAAATCATTATTAATTCTACGGTAATTAAAAAAGAAATGTGCAAACAGAGCCATCACAATAATTTAACTACAAAGCCTAAAATTTTGTACAAAATTACAATCATAAATAAAATTTATTGTTTTCATTGTTTGATTGGTGACATTTATATCAAGGAGGCACAGAATATTTTGAAATGTATTCTTAGCTGTATTGAAAAATGGGGTCCGCACATTTAATTGGGGGAAAAATGTGTCATCACTTGGCCAGGTTGCTAGGGACTTGTGCTTGGTTGAATACTTACAAAATATTACATACAATATTATATAGGTAAATTGAAAGATGCTAAAGCTCTACGCACTGTATTTAACACATCTGTCATAAGATGTCACTGTACGTATATTTTAAAATTTATGGTGTATATATTCTATTTTAAAAATACTAAATATTACAGCCTCCTTGACTATTTGTAACCAGATGCATGAATACAATTTTTAAACACAGTTATTCAAACTCAGTTATAGATTACGCTCTAGCTTACTATTTGCTTTGAATCAAATTTAATTTAGAAATAGTTTTTTTCATTTTGGAGATCTATCCAAGCTACTTCTTATTTTCTTTAAACTTTTTATTTTCGCAGGTAATGGAGTCAGCATTGCTTTGTCAACCACAGGTTCTCATTACTTTGAAGGCTAAGTAATCCTAACCAGTGCTGAGATCTGCAGGAATACACAAAGCCTTCGGGTTCAAAATCAAGCGTACTGCTCAGGATAAAAGCTTTACCAATTGCGCGGTTGACCAGCCATTTGAAAATAAAATAAAATTAGCTTAATATTTTTTTTTTTTTTTAAATAAAGTACTACAAACAAGTAACATCATTTATACATGAACATTTAATCCATATGTCAGTGTTATAGCCGCGGGGATCAAGACAGGTTATTTGGAACCGGATAACGCTGGTTCGAATCCCGCGACGATAACTTCGACCCTGGTTCAACAGATGCCGTTGCATGCACACAAGCTTCTGCTTTCGCATGAAGACAACTGGCCAGGTAAAATAGGTTGGTGGATTGCGTTCCTTTCCACAAATCTATTTAAAAAAAAAAAAAAAAAAAATACATGATCAATTGATAACTGTTTTTTTAATGCCAAATTATTTTTAGACTAGAATGCACTCAGCACAAATGGTATTGGCCATGATGACATAAAGGCCGTGAGGTCATGTGGCTGGGTTTCTGGGAATACAGCTAAATAATATTTTCCTTGACTTATAGGTTGGTATGAGGCTGACCACCCATACTGTAAAAAATGGTTCACTTTGTCAATGTCACCCCTGTTTCAGGGAAGGTCCGCAAGAGTTGCAGGGCTTATGTTCATTTGAGATGGGGTTTTTATATTGTAGGTCCACATGCAGCATGTGTTAGCGCGAAATTATACATGTCTGCTAGTGGGAATGCATTTAATATTAATCTTAAATGATATATATCATTGCAGCTTAGATTTAGATTGCCAGGGTCAACTCACTAGCCTCCTAGACCTGTAATATATGCTTGTAGACGAATTTGGAACTTGGTTTCGATTCCATTAAATGTTACTGCATTAGAGATTATTCTGCATAAGATGTCAATCTAAAAACATTATTATTGATGAATTGCGTAACAGATTAATCTACAACTGACTGAATAACACTGTATTTAAAACTTCATTATTATTTCAAATTTCAAAAGTGTGAACATTTTAGACCTGGATTGTCATATCACAAAATTGCCATTTACATTTTTCACTTAACTCTTGCCGTGACTCGGTAGGCTTTCATTTTCCGGCACCGCCGTCTGGGAGGGGGCGACGGGGGCAACAGTTGCCGTTGCCGATGTGGCTGTGGAACTGTGGCTGGAGTTTCTAGAGTGCGAGGCAATCATGCTCTCCGGGAGATTGACTCCCTCTCCGACCGGTGTCTGAACGGCCGCGGGAGGAGGCGCCTTTGTCATGCCTTGTGGAATGGTGCCGCTGGGTATTTGCATGTGATATCTGTAAAGAAAAAGGCAGTGGAATATTGAAAAAAGTATTTTGGAAGATTAGAAAAAAATAACAAAAAGTTTGAATGGAAAGTAGTGAAACAAAGCTTTGGCCCTCTTTCAAGTCACGTAAAGCAAAGTTTAAATACATATTTTTAGTGTCATTTTGATAAAAGAACAGATATAATCATGGCTATTTTTATTCCACATGCTGCAGCTCTATATAGATTTAGAAAGAAGCATATCAAAATCATACAGAAAGAAGTAAACAAAAGTATTAAAAAAAAAAATTAAACATTTTTTTACATGAAAGTGCACAATCATGAAAGTTAAAAATGTCCGTTTGCACAAAAGCAGTTAAATCACCATCCTCATCATTTCACACTTTCTTTTTTTAGTTATTGTTCACGTACAATAAAAGTATACTTCACTTCAACTCAACCTGGGCCTATCCCCCAGTTTCCTTTTTTCCCCCCATCTGGGTTGCGCATTTATTATTTATTGGAATTCACAATGCTGATAAGATAATAAGATCAGCATCATTCCAGACAGGATCCAATACATAAATAATGGAGTACATCCTGGACAGGAGCCAATGATGCTATTAGGTATATTAGTTGTAGAGCCGATGATGCTATTAGGTATATTACTTGTAGAGCCAATGATGGTATTAGGTATATTACTTGTATATGTTCTCGGTGGACTGCACGGTGCCCTGCCTCAGGTTGAGGCACCTCCCCCGGACCCCCGCAGTATCAGGCGGGCTCCACCAGTCCACCACCCTTCCCACCACAGGGACGTGGCGCAGGATGCCCTCCTGCCACAGCCTCTCCGACGTCTCACGCTGCAGGTCTATGGTAGCTGCTTCAATACCTGGAAACATACAGAATATTTAAAACTAGGAATAACTCTTAACATACAGAGTGAGAAAAAGAGAAGATCATGCATGAAGACAGTGGTGAATGTTGAGGAGATAAAAGAACTTAACAAGGACAGAAGAAAGTGGAGACAGATAGTCTAGTGGTTAACACTTCTGACTCGTAACTGGAAGGTTGTGGGTTCGAATCCCGGCAGAGCAATAAAATATACCATTTATATTTTCAAATATGCTCTTTGCTGCGTGAAAAATTCATATACCTTTACCAAAGACCGGTCACTAAAGGTCCATCCAGCCTTACAGCAACTGGGTCTTGCTTGAGAATTGGCGCTTTCTACATCGATGACCAAGCTCGCAGAGCGCTCTTGATACACACAAAAACAGCGCTCACCAAATAAATCATCCTAATATTATCAAATATGCTCTTTGTTGGGTGAAAAATTCATATACCTTTACCAAAGACCGGTCACTAAAGGTCTATCCAGCCTTACAGCAACTGGGTCTTGCTTGAGAATTGGCGCTTTCTACATCGACGACCAAGCTCGCAGAGGGCTCTTGATACACACAAAAACAGCGCTCACCAAATAAATCATCCTAATATTATTATTATTACAGGCCCTCCCTAATGTAATGGCGACTGGATACACGCAACGCAACTAAGCTACACATATAGTGTAACTTCTTGCCGCGTTATCCCCGAAGGGGTCGCATGTGGCAAGTTGAACCTATTTATTTTTACAGGTAAGGGGGCCGGCCTTACGCCAACCACTTCAGTTGAAGTGGGAGTTTCCCAGCTCCCGAGAGTGCTGGTACTCATTTCTTGTGAAGGCTGAGTAAACCTTGCCGGTATTTGATTTTGGGGTTTGAAATAAACACCAAAACGGGAAATCATTTCTGACACCCTCGGTGGGATTCGAACCCAAGCTCACGGCATGGAATGCAAGCACTCTACCAACTGAGCTATCGACCGAAATATAATAATTGCCTTTTCTGCGCTGGTTCAAATCGAGCCTTGGTATGAAAGCGAATGTGTAAAGCTACACAAGAATATGATTAAGGTAGATAGCTGAGTTGATCGAATGATTGGGTTCAAAGCCAGAGTGCTAGGGTCTTATCCCCTCCAAACAGGCCAGTCAGTTGCCTGTTTAAGTTTTACAAGAAACGAGTACATGCCTCCATGGAAGCAGAAAAAAGAAAGCAAGAGAAACAAGTGGTTGCATAAGAACTTCATACTTCCAGAATTAGAGGCCGCTAATATATGTCGCCTCCTATTTACAACGCAAGAGGATGGAGACTAGCAGAGACGAATGGCCAGCACTGCTAGCCACTGTCATTAGAATATAATGATGAGTCAAGAACGGAAAACAGTGCAAGTAACTTTTCATAGATTTCACCACCCCTAGCAGAATGACGCCAGAGTAACAGCTATGTTTTTGAAACGCCAATAGCAAATATCCCCCGCGTTTTTTATTTATCATTTTATTACATTTATGGATAGACTATTCTAGGAAAATAAATACTCATACATATAAAACCAACCTAAGTGGAGTGCTGTATAAACATGTACTGACATAGATTACTTTATCTTTAGTTGTTAAAGCTTGACTAAGTTTTATTGCAGTTTATACATTAACTGATAAAATAAGATTATTCTGAATACAGGTGTATAAAATGTTGAATATCTTTAATCTAAGTTCCACAGATATAATATTAAAATTTAAATTCATGCTCACAAACATGTGTAAATTGGCAAAGTGAACCATTTTTTGCAGTATGGGTGGTCAGCCTCATACCAACCTGTAACTGAAGGTGAGAATTTGGAATCTTTGATGCGTTTAATCGTTGATTTGGAATCGTGAAATGAGGGTAATAGATCGTAATACAGAAAATGGTATTCTCTGTGTTTTTATGATTATCAATGACTAAAATCATCTTAAGATAGGAGAAGCTGTGGTTTAAATTACCTTTCTTTACAATCTCAGTCATTGATTCCAAGACTTTTGTGTTTTCCTCAAAATCTTTTCCAACACAAACGACTAGATTCAATAATTCCTCTACATCGGTTTCAGCTGTGACCATGCCAAATCTGCAACAACAATACACTTTATTAATATGCTGAAATAAATAGTATGTGGGCAGAGTGTATAATACAAAAGAAAAAAAAAAACATAAAGCCGTACAGTGGTCAGAATTGATTCACTCAAACGGGGCATAACTTCTAATATTCCTTTTTGAACATACAACCTGTGACACAACAAAAGAAAAAACAAAAATTAAATTGCATAGTCCATGAAATTTTTCTGTCAACTTAAGTTTAAGTTAAGTTAACAAAATAAATATTTATGTTTCAATAGAAGTGCTTGTATTTTAAAGGCTAAAAGTAATAGAAATAATACCTGACGCAGGCGAGACCATCAGTTCCTTCTCCTAGAGAAAACGCTGCATCAGTAGCTCTCAAACTGTCCACCAATGACATATTCAAAGAGTTCAACTCTTCTTTAGTTTCATCAGTCAATATTGCTTCCCAGCCCTCTGGGACGTATCTCACTCCTCCCAAGCCTAAAAAAGATACCATAAAAAATTAACCCTCTGCAAAGGAGCTTTTTTTTTTTTTTTTAAGAAATCCTGTGCGGGAGACTACCTAGATTCTAAAGACTCTAGGGGTCTATGACACTTGTTGTAGTGCCGCAGAGGTATTTACGAGTTTGGTCGTCGCTACAAAGCGCCAATACTCAAGTAGAGCTTAACATACGTCATACAGTGGGTTTATTTATGCAAGAAAGTCGAGTGCAGATTCTGTGCAATTTATTTATTTAATCTAAGTTTGCAACATTGCTATCTATGCACTTTTGCCCTCTCATAGGTAGTTCATTGATCCCTTTACTAAAAAAACCATTAGGCAAATCAATAAACTCTTAGAAGGCGGTTTGGACTGCCCCATCGAAGTTGATTTTTTTTTCCTTGCAAGAACTTGTCCAAATTTCGAAAAAAATGGTAATCTGTTGGAGTAAGGTCCGGGGAGTACGGGGGATTGAAGCTCCTCTAATTTGTTAGCCGTCTGTTGTGCAGTGTGTGATCTAGCATTGTCATGAAGCAGCAGTGGCAATTGACCAGCCTCGGTTTATTCTAAATTGTGAAGGAGTGGTATATCCCAAGTGAATGTAAAAAGACAAAAGTTATGGTATAAAAGAATCAAGACCAAGTAATATGTAAAGGCCCATCTGCAGAAGCTTTGGCTACTTCTTGTGTAAAGTAAACAGAGCTACAGTCACATTTACCTGCCCATCCCGGCATTTCAACGAGCCGCAACGTTGTACTTTCTTCTACAAGCTTGTGGAATGTTTCTTTATGAGACACTGTGGCCATCAGTATATCTAGCTGTTGTTCCAGGCATTGGGAGAATGCTTCAATCTCCTTCTCCGACATGATGCCCTTTTCCTCGTTCAGCCACATGTCTCCGGGAGCTTCCAGTGGACAATAGCGCAGGATGACTCCATAAGTTTCAGATTCACAAATTTCAATGGTGATCTAAAAGAGAAGTAATCATAATTCTTAAATTCTATTTATTTATTGAATTTTAACATTTCACTCGGATGGAAGATCATAAAGTAACAGTTTGAATTTCATTTTGGGGCCAGTCTACCACCAGATAGAGATTTTTTTAAATGTACCTATACATGGACAAAAAAAAAGTATTATCTGTTTCTCAAAATTTCAATGACCTTTTAGTCAGCTTGCTTATCGAGTTTAAAGTCTCCTGAAGAAGCTGACTAAGACGTCAACGAAACGATAAAAGACCGATATAAATCAATGTTCAATGTTTCATATTAACCTTTTGGCTTCTGAATATTCTGGCTCTTTGAATACCTCCAGAACGAAACACTTTTTCAAGCACATCTTTAAAACATTTATTGTTTCCTACCTTAATTGATTGACGACACTTGTGAACAAACAAACTATTAGTTATTCAAGAATAAAAATCACAAAGGTTTAGCACATTTCACTTGCAGACTTTTGAATTCTTGAACACAAATGTCAGGGTTAAATTTCAAGTTTGATGACGTCTATGATTGACAGCTGCACTGTATGCAAGTTAACACTTGACGTCTATACGTGTCACCCGCAGTTAAAGGGTTAAATATCTGTCATAATTTGGTATAAAAATGTAAAGCTACTGTAATTAGACCGGAGTGGCAGTCGGGGCTAGAATGCGTTTGGTTGACCATTCCTGGAAAATCGTTCAGGAACGCTATTGATTTACATATAGCTTGCATCTATATGATGGGAGGATCTTCTCACCAAGAAATGATGCTCAATTTTGCATCGACACTTACAAATTTACTTTATTTTTACCCTAAAGATATTTTTACTGTGGTTGGAGATTTTAATTTGCCCAATATAAAGTGGACTGAGGAAAACAACAATGATCACCTCACCCCAATTTTCTGTGAACGCCACACTGCTGAGATTTTCCTTAACTATTCTGCTACTGGTTTGGAACAGTATAATAATATTCTTAATGCTAATGGGAGAATATTGGATCTTATTCTTTCAAATACTGCTATAAAAACTATACATGCTGCTTTTCCTTTGGTTCCTGAGGACCTCCATCATCCGTCACTTGAACTGACTGCCGACCTTGTTCCCAAGAGATACTTGGTTAGTGCCCCACGCTTTACACGTCTTTTTAGGAAGGGTGATTATACTAAACTTAGAAATTTCTTGTCTAATATTGATTGGGAGCTAATTCTCAATCGGTGCGATGTGAATGACTGTGTTGATGTATTTTATAGAATAATCATGAAATAAGTGTGAAATATCTTCATTAAGGTCTAATAACTCAATTAGATTAAATTATTACAAATATATTTACCTGATCGGTATCTCGTTGAAGAATTTGTCCAAGCCATGAGTTAAGTTTATCATAATATGAAGGAACCCTTCCTAGCACCGTTCCTTCTGGTACTTCCGGCACAAATTGGAAAACCACACAGGATACGGCAATCTCAAAAATAATCTAAAAACAAAATAAGAACTTGAATTTTGTTTACAAAGGAGTATAAAAAAAGAATACTGAAGACAGTGGGAAATGAAAAACTGACAAAAATAGTGTACAGAGGGAATGCCCAAGATGTGCACGCATGAGGGGAAGTCTGAGAAAAGAATGGATTCATCAAATATGCGAGATTGCTAATGACTGGAATCTGTAGTGAGAAAAAGAGAAGATCATGCATGAAGAGAGTAATGAATCTCGAGATGAAAGAAATGTGCAACAACAGAACAAGGTAGAACCGCATCTGCGGAGGTACTGGCTACTTCTAGTGGAATGGCAGCTGGATACAGTTAAGTCACTAAAAAAATAGTTTTTTGGTGAAATGGGGCATAAATTTAATATTATACGAGTACAATGATGTTTTAAAGAAAATCGAAACATACCGATGTATTTAATGGTTTGGACGTCAGATCTGCAATTGTATAGGCTCCTCCTTCTCCCCCAGGTTGTTTACTCTGAATAAAATAAAAAAATACTTTAACAGGTTAAAAAGAAAGTAAAATTCAAGTACCTTGGACTTGTTATAATGAAGAAAAGACACTATGATTTCATGCTTCTGACTTACCAGGATTCTGATGCACGGCAGCTTGGCTACTTCGGCCCACACCCTGGCGCAGCTTTGGAAGGCCGCGGTGAAGCGACTGACCACGGCATCGCGGCCGGCTGCCTTCAGGGCCGTCCAGAGAGGAAGGGCGGTCAGGCGCCGAGCCGAGTGATCAGACGTCAGGCCTGCCAGAAGAGGGAGGGCACCTTCACGGCCTCGAGAGCCAGCTCCAGAGTCTAACAGCCGATATAGTGTCTAGTTTGTTTTGTTAAGGAATTGTATTCTTTAAAAATGCTTTAGAGAAATGGTCCACTGACTTCTGGATTAACCTAAGAAGTGTCGGAAAAAATTAGAAATATACTGCTGCACGGATATTATTGAATTCAGGTGACAGTTGAGCGAGGATGTTGCTGGGATAGTCAAGATGATGAATACAAATGGATTGAAATAGGTAATGCAAGGATAGGAAGAAGATGCAACTCTGCAGAGGCTTTGGCCACCCCTAGCAGAATGACGATAGAGTAACAGTGCTGCCAAATATGGGTAATATTTTTTTAATTGAAAAGGATACGACAGCAGGCAACCCTGGTATTCCAAGCCATGTTCCGAGTGGCAATGTGACAGAATCTGAGATTCTTGGCGGCTGAAAACAATAATACATATTATAAATATAGCGGCTCTATAATAAATTTCTGACTCATATCTAATCTAATCTAGGCCGTAAGAATGTACAGAGTTTTAAAGTACACATCTCATTATATATAGGTACGTAAGCGGCAACATGTAAGGCTCCATTCAAATTTATTGAATATGTACCTGTGAAAATTTAGACTTGTCGTAATCAGTGGGTTTATGTTTCAGACTCACTATAATAAGAGAGTAGGTTTGACTGCCAGCGGAATACGGAATAAATATCACACAACTTCAATAAATTATTCTACCTTTATAAAAGACTGCAGAGGCGAGTATTCTACACAGGCAACATCTATAAATGCAATACAAAACGCAACTAAGCTACACATATAGTGTAACTTCTCACCGCGTTTCCCCGAAGGTGTCACATGTGGCAAGTAGAACCTATTTATTTTTACAGGTAAGGGGGCCAGATTGACGCCAACCACTTCAGTTGAAGTAGGGGTTTCCCAACTTTCAGGAAACTATTTTTTTTGAAGGCTGAGTAAGCCTTGCCCGTAATTTATTTTGGGTTTGAAATAAGCACCAAAACAGAAAATCATTTCTGGCGTCCTTAATGGGATTTGAACCCGAGCTCTCAGCATGGAATTCAAGCACTCTACCAACTGAGCAATCGACTCTACCATCTTTAATCCATAATTTAAGTTGAAAAGATATGTTAACATTTAAGATTCACATTTAATGCGTGCTCACAATCAGACATGTGTGAGTTCGCGCACGTGTACTTAAAATTAAAAACTCCAATCAAAAATTAGCATAAGCCCTGCAACTTTTGTCGACCTTTCCTGAAACAAGGATGATATCAACAAGTGAAAACAACGTATGGGTGATCAGCCACATACCAACCTATTAAGTAGTTAAAAAACAAAAATTATAAAATATATGTTTAAAAAAATGTAGTTTTTATTTTCATGTTGGCATTACTAGCAGACCAAACCGCGCTCTCGCACGGTTGGCTGCTAGGCCCTACGGGCAGTTTAAAGTCCGGCTTCGCCAGCACACTTTACCCTTGCTTTGATTTTTAAAAGATACATGAGAACTGACCAACAACAACAAAAAGTGGACAATTTTATGGTAGAATCCCAGGCCTGATCGTGCTACTTCCTATTGTTGTGCAGGTGCTGAAGTCTTTATCCTGCTTTTTATTTCTGCTCTTTAATTTTCTGGTGATGGTTTATAATGATGCTTGACCCGTTCATTATCATTTAAGTGTATAACTTGTCTTTTTCTGCCCTTTTTTCGTTTTGCTGGTAATAGTATCTTAAGCGTACTTGTGTTGCTAGCAATTGTCTTATAGTGGCATGAAACATGACTGCGTTTGCTATACGGCATTGTTTTGTTGGTACTGGTGCTTTTGTTTTTAGATTGTTCCAGCTGCTCTTATTGTCATGAAATGCCTTCAAACTGCTCGTCCTGCTCTGAATTATCTTTTCATATCTTAAAACTGCTTGTGATACTTTTCACGATATTTTAGTGTCTGATACTGCTTGGTACCTGAAGATACCTCAAAATGCCTAAACTCACAATCTACAAAAAATCTTAGTATGGGAAAACGTTCGACCCATCGACAGAACTCTTAAAAAAAACGACTTTTGAAAATAAAATAAAAAAAGATTCAGTTTTTTTTATATTTTTATATATAAGACACTTTGTATGAAATTTTACTTTTTAAATATTTGTTCAAAGAAATTTGCCGTAGAAAAAAAATTTCTTCCACCATTTATGGGGTTTACTAAAATGCATTTTAACTTTGAGTATGAGGTCTATAAATTTAAAATGGTCGCCTGCAGAGCAATATATTTTTTTAGTTTGTATAGCGGGTATGCAAAATATATACACTTGGCGTAATTGTCCTATTACATATCATTACATTTTTCTAAATTATAATTGTGAGTGGTGACGCATGAATAGCGTCATCTATTTTTATTTTAATTAATAGTCTAAGAAGGGAATTTCATGTTGGTCTTTCACAATCTGAAAAAAGTGCGGATAAAAATCGCAAGATGTCGGTATCAACTTTTTTGACATCCAACGTGAGATTAGCAAGATTTGATGACTTCCATTTCCGTCATGTTCGCGAGTAGACACGTTTTTATATGTCTCTCGACCGATTTGAAATTTACCGTTAAAATCTGTGAGTGAGTGTGTTTGTTTTACATATAACTTGCAAGTGTGGCAGTTTGTGAACAGAGCTCAGTACCACAGGATCCGGAGAACGAGCATCATCTTGGACCAGAAGCACGATTGAGGTGAGTGCGGTCCTTTTGATTTTCGCTTCTTTGGTACGGGAAAGTCGTCCAAAATTGAAAGCCACCTATTGAAGGTTGGCTTTTGTTTGAGAGAGAAATACCATAGGCACTAGATCTAGGTATTTCATATCTCGCATTGGAGAATACGTTGCAGTTTCTCCATTTGTTGTTTTTTTGTATTTATATACTCCCTGAGGGGCAAAACTTACAACTTGCCCCCACATTGGTCCTTCGTAACCTTATCGAAACCAGAATGGTTGACATGAAACGGATATTCAAGGATACTGTGTCGATAGTTAATTGTTAAGAACATAATATGATATGCCTTTGTATTAGAATCTATATTCTAGCATTATTTATATTGTGTACAAAAAATTAACGAGTGTCATATATTTTTGTATGTAGGTAGTTATTTTTTTAATAAGTGTTGAATACACAGTAGGTACATATATTTGTTGGTTGCGGTGGCTGATGATACCTATCCATTAGAGATTAGGTATTCATACAGCTGAGCGTTGTCTACAGGTACCTACCTACCTTTGTTTATATTTTTATATAAATGTCATTACAAGTTTGTTATTGTTTTTTTTCCATTAGTAAATAAACTATCTGGAGAAAGTAAATATTGTGATACATACTGACATAAAATAAATTCAACTTTGAGGCAAATCGATTTCTTCTTTCAGAACTGAAAGTAGGTTTTTTCGATTTGTTACCGTTTCTTCATTTTTTATTGTTTATTTTAAATAGAAAACATGGCGGATGCTTTAACAAGAACTTTGGTTATATTGAAAGAGAAACAAAAGGTTTATTTTGAAAGAATAAATAATTTATATAAACTAGGAAAAAATGTTTCTAATTTTGCATCCAGAGAGAATAGTAATTTTTTATCGGCTTCCAAGGATGCAGGAAGCTGGGTTAAAAAGTACGAAGATTTGATAGATCAAATAAATGCACTTTCTTTAGAGATAGACCCAGAGGCAAAGGTAAATTATCAATCACTTATGGCCTTTGAAGAACTTTATAGTAAAATAATGGATGTTAGGGAAAGAATTTTAAAAACCGAAACACCACATGTATTGACTCAAAGTGGGCCTAGATATGAGGTGAAATTACCACCCATACAAATTCCTTTGTTTGATGGGAATCCAAAAAATTGGTCACGATTTTTTGAATCCTTTAAGGCAAACGTCCATCTAAATACAGGGTTGTCAGACGCCCAAAGAGTGCAATATTTAACAGGCAACTTGACGGGAAAGGCAGCGAACATATTTTCGGGAATTGTACCGTCAGCGGAAACCTATAACGTGGTCTGGGATAGTCTTGTTAAAAAATATCAGGATAAACGTGCGCTAGGAACATATTACATAAATAATATCCTTGATTTAAAGAAGGCCGATCACACGGCTGCCTGTCTTGATGGCTTTATTGAAAAGTATGCCGCGTCCATTGCAGCATTAAAACAATTAGGTATTACAGATGTGGGAGATTTTCTTTTATTTAATTGCGCTTTGCGTAAATTGAATTCGTCTACAGTTATGGCCTTCGAGCTTTCGCTGAAAGACATTGAAATACCTTCTTGTCAGAATCTTATCAGTTTTGTTCAACAACAGGTCAAAATTTTGGAAAGATCGCACGTAAATGAATCGAAGTCGGTTTCCGAAGCTTGCCATTCGAATACACGCGTGAGGAATAATACGACAAAATCTGTAAGTGGACGTGCGTTCCTCGCAAGTGGTAGAGTGTCTACTGGGGACACTCTCTCTTGCGTTTTGTGTAAACGAAACGACCATAATAAATTACATAAATGTGTGAAATTTAAGAGCTATTCTCCTAAGGAAAGGTATGAATTTATTAAATCAAAACGGGGTTGCGTTCGTTGTTTGAGTGTTGCCCACTGGTCTCATTGTACTGAGACAGGAACTTGTCAAATTTGTAATAAGGGACATCACACCCTTCTGCATTTTGACGACAATGAGAATAAGGCCAGACGAGTAGTCAAGAATGCTGAGCAGGGACATCAGCTGTCGCATTCAGGTGATGATATGCAAGGGTCGGGTGTGCCCTCGGTTTCTTTAAGTGCAAATGCTCGGGTGAATGCGAGCACGGTGCTGTTGGCTACGGCACAGGTTTTTGCATGGTCAAATTGCAAGAAAAATAAGATGATAGTTAGATGTCTTGTTGATAATGGTTCTCAAAACCATTTGATAACATTAGAATGTTGTAGAAATATGAATTTACATATTGTTCCTCTAAATAATTCAGTAATTAGAGGAATCGGTCTTTCTGCACGACCGATACATGGATGTGTCAATTTTGAAATACAATCGAGGTACAATCCTCAAAATACTTACAAGGTTAACGCGTTAGTGGTGGATCAGATCACGGATCAGTTACCTTCTAGGTACATTGATAACAGTGATATGACTTATTTAAAGGACATTTCAATGGCCGATTTATCCTGGAATGTCCCTGGAGTTGTGGACATTGTGTTGGGTGCACAATTATTCCCTTTTATTTATTTGGGAAAAATGATAGAGTCAAAGTCGAAAGCGCCACCTGCAGTATTGACGTCCTTTGGCTATGTATTGATGGGAGATTGTCCAAAGAGTGTTTCAGCTGCAGACAGTTGTCACGAATCTTTTTCTGCATTGGCTGTAAAAGATGCGGATTTATTATTACACAAGTTCTGGGAGTTGGAAGAAATCCCAGTGAAAAAGTTCTTAAGTCCAGATGAGACAGCGTGCGAAAACTCATTTGTATCTTCTGTGACTAAAGACGAGGCAGGTCGTTACTCTGTTGCTCTACCCTTTTGTGCTGATCCTGAAAATTTGGGCAACTCACGAAATACTGCATTTCGGCGTTTCTTGTTATTAGAAAGAAAGTTTAAGCAGTTACCGAGTCTGCAGGAGAATTATAATTCGGTAATAAATGACTACATTCAAAAGGGATATCTCTCTGAAGTGGCAGAGTCAGATATTGGTGAACATGGATATTATATTCCTCACCACGCTGTAGTGCGTCAAGACAAACCTATGCCTCGCATTGTTTTAGATGCTAGTGCGAAAACGCATACTGGGTTGTCACTCAATGATGTACTACATTCTGGGCCAAATTTACAGGCTGATTTGTTTTTCCTTTTATTAGATTTTAGGCTGTTTCCTGTCGCGATGACAGCAGATGTACAGCAGATGTATTTGCAGGTTGGTGTATTTGTTGACCACCGTAGATATTTGAGAATATTATTTCGTTTTTCTGAAAAGGAGAAAGTTCGAACCTTTCAATTTAATAGGGTTCCATTTGGATTAAAGTGTAGTCCTTTCTTGGCCATGCGATCTGTGCGTCAGTTGGCATCGGACATGGCTGAACATTTTCCGGAAGCCGCCAAAGTAGCTGGAGCTAGGTTTTATATGGATGACCTGGTTCAGTCTGTGGCAGATGAGGCTTCGGCTGTTTCTCTGGCAAAAGATCTCGTAGCTTTGTTCAAGTATGGTGGCATGGATCTGGTAAAATGGTCAAGCAATTCATCTTATCTATTAGATAGTCTTCCTAACTCACATAGAGGTTCCATAAAATTTGATGATGATAAAGGCGTAACTCTAAAAGTATTAGGGTTGTCTTGGGATCCAGTTAAGGATAATTTCTTCTTTACTTCGAATGACTCTCAGCAAAAATGCACGAAGCGATCTATTTTGTCAGTTGTAGCTCGTTTGTTCGATGTTTTGGGCTTAGTCGCACCAGTTATACTGGCTGCAAAGCTTCTCATCAAAGAGCTATGGCGTGCCAATATCGGTTGGGATGACTCTCCGCCTGATGCTATAATTCGACGTTTTTCGAGTATAACACAAGAACTTCCGTTGCTCGCGACTTTAAAAATTCCTAGGCACATCGGTGTGACTAGCTCAACCAAAGTATTATTAGTAGGTTTTTGTGATGCTAGTCTGAATGGTTACGGTTGTGTCATATATGTACATACAACTGACATGGATGGAAATATTTCTGTCAGGTTGTTGTTGTCCGGTCGATAGCGCAGGTGGTAGAATGCTTGCATTCCACGCCGAAAGCTCGGGTTCGAATCCCACCGAGGGTGTCAAAAATGATGTCCCGTTTCGGTGTTTATTTCAAACCCCAAAATAAAATACCGGCAAGGTTTACTCAGCCTTCACAAGAAATGAGTACCAGCCCCCTCGGGAGCTGGGAAACCCCCCACTTCACTGAAGTGGTTGGCGTAAGGCCGGCCCCCTTACCTGTAAAAATAAATAGGTTCAATTCGCCACATGCGACCCCTTCGGGGATAACGCGGCAAGAAGTTACACTATATGTGTAGCTTAGTTGCGTTTTGCGTTTGCGTTGTGCTCAAAATCTAAGGTATCTCCCACCAAGATTACGACATTAGCACGTTTAGAGTTGTGCGCTGCTGTTTTATTGTCAAAGATGTTAAAACTTGTGATCGAGATGTATCGTGATCGGATTCATATAACTGATGTATATGCTTTTTCTGATTCAACGATTGCGTTGGCTTGGATTTGCTCTTCTCCACATCGTTGGTCAATTTTTGTAGGAAATAGAGTCGCTCAGTGTCAGGAGAATTTACCCCCTCAGAACTTTTATCACATCTCAGGGGACGAGAACCCAAGTGACTGTGTTTCACGTGGTATGTTACCATCTCAATTAATTTCTCATAGTTTATGGTGGAATGGTCCACTGTGGCTTCAACGCCCTTCGGATGAATGGCCGAATCAAAGATTCTCCTCGTCCGATGCGTTAGAAATTCCTGAACAGGCAACTGTACTGACAGCCATTGTGGTACATGTTGACTCTATGATTTTATATGACTTAGCACAACGAACTTCTTCGTGGAATAAATTAATTCGAATTACAGTTTACATCCTTCGCTTTATAAATAAATTTAAATCACTGTTGCATTTTATTGAATGCATGTCCCATGCTGAAGTTAAGTTAATACAGACAATACAAACTGTTCATTTTTCGGACGATATTAAGTTGATAAAAGATAACAAGTTACCATCGAAAAAACTGCGTAATTTATCGGTTTTTCTGGATCAGGAAGGTACGTTACGAGTTGGAGGTCGGCTTTCACGGTCTGATTTACCCTTTGAAGCTAGACATCCAGCTTTACTTCCGAAACATGACTCAGTGGTGAACTTAATAATTAAACATTTTCACGAATCCAACTGTCATACCGGTCCAGGACTTTTGATGTCTATCATACGACAAAGGTTTTGGATATTGGATGCCAGAACCGTTATACGAGCACAAACTCGTAAATGCAATATTTGCTTCCGAGTGAACCCGTCGCACCCTACGCCGAAGATGGCGGACTTGCCTGCCTGTCGCATAACAGAAGCTAAAGCCTTTATGCATACGGGGGTAGATTATGCTGGGCCTTTAAAAATACTTCTTACGCGACGACGTGGACAACATGCTCAAAAGGCATATATCTGCCTGTTTGTTTGTCTAGTGACCAAGGCGGTGCATATTGAGCTCGCAACTGATCTGTCAAGTGCCTGTTTTATAGCTGCATTTAAGCGTTTTATCTCTCGTCGTGGGCCAGTTTCCTTTATGTATTCGGACAACGGTACAAATTTTGTTGGGGCTCGTGTCCAATTAGATGAGATGTATAATCTTTTACAAAATTCACAGCATAATGTCCGAATGAAGCGAGAACTTGAGGCGTATAAAATAGAGTGGAAAATGATTCCCCCTCGAGCTCCTCACTTCGGAGCTTTATGGGAATCAAATATTAAGAGTTTGAAAACTCATCTGTATCGAGTGATAGGGAATCAGTTGCTCACATATGAGGAGATGCAAACGGTGTTGACTCAAATCGAGAGTATCATGAATTCTAGACCACTAAGTGTCATCAGTTCTGATCCTCACCCTGACGTTATAACTCCTGCGCATTTCTTGATGTCCACTCCCTTAAAACATCTGCCTGCTTCTGAGCTACCTGACACCCCAGTTAATCTTACTCAGCGTAAAAATCTCCTGGATCAAATCGTGTCATCTTACTGGAAGCGATGGAAGGTAGAATACCTGCACACTTTGCAGGTCAGACAAAAATGGCAAACCGATGTTAATGCAATTCAGGTAGGGACTGTTGTACTGATTGGGCAAGAGGACGCTCCTCCTTTGTCCTGGCCTCTGGGAATCATCACCAAGGTTTTCCCTGGGGATGATGGCGTGATTCGAGTAGCCACAGTAAAGACTGAGCAAGGTTTTTACAAACGTCCGGTCGTCAAACTCTACCCATTGCCGACACAATAGATTACTATTTAATTTCGTCTACTGAGTTAGTAGATCTCTACCATTGTACATATTTACCATGTTTAGAATTAATCTTATGCTTTACTACTAAGCTTATCTGTTAGAACATGTTAAATCTAGCTTATTATATTGGCTTAAGTATTTTTGTGTCTAACCTGCTTACTTGTAGGCATACTTATTATATTAATTATATTAAGTTTCTCTAGTTTAAGATTTTCAAACATTGATTGTAATTATACCTATATATCATTTCTCGAATATTGTTTGTAAAAATCGACATGGTTTCTTTGAATATCTGGTTTGTGTTGCAAAGCTTTTAACTTTAAGTCTTTGCAAAGGGGGGTGTATGGTGACGCATGAATAGCGTCATCTATTTTTATTTTAATTAATAGTCTAAGAAGCGAATTTCATGTTGGTCTTTCACAATCTGAAAAAAGTGCGGATAAAAATCGCAAGATGTCGGTATCAACTTTTTTGACATCCAACGTGAGATTAGCAAGATTTGATGACTTTTATTTCCGTCGTGTTCGCGAGTAGACACGTTTTTATATGTCTCTCGACCGATTTGAAATTTACCGTTAAAATCTGTGAGTGAGTGTGTTTGTTTTACATATAACTTGCAAGTGTGGCAGTTTGTGAACAGAGCTCAGTACCACAGGATCCTGAGAACGAGCATCATCTTGGACCAGAAGCACGATTGAGGTGAGTGCGGTCCTTTTGATTTTCGCTTCTTTGGTACGGGAAAGTCGTCCAAAATTGAAAGCCACCTATTGAAGGTTGGCTTTTGTTTGAGAGAGAAATACCATAGGCACTAGATCTAGGTATTTCATATCTCGCATTGGAGAATACGTTGCAGTTTCTCCATTTGTTGTTTTTTTGTATTTATATACTCCCTGAGGGGCAAAACTTACACCTTGCCCCTCCAGTGAGTGTAGCATAAAAATAGTTGATTTTTTTACTTATAAATTTGACTTTTTTGTGAAAATCAGGTTTTTCAAAATTTTGTTCGAAAAAATTTGTCATTGAAAAAAGTTTTCTTTCAAAAAATGTTAGCATCAGCCAAACAAACTCAATCATTGAGAATGAACTTCCAGAATTTTAAAATGAATGACAGAAGAGTGTTAAATATTGAAGAAACAAAAAAAAATGTATGGCAGCTACTCTTAATCCTTCATTTTTTTTGTTGTATTTTTTAAAATATGTAAGTCTATTTATGTTGAGGTGGCATGCTTAATTTCAATGTTCCAACTTTATGCATGCGCCCGTTGTGCTACCTGAAAGTTACTATTTTTTATTTTTTTCTTTGTAGGTATTTACAAATTTTGTTTGAAGAATTTACTTTTTGCAAAAAAGTTTCTTCCAAAAGTTGTTTAAATAACTAAGAGACATGACTGTTTCGAATATCAAGCCTGTAAATTTAAAATGGCCGCCAGCGGCAAGATTTCAATTTTCAGTCTGTATCGCAGGTATGCGAAATATGCACGTGACGTCATCCGGACCCTAACAGTTGTTTAGCCACTGACATTTTATGGGGGTGTGCAAAATTTCAGCATCGTGCTGCGAACGGTCTGGGCGCCTATAATGGTACAAATATACAAACAAACAAACGGACAAACAAACAAACAAACACCAAAAATTCTGGAACATAGCGTTAGTTCAGTTTGTCAAGAGAAACACTTTGTAGAAAAACATTTTTGCAAATTCGAAAAAAACAGACGCAAATACCCTTTCCTTTTTTATATATAAGAACTAGCAGACCAAACCGCGCTCTCGCACGGTTGGCTGCTAGGCCCTCCGGGCAGGTTTTAGTCTGGCTTCGCCATAATTTTTTGCCCATATGTTCTTTATTTCATTGAATGCTTTAAGATATAATTTAATAAATTTTGTGATAAAAAGGTAATTGAATTCTTTTCATGTTCCGAATATCTTGAATCCACAAAAGACGAATTTCAGTTAAATAGCCTGCCTACTCGTGCTGCGCACGATTACGGCATTCTAGCTTAAAGTCCGGCTTTGCCAGCACACTTTACCCCTGCTCTGATTTTTAAAAGATCCATGAGAACTGACCAACAACAACAACAAAAAGTGGTAGAATCCCAGGCCTGATCGTGCTACTTCCTATTGTTGTGCAGGTCCTGAAGTCTTTATCCTGCTTTTTATTTCTGCTCTTTATTTTTCTGGTGATGGTTTATAATGATCGACCCGTTCATTATCATTTAAGTATATAAGTTGTATTTTCTGCTCTTTTTCGTTTTGCTGGTAATAGTATCTTAAGCGTATCATGAAATGCCTTCAAACTGCTCGTCCTGCTCTGAATTATCTTTTGATATCTTAAAACTGATTGTGATACTTTTCACGGTATTTTAGTGTCTGATACTGCTTGGTACCTGAAGATACCTTAAAATGCCTAAACTCACAATCTACAAAAAATCTAAGTATGGGAAAACGTTCGACCCATCGACAGAACTTTAAGAAAAAAATGACTTTTGAAAATTAAAAAAAAAATCTTTTTAACTTTTTTTATTTTTATATATAAGACACTTTGTATGAAATTTTACTTTTTAAATATTTGTTCAAAGAAATTTGCCGTAGAAAAAAAGTTTCTTCTAACATTGATGGGGTTTACTAAAATGCATTTTAAATTTGAGTATGAGGCCTAGACATTCAAAATGGCCGCCTGCAGAGCAATGTATTTTTTTAGTTGGTATCGCGGGTATACAAAATATACACTTGGCGGGATTGTCCTATTACATATCATTACATTTCGCTAAATTATAATTGTTTGTGTAGCATCAAAACAGTTGATTTTTTTACTTATAAATTTGACTTTTTTGTGAAAATCAGGTTTTTCAAAATTTTGTTCGAAAAAAATTGTCATTGAAAAAAGTTTTCTTTCAAAAAATGTTGACATTAGCAAAAAAAACTTGATCATTGAGAATAAACATTCAGAATTATAAAATAAACGGCAGGAGAATGTTAAATATTGAAAAAACCAAAAAAAAATGTATGGCAGCTACTCTTAATCCTTCATGGATTTTGTTGAACTTTTGAAAATATTTAAGTCTGTTTATGTTCAGATAGCATGCCTAATTTCAATGTTCCAACCTTATGCATGCGCCAGTTGTGCCACCTGAAAGTTATTATTTTTATTTTTTTTCTTTGTAGGTATTTACAAATTTTGTTTGAAGAATTTACTTTTTGCGAAAAAGTTTCTTCCAAAAATTCTTTGAATTACTAAGAGACATGACTGTTTCGAATATAAAGGCTTTAAATTCAAAATGGCCCCCAGCGGCATGATTTCAACTTTCAGTCAGTATCGCAGGTATACGAAATATGCACGTGACGTCATCCGGACCCTGACAGTTGTTTAGCCACTGACACTTTATGGGGGTATGCAAAATTTCAGCATCGTGCTGCGAACGGTCTGGGCGCCTATAATGGTACAAATATACAAACAAACGGACAAACGGACAAACAAACAAACAAACAAACAAACACCAAAAATTCTGGAATCGAGCGTTAGTTCAGTTTATCAAGAGAAACACTTTTTAGAAAAACATTTTTGCAAATTCGAAAAAAACAGACGCAAATACCCCCTAGATTTTTATATAATAGACTAGCAGACCAAACCGCGCTCTCGCACGGTTGGCTGCTAGGCCCTACGGGCAGTTTAAGCTCCGGCTTCGCCAGCACACTTTACCCTTGCTTTGATTTTTAAAAGATACATGAGAACTGACCAACAATAACAACAAAAAGTGGACAATTTTATGGTAGAATCCCAGGCCTGATCGTGCTACTTCCTATTGTTGTGCAGGTGCTGAAGTCTTTATCCTGTTTTTTATTTCTGCTCTTTAATTTTCTGGTGATGGTTTATAATGATGCTCGACCCGTTCATTATCATTGAAGTGTATAGCTTGTTTTTTCTGCTTTTTGTCGTTTTGCTGGTAATAGTATCTTAAGCGTACCTGTGTTGCTTTCAATTGTCTTACAGTGGCATGAAACATGACTGCGTTTGCCACACGGCATTGTTTTGTTGGTACTGGTGCTTTTGTTTTTAGATTGTTCCAGCTGCTCTTATTGTCATGAAATGCCTTCAAACTGCTCGTCCTGCTCTGAATTATCTTTTGACATCTTAAAACTACTTGTGATACTTTTCACGATATTTTAGTGTCTGATACTGCTTGGTACCTGAAGATACCTTAAAATGCCTAAACTCACAATCTACAAAAAATCTTAGTATGGGAAAACGTTCGACCCATCGACAGAACGTTAAGAAAAAAATGACTTTTGAAAATTAAAAAAAAAATCTTGTTAACTTTTTTTATTTTTATATATAAGACACTTTGTATGAAATTTTACTTTTTAAATATTTGTTCAAAGAAATTTGCCGTAGAAAAAAAGTTTCTTCCAACATTTATGGGGTTTACTAAAATGCATTTTAAATTCGAGTATAAGACCTAGACATTCAAAATGGCCGCCTGCAGAGCAATGTATTTTTTTAGTTGGTATCGCGGGTATGCAAAATATACACTTGGCGGGATTATCCTATTACATATCATTACATTTCGCTAAATTATAATTGTTTGTGTAGCACCAAAACAGTTGATTTTTTTACTTATAAATTTGACTTTTTTGTGAAAATCAGGTTTTTCAAAATTTTGTTGGAAAAAAATTGTCATTGAAAAAAGTTTTCTTTCAAAAAATGTTGAAATAAGCAACACCAAATTGATTATTGAGTAAAAACCTTCAGAATGTTAAAATGACCGCCAGGAGAATGTTAAATATTGAAGAAACCAAAAAAAGTGTATGGCAGCTACTCTTAATCCTTCATGTATTTTGTTGTTCTTTTGAAAATATGTAAGTCTGTTTATGCTCAGGTGGCATGCCTAATTTCAATGTTCCAACTTGATACATGCGCCCATTGTGCGACTTGAAAGCTAGAATTTTTTATTTTTTTCTATGTAGGTATTTACAAATTTTGTTTGAAGAATTTACTTTTTGCGAAAAAGTTTCTTCCAAAAGATGTTAAAATTACTAAGAGACATGACTGTTTCGAATATGAAGTCTTTAAATTCAAAATGGCCGCCAGCGGCATGATTTTAAGGTTCAGTTTGTATGGCAGGTATGCGAAATATGCACGTGACGTCATCCGGACCCTGACAGTTGTTTAGCCACTGACACTTTATGGGGGTATGCAAAATTTCAGCATCGTGCTGCGAACGGTCTGGGCGCCTATAATGGTACAAATATACAAACAAACAAACAAACAAACAAACAAACACCAAAAATTCTGGAATCGAGCGTTAGTTCAGTTTATCAAGAGAAACACTTTTTAGAAAAACATTTTTCAAATTCGAAAAAAACAGACGCAAATACCCCCTAGATTTTTATATAATAGACTAGCAGACCAAACCGCGCTCTCGCACGGTTGGCTGCTAGGCCCTACGGGCAGTTTAAGCTTCGGCTTCGCCAGCACACTTTACCCTTGCTTTGATTTTTAAAAGATACATGAGAACTGACCAACAATAACAACAAAAAGTGGGCAATTTTATGGTAGAATCCCAGGCCTGATCGTGCTACTTCCTATTGTTGTGCAGGTGCTGAAGTCTTTATCCTGTTTTTTATTTCTGCTCTTTAATTTTCTGGTGATGGTTTATAATGATGCTCGACCCGTTCATTATCATTTAAGTGTATAACTTGTCTTTTTCTGCCCTTTTTTCGTTTTGCTGGTAATAGTATCTTAAGCGTACCTGTGTTGCTAGCAATTGTCTTATAGTGGCATGAAACATGACTGCGTTTGCTATACGGCATTGTTTTGTTGGTACTGGTGCTTTTGTTTTTAGATTGTTCCAGCTGCTCTTATTGTCATGAAATGCCTTCAAACTGCTCGTCCTGCTCTGAATTATCTTTTGACATCTTAAAACTGCTTGTGATACTTTTCACGATATTTTAGTGTCTGATACTGCTTGGTACCTGAAGATACCTCAAAATGCCTAAACTCACAATCTACAAAAAATCTAAGTATGGGAAAACGTTCGGCCCATCGACAGAACTCTAAGAAAAAAGGACTTTTGAAAATTAAAAAAAAATAAACTTTTTAACTTTTTTTATTTTTATATATAAGACACTTTGTATGAAATTTTACTTTTTAAATATTTGTTCAAAGAAATTTGCCGTAAAAAAAAAGTTTCTTCCAACATTTATGGGGTTTACTAAAATGCATTTAAAATTCGAGTTTGAGGCCTAGACATTCAAAATGGCCGCCTGCAGAGCAATGTATTTTTTTAGTTGGTATCGCAGGTATGCAAAATATATATTTGGCGGGATTGTCCTATTACATATCATTACATTTCGCTAAATTATAATTGTTTGTGTAGCATCAAATCAGTTGATTTTTTTACTTATAAATTTGACTTTTTTGTGAAAATCAGGTTTTTCAAAATTTTGTTTGGAAAAAATTGTCATTGAAAAAAGTTTTCTTTCAAAAAATGTTGACATAAGCAAAACCAAATTGTTAATTGAGGAAAAACCTTCAGACTTGTAAAATGAACGCCAGGAGAATGTTAAATATTGAAGAAACCAAAAAAAATGTATGGCAGCTACTCTTAATCCTTCATGTATTTCGTTGTTCTTTTAAAAATATTTAAGTCTGTTTATGTTTAGATAGCATGCCTAATTTCAATGTTCCAACTTTATGCATGCGCCCATTGTGCCACTTGAAAGTTAGAATTTTTTATTTTTTTCTATGTAGGTATTTACAAATTTTGTTTGAAGGATTTACTTTTTGAGAAAAAGTTTCTTCCAACAGTTGTTTAAATTACTAAGAGACATGACTGTTTCGAATATGAAGTCTGTAAATTCAAAATAGCCGCCAGCGGCAAGATTTCAATTTTCAGTCTGTATGGCAGGTATGCGAAATATGCACGTGACGTCAATCAAACCCTGACAGTTGTTTGGCCACTAACATTTTATGGGGGTATGCAAAATTTCAGCATCGTGCTGCCAACGGTCTGGGCGCCTATAATGGTACAAATATACAAACACACAAACAAACAAACAAACAAACAAACAAACAAACAAACAAACAAACAAACACCAAAAATTCTGAATATGAGCGTTAGTTCAGTTTGTCAAGAGAAACACTTTTTAGAAAAACATTTTTGCAAATTCGAAAAAAACAGACGCAAATACCCCTTCCTTTTTTATATATAAGATTTCCTCAAGTACTTCCAACCGCGTCATTGTCAAGAGGACATTAATAAAAAATAATTTTTACTCTGCAAATTCACAAACTCTTGAAAGTTTAAAAAGCAGATTATTGTGATTATTATCTTACAATAGAAGTGTTGCCATGTGTAATAGCGAGCGCGGCTAGTGTATTCCCCCGCACGTGCAGCCAACAGTCGTGCAGGCGACACAGATCGTGCAGTCGACTGATGTTGTCAGAGTGGCCGGCGATAGTTGTTCCAGCATCGGCCAAGACTATCAGAGGGATCCTGTTGGCAGCCACATCCTCTCCAATCATGCGCTGCAGTGCCGACACATCCATTGTCTGGTTAGATCCTGAAAAACATTTTTAAAAACCTGTTCCACCATTGACTATTTCACATGTCGCTGGTGTAATGTGCCTGTACCCCAGCTATAAAATCTGCTAACTATTTGGTAGTTCCTTGACTTGTAGGTTGGTGTGAAGCTGACCACCCATATTGTACAAAAATGGTTCACTTTGCCAATGTCACCCCTATTTCAGGGAAGTTCGGCAAGAGTTGCAGGGCTTATTTTCCTTTGAGATTGGGTTTTATATTGTGATTTCGCATGCGGCATGTTTAAGCGTGAACTATGCATTTAATATAAATCTTTATTGTAATATATCTTTGCAACTTAGAATATAGATTTACACTCAATCAAAAATGAATCGGCACTATTTTATTTTCTTTAGATATTTTTATTACCACTTTGGCTGAGTTGAATTGTAAAATTTTTTACTTGGGGTACTGCTGACTCAAAGAAAAACAAAAGAGCTAAAAAAAAAGATTACTTGGAAGTCCTAATAATTATTACTACTATCTCATTTGAATAGTGCTAAAGCCTAAATGGAGCCTTGGCTGCCAAATACTAAGTCTCCAGATTTTCCTGTCCCCTCTAGCCATCTTTCAACTTGCCATCTAAAAGCTGTGAGGCATCTCTCCTTATTTCATCCTTCCGTCACAGCCTGAAATTTTTAATCAGTCTATTTTTAATGGGCGTCCATTCAAATGTCTTTATAAACACGACAATCTGGCACATCCTGCACATGCCTGTCTCATCTCCATCACGGATCTTTTTTAAACCTCGTAGGTGCTGTGCAGTTCCGCATTGTCACCGGTCCATCTCACCAGTCCACAGATCCAACGCAGAACCCTTCTTTTGAGGGTATCCAGCAATAAACCCATTCTTTATTTTGGATAATGACTAATAAAGTGGCTGGTCGCCTGACGAACGATTACTCTGGTTTGGGACTTGAAAAGTAAAGTTGTGTGTGTCGTTTGGTGACTTGAAGTCTGCGTGTAGATATAAAAAAAAATGATCTCAAATCTGTTGCCGTGTAATAACTTACCAAAAACTGTGTTAACGGGTACAGGCCGAATGCACGCTAATGACAATCCCAGCTGTCTGCACAGATGCTGCACAACTCCCAGAGGACTGGCGACTGAGCTGTAGATGCAGGGGAGCTGGTTTAACAGGGCACCACCTCCATCTTCCAGATAACGAGGATACTTGTAGTGCAGCATCAGACGAGTCACTTTAACGAGGCCTTCTAATTGATCGTGGTGATAGCAGGCGTTGCAATCTATAAACCTAAAAATGCAAATAAATAAATTAATGGCAAAATTTACAAATCCATGTGGCGAAACTTGCAATAAAAAACTGCAATAGCACTGCATGATTTATTTGGTGAGCACTATGTCCGTCAGACCCGCTGCAAGCTTGGTTGTATTAATTTATTTTGACACGTAGCAGTCAGCTTTACATTGACCACTTTATTGGAAGTTGAAGATTTTGTTAAAAGCATTTATTTTTATTTTTGACTTTTTTTTTTGTATAGATTTCTTTGTAAGGTTTTGTTCTTTTTTATATTTAAATGTAATTTATTATTCATATTCCTTGACTTATAGGTTGGTATGAGGCTGACCACCCATACTGTAAAAAATGGTTCACTTTGCCAATGTCACCCCTGTTTCAGGGAAGGTCGGCAAAAGTTGTGGGGCTTATGTTCATTTGAGGTTTGGATTTTATTTGTAAGTACACATTCAGCATTTGTAAGCGCGAACTACACTTGTTGGTTTGTGGGCATACATCTGAGAGCTTTAAATGAATATATCCTTGCAACTTAGATTATAGATTATAGATTTATTATATAATCTATCTATAATCTATCGATAATCTAAGTTGTAAGGATATATTCATTCAAAGCTCTCAAATGTATGCCCACAAACAAACACGTGTAGTTCGCACTTACAAATGCTGATTGTGTACTTACAAATAAAATCCAAACCTCAAATGAACATAAGCCCTGCAACTCTTGCCGACATTCCCTGAAACAGGGGTGACATTGGCAAAGTGAACCATTTTTTACAGTATGGGTGGTCAGCCTCATACCAACCTATAAGTCAAGGAATACGAGTAATAAATAACATTTAAGTATAAAAAAAACAACAAAATCTTAAAAATAAATCTATACAAAAAAAATCAAAAATTTCTAATGCAAAAAAATATAATTATAAGGTACTATAAATAGGATATAATGGACTCGGCGCAGAATTGAAATAGGAATTCATTCTCGGCTGGCAAGAGTCACAGGTGATGATGATGATCTAAATCTAAATCTCTAAATCTAAGCTGCAAAGATATGTATCATTTGAGATTCATATTAAATGCATTCCCACAAGCAGACATGCATAATTTCGCGCTTACATATGCTGCAAGTGGACCTACAATATAAAAAACCCAATCTCAAATGAACATAAGCCCTGCAGCTCTTGCCGACCTTCCCTGAAGCAGGGGTGACATTGGCAAAGTGAACCATTTTTTACAGTATGGGTGGTCAGCCGCATACCAACCTATCAGTCAAGGAGTACAAGCAATTAACACAATCAAATATATAAAACAAATAAACTCTAAGCAATTAAACAGTAAAAAATTAAAAAACTACAACACATATTTTTTTAAATTTAAAAGCCTCAGCTTTAACCGCCAGCATTACAGATCAACCGCCATTTCTTTCAATCCTTGCATACTTCTTTCATTTCATCCAGAGCCATAACCTTTTTCATACAAGCTCTCCTTTTATTATGACTCTGGATATCCCATTCATTCGCTATTTCGAAAATTTGGTCCATCCATACCTTTCTCGGTCTTCCTCTTCCACGACATCCATCAATTCTCGCAGCATATACTTTCTTCGTCAGTCTTTCCTCTTCATTCTCTCCAAATGTCCAAACCATCTAAGCATACTTCTTTTAAACTTTACTTTCACACTTTCTCTTACACCACATTCCTCTCTAACAAAATCATTCCTTACCCTATCACTCCGTCTTTTCCCAATCATACTTCTTAAGTAGTCCATTTCTACTGTATGGACTTTACTAATCTCACTTTCACTCACCGTCCAGGCTTCACTTCCATACATCAGAGTGGGCACTAGTATACCACCGTGCACCGCCAGTCGAACATTTTTTGAAAGATTCTGGTTCTTGGCGATGCTAGCGGTAGCACCCAGTACGCACCTGCCTTTCATTATTCTTCTTTCAAATTCACCGATCATTCTTCCATCTTTTTCAAACTTACTTCCCAGGTATACAAACTCATGTACGACATCAACATTCATTCCATTAATTTTAAATTCATAATTGATGATGGATGATTTCTTTCCTGTGGCGCCATTTAATGGTCCAGGACCATCTCAAGGGCGCCATAAAAAAGGTCTATCAGACTAAGGTATTTAGAACCAATAAAAAAGAATTAGGCAGTCTTCGCCCTAGCAACCCGGCCATGTGACGTGACAACTTTGTCTATGTCATTTCATGTGTAAAGTTTATTAAGTTTTTAACATAAAAATTACCTGAAAAGATGACTCAACCATCTATTAGTATCAGAATTAAGGCGAGCGCTCAATTTCTGCAGATGCGTTCTCTCTAGACTTCCTGCGTACGCAGCTATGCTGTGCGACATCACAGCAATCCTTGAGATGTGATTCAGTGCAGGCAGAGGCCATGTGCTGTCGTCCTCGCTGGGATCGCTCGAAAAGATCAAATCTTCTATGGTCTTTATTATGTCGTCCAAAGAAGTCTCTGCCGGTCCCAAAAAGCCAGCGCTCTGTTTCCTCTGGATCTCGAAACTTCTCTCCCCAGCTCCCGCTCCGGCCTCCAGTCTCTCTATCACTTGGGAGACTTGGAATTCCACTTCTTGAAGCGGCCGGCGTTGCTGTCAACAAAATAAAATACACAATTTTTACATGAAGAAAAGTATACTTCTGAAGGATTTTATTTGGTGGATATTAAGAGAAATGGTGCTTACAGGATCTGGCATCATTTCTTCGGGATTATTTTCCATTATTTTGTTGGTTTTTACTGATTTAGATATATCTGCAATGCCCTCCGCCATCGTGGCAAGATTCTGTTTTATTGTAAACGTCACTGAAAGCTTGTCAAGTATAAATAAACAGAGATGGTGCAATATGAGTGAGGTGATAGAATAATTTTGTAACGTCTGTCGAATGTTTTGATACGCAATGCCTTAACCACACACCTCGAGTATTGTGTCGGTGTCCCATCCATTATTTCCGAATATTATTTTGAGCACATCCTCAAATTTTATTCAATCTATTTTTTTCCACCAGTAAGAGAGTCAAATTTGTGACGATGTCCACCCTCCCAATCGCATAAGTTTGAATTTTTTGTGAAAGTGAATCTGTCAAAACTGACTTCAAAATAAAATCTGAGGTGAATATTATTGTCTAATACAAGTTTTTTTATAGGAACGTTTTACTAACTGAGCTTTCCACCGAACTACATTTTCTAATCGTGAACATTTTGTTGTGATTACATATACCAACATTTTTGAAAAACGTTTATCTTTTGCTTTAACCTTCAATTTCAGCAGGAATAAATTGGATAAACAGTTATAGATGTGGATGTCACTGACCATTTTTTTTTAACATTTACATGTTTTCTGTAGGTACCTACTAAATAAAATTTTAATTACCTTGTGGCTAGTGGTCTTACATTTGCCAGTAGTGTAGCAGCAGCACAATAAAATCAGCTGATGTTTCGTATTTGTTTAGCCAACATAACAAAAACTAATGCAAGTTTTCCGTGATTTTCTTTGTTTCTAGTTGGCCAAGCCCAAGGGCACCGAGCCGGTGCGGCCCAGAGTGCACTTTATTGAATTTCTGTCAAACATTGTCTCCAAACCCTGGACGCTACAATTCTTCATAATTTAACTCGTGCTAACACCCCGAAACAACAATGAATGAAAATGGGTGTATACATTTGAATAATTTCAAAGCGGCCAAAGGTACACAGCCCTATAAAGTTGTGCACGCATTTTTCGTAGCGTGCACTTCGTACGAGGCGAGATGCTACAAGGTACCTTTTGTTTTATATTTTTTCTTTACACCCTCACATACTCTACTATCGATGATACTATTTATTTAATACTTAAAAAATACATAATACTCTGTCTTGATCTATTTTATCGATAAACCCTAAATATTTCTTGGAATCGTGTCCCGTTTGAAATGTCTCGCAAACAGCTGATATGTTGTTTTGGAATATTATAATGCGTGGAAATACAAACAAAAATAATTTAATCTCTGATTTTATTATTATATAAATGTACTTAATTATTGATGATGATTTGTAAGCTAATTGTATTTGTAATTATTTATTGCACACTATAATTTATATGCTTTATGTTATAAAGAGCGTGCCCATTGATTTTTACAAGAATTCAGCCTTTGCCAAGTTATATCATGGTGCCTCGCAATCTGTTTTCTATGGAGGGTGGTTCCTTGAACTAAGTGGTTGATACGAGGCTGACCAGCCATTCTTTAAAATTGACCCACTTTGTCCTATGGCACTTACTCATTGTATACCTATTTCTTCAACAAAAAACTTCATTGCATACTTACAGTAGAGCCGCGCTAGTCCCAACTCTGCCTAATCCGTTGATCGCGGTATTCCGAACGACCTCGCACCCAGGAATTATGATAATAAGCCATGCTGCCGCTGTGGAGGCATTTAACAAATGCATTCAATGGGCTGACAAAAACGGCGTGTCAAGTCAGGTTGCTGCGGCGATTGCGAAGTGATGTTTTTTCTCTAATAATTGCCAAATCAAAGCAAAAGTCAATGCCAGATTTTCTTGTTCCAAAGAAGTATGCAGAAGGAAATATGTAGGACAATTGAAATATTTCTTCCTTTTTTCATTTGAATTACGATCGAAGATTGCTTAAATAAATAAAACACAAACAAATCTTTTTTTTTTCACCTTCATAGAATTTGTCCCATACTATAATCCAAACACCCTGTTATTTCGAACCCTCCTGTGTTTTAGGGGTTCGGATTAACAAGGCTCTACTGTATTTTACTTCATGGCATATGCGTTAGTATGAGAAACCACTGTCTGAACAAGCCATCTATTTAGTTGTGTTTGTTTTGTGTCGCAGGCCACATCATGTCTCTGCTTCACGTGCAGCTCGCCAGGTCCGCGCCTGCACTCCTGCCTGCACTGCATCTTCTTTGGTTGCTATGCGGGGCACATACAGGACCACTCCAAGCTGAAGAAGCACTTCCTGTACGTGGATCTGTCGCACGGGAATGTATACTGCGCGCAGTGCCAGGACTACATCTACGACAGGGAGCTCATGGAGATAGCTAATCTCAACAGAGTCAAGGAAACTGGGTACGTTATTTATCTAGGGTGATTCCCCTGTTTCATTTGCAATTTAAATTCATTCTAATCTGTTATTCATGATATTATTTCAATTACTTGTAGAACACGAGTTACGAGAAAGTGTAGTTACGTAGTTACGAGAAAAGTATGGAGTGATCAGATTGAGGAGATTGTGAAAGGATGGGATGTACAAAGTGAGCGTAAAAGAAGAAAATGTATGAAAAAGGTGATGGATATGAAGTAATTGCAAGAGGTATGTAAGGATAGCAAGAAATGGAGGCAGCTCTGCAGAGGCTCTGGCCACCCCTAGAGAAATGGTGACAGAGTTACAGTTAAAAAGCTATTTTTGTAGCTGTATTCAGCTGCCATTCCGCTAAGAGTGGTCAGTACCTCCATAGATGTGTCTCCACTTTTTTCTATTCTTCTATACTTTTTTCATCTCCTCGATGTTTATTGCCGTTTTGTAATGGATGTTGTCTTTTTTTAGGTCACTTGGACTGAGCGCACCTTACACTCCATGGCTTCCTGACGCTAACGAAGTGGCAGGCTTAAGGAGGCTGCGTAAACGCAGGGTCATTAGTCCCGTGACAACTATTGGTTTACGTGGACTCCAAAACTTAGGTTCTACTTGTTTCATGAATTGCATAGTTCAGGTAAGAGAAAATCTATTACTTACAGTGATGTTCATTTACTCCCATTTAATTAGGGTGAATTAAAGATGGCCCTTCTTTCCATATACTTAAACATGTTCAGATAGCTGAGATATACACAAACACATGCCAGCTGTTTGGAACACATTCTCTCGGCAGCCGCACATCAGTTGTATATAGGTGTAAGGTTCTCATATGTTTTTCCTTATTTTTCAGGTTAAAGTCGCTAGGCTCTGGTTATAAAAAAACCCTAATCATGAATCATCTTTACTAGTTTTCAATATTATTATAATGTTAATTTTGTATTTCAGGCTCTCATTCATACACCTCTACTGAGAGAGTATTTCCTTGGAGAAAAGCATAAATGCAAAGTCCCTTCAGGCGGTCCCGGCAAATGCTTAGTCTGCGAAGTCTCCAAGTTATTTCAGGTAAAATGCCTTCTTTCTTATTTCATATTTTCTTCTCCTTCTAACAAAGGTCGTTAATCATCATAGCTACAATTTTATTGCCATTTAACTTTTATAGAAATAGTTTGTACAATTCTTTCAACAGAAGATTTCTTGTGGCCTTGCTGGACCTATACCATTAACCATTGTAAACGCAACTAAGCTACACATATAGTGAAACTTCTTGCTGTGTTATCCCCAAGGGTTTCGCATGTGGCGCGTGGAACCTATTTATTTTTACAGGTAAGGGGGCCAGCCTTACGCCAACCACTTCAATTGAAGTGGGAGTTTCCCAGCTCCTGAGGGGGCTGGTACTCATTTCTTGTGAGGGCTGAGTAAACCTTGCCGGTTTTTTTTTTTTTTTTAATAAACACCGTAATAATAATAATAATAATATTAGGATGATTTATTTGGTGAGCGCTGTTTTTGTGTGTATCACACCTCAAGAGCCCTCTGCGAGCTTGGTCGTCGCTGTAGAAAGCGCCAATTCTCAAGCAAGACCCAGTTGTTGTAAGGTTGGATGGACCTTTCAGTGACCGGTCTTTGGTAAAGATTTATGAATTTTTCAACTCAGCGAAGAGCACATTCGAAATATGAATGGTATATTTTGTGTGCTCCGCCGGGATCCGAATCCACAACCTTCCATTTACGAGTCCGAAGTGTTGACACTACGGACTACGGACCGGTCCAAGATGCCAACGACACGCGGTGTACCTGAGCGGTCACCCATCCAAGTACTGTCCGCGCCCAATGTTGCTTAACTTCGGTGATCTATGGGAACCGGTGCTTTCAACATGGCTAGCGTCGTTGACAGAGGACCGTAATGGTAAACCATGACACCCTAGGTGGGATCGGCATGAAATGCAACCACTCTACCAACTGAGCTATCGACTGGCCATGTATGTATTAGTTTATCCGCCTTTGTAGGTGATTTCTCACCTCCAGGACAAGAAGGTCCTGACCAGTTATTTCTCTTTAGTTGCTTGCACCGACAGCTGTTGAAGTATGTATTATTAGGAGAAGAATGAAGAATCTATGGTCATGGCTAAGGAAGAGATAATAATTGTATCCCCCTATAAGGAGTGAGAGATACACAATAGCATGTGTGGGTAGGATAGTTATTCATGAACAGATCGGACCACTGCCAAGATAGTAGAAGCTTGTCTGCCAATTTCCTATTTTAATTTATGTTTTATTGTAAAAAAAACTGGAAATATTTACCTGTTGTTTTGTCTTTTGTAGGAATTCTATTCTGGGTCTAAAACGCCGCTAATCCTCCATCGCTTACTGCATTTGATATGGACGCACGCTCGCCATTTGGCCGGCTATGAACAGCAAGATGCTCATGAATTTTTCATCGCAACTCTGGATGTCTTGCATAGGTTTGTAATATTGGGATTATGTTTTAATATCACTCAAAAAAATGTATTTATTGTCAAATGTGATTATTTATTTGTTGTTTAATTGTTGTATTTCTAATTAATAATCTGGGGAATTAAATTGTGCACAAGGTCACCATGAGCAGTTTCATCAATTCAGCATTTCATATATTACAATGCTCACAAATTTTTATTAAGATGTTATATTATTTGCAGACATTGTCGGAATGGAATGGAAGAACCTACACCAAAAAAAGAAGGAAGCTCCGGCTGTGACTGCATCATAGATCAGATTTTCACTGGAGGCTTGCAAAGCGACGTGGTGTGCCAATCATGCAGTGGTGTTTCCACCACAATCGATCCATTCTGGGACATCTCTTTGGATGTCGGAGGACCAGGCTCTCTTCAAGGATGCCTAGAACGCTTCACCAGAGCCGAGCATCTAGGTTCCAGTGCCAAAATCAAATGCTCCAACTGCAGAGCTTACCAAGAATCCACCAAACAGCTTACTCTTGAAACACTTCCCATTGTGGCGAGCTTTCATTTGAAGCGTTTTGAACATTCTAGTCAAATTGACAGGAAGATTTCTACGTTTATTTCGTTTCCGGCCGAATTGGACATGACACCATTTATGTCGAGCCATAAACGACAGCAAACGGCCGAAGCGAGATCCCGGCATCATAATAATAATAATAATGCCGAGGCTTCTGGGACGCAAGCTGGGGATCCGTCCATCTTCTCGGATAATCGGTATTCCTTGTTTGCCGTTGTGAACCATTTGGGATCGCTGGATGCCGGCCATTACACGGCCTACGTGAGACAGATGCAAGGTTGTTGGTTTAAGTGTGATGATCACATGATCACAAAAGCTTCTTTGAGAGAAGTTTTGGATAGCGAAGGGTAATTATTTTTCATTACATTTAACTTATATTGTGTTTAAAGGCACTTTAGTCTTACAAATTAAATTAAATTAGGCTGATTTATTTGGTGAGCGCTGTTTTTGTGTGTATCCAGTGTATCACACCTCAAGAGCCCTCTGCGAGCTTGGTCGTCGCTGTAGAAAGCGCCAATTCTCAAGCAAGACCCAGTTGTTGTAAGGCTGGATGGACCTCTTGATGACCGGTCTTTGGTAAAGGTTTATGAATTTTTTAACCCAGCGAAGAGCAAATTTGAAAGTATAAATGGTATATTTTTTGTGCTCCGCCGGGATTCGAACCCATGACCTTCCAGTTACGAGTCCGAAGTGTTACCACCTGGACTACGGACCGGTCAAAACAATTACTCAGATTTAATTAATGGATTTTAGATTTAGATCACTTAACTCAGAAAATTAGTCATTGTCACATTTTCTTTATTATTATTTTATCATACATTTATCCTTTACTATTATCACTTGAAAATATGTTTAGGGTCATTTTATTCATTATTTCTTGCACTCTTATCTTCTCACACAGAATACCTTAATCTATAATCTAAGTTGCAGAGGTATAGTGACATTTGAGGCCCATACACTGACAAACAAATTTAGGTAAAGTAAGCAAGAGCTTACACACTCTGCAATGGGTTTGATCCCCACCAAGAGTGTTAGAAATACAGTTTTCTGTATCGGTGTTTATTTTAAACCTGAACATACTAATGGCAAGGTTTATTCAGCCTTATCAAGAAATAAGAACCTTCCCCTCTTCTGGAGCAGGGAAACCCCACTCTAAACAAAGTAGTTGGCATGAGGCTGCCCCCTTTATCTCCAAAAGTAAATATATTACACTTGCATATGTATCTCTTCGAGACAACGCGGTAGAAGTTTTCACTATATGTGCAGCTTGGTTGCGTTTTTGTATTTTGTCACTCATAAGTTGGTATAAGTGTGAATTTTACCGTTTTAATATTGAATGTTAATAATTTGTTCCAGATATCTCCTCTTCTATCATAAGACTGTGCTGGAGTACGATTGTGATGAAATTTAGACTGTGTATCATAGGATATTATTGTTCATCCTGTCATATGACTGCGTCGCTTCTCAATGATTAGCGAGAGAGCGATGTTAACCATGTAAGAATTATATAATATAGACATTGACTATCGTCTTGACTTATATCTCAAATCTTTGCCAATAAATAAATAGGCGTTATGTAATGGGTCCTGCTTGGCATGTAGATCTGCATTATTTGTACGGAGTGCATTCCTCACAAGACCCACGTATGATGTGAGTTTCATTTGTGTGTAAAACTCTGCTATTGTATCAGCCTATCAACTATAATCCTGTTTCTATGGACTGCTAGAATTCTACAAATGTTTAATGTTCTTACTATTTTGTTATGGGTGCGTTTGGGCAGCTCGATTTTGCATAGTAAATATTTCATAGTGAAAATGCCCCAATTGGTCAAAAGCAACCATCAAATCTGTTAAACGAGGCTAAGATGCCTGTAAAGTTACACCAAAATGCATTCTGATTGACAATACCTCAGCTAACTCGTATCTCAGCTAACAGTAATCGTATCTCATGCAGGCGGCACTTGATGACCATAAGCGTGTGTGGATTTACAAATCCAACAACCTGAGATGGCTTACGTTGCATCAGTGCCCTTCCAAACGCATCCTATAGACTTGTTCTCCAAGATAAATCTCGACGTTTCAACCTTAACCATAACGCTTTGTCAAAAAAATATGGAAACTAAGACACTGCCTTGAAGCGTTGCTTTAGTTTCCATGTATTCGATAGCTCAGGTGGTAGAGTGCTTGCATTCCATGCCGAAAGCTCGGGTTCGAATCCCACCGAGGGTGTCAGAAATGATTTCCCGTTTCGGTGTTTATTTCAAACCCCAAAATAAAATACCGGCAAGGTTTACTCAGCCTTCACAAGAAATGAGTACCAGCACTCTCGGGAGCTGGGAAACTTCCACTTCAACTGAAGTGGTTGGTGTAAGGCCGGCCCCCTTACCTGTAAAAATAAATAGGTTCAACTCGCCACATGCGACCCCTTCGGGGATAACGCGGCAAGAAGTTACACTATATATGTAGCTTAGTTGCGTTATTATTTGGCAAGGGCTATGGTTAAGCTTCATAATTATACAGTTTAAACGTGGACTATAATTGTTTAATTCAGAACTATTGTTTACAATAATTGTTCTAAATCTAAATCTAAATCTAAGCTGCAAAGATATGTATCATTTGAGATTCATATTAAATGCATTCCCACAAGCAGACATGCATAATTTCGCGCTTACACATGCTGCATGTGGACCTACAATATAAAAACCCCAATCTCAAATGAACATAAGCCCTGCAACTCTTGCCGACCTTCCCTGAAGCAGGGGTGACATTGGCAAAGTGAATTTTTAATTGTTAATTGTTGTAATAAGAAATAATGTATTGGTGAGTTCAGTAGGGATTTTTTTAAACAAGCAATCCTGATTCTTTTTGACTTCATTGTCAGGAAAGTTTCTTATCTTCTTCATTATGGAATAGATAATTGTTTTACACTTCACATCATTTTAAAATTAATTTCATCGTTATCTATCTAAATGAATTAATGGAGTCGGCACAAATGACAACATGGCCAGGTCACTAGGTTAACTAATCTTGTTATTAGTTGCTAAGGACCCTAATGACACAAAACTGTGTGATTGAAAATCAAATTTAGAACATCCGTTCTATTATAACTTTATCCCTTAGTGAGAATTATCTTTTAAACTGCTAAGATTATGGGCTGTATAAACATTTATAAGTATCAGATTCCAACAATACTTCACTAAGTTATAGAAATTAAATTTTAATTATTATTTCTTTAAATTTGTGATTTTTTTTTGCTTAGTATTGTTTATACAACCTACCCTTAATCACTTTGAAATGCCATATTTATCAGTATTATTTCATATTTTTAATAAATAATTCCGAGCGTGCATTTTTGACTTGTTTAAATCTTTCAATTTTGACCTTGACTGTTTGAATTTTGAATGTGTTGAAAGGTTTAACAGATTTTTTTGACACTGTATATCACTCATCTCATACCATCATATATCTTATACAGTATACTCCTTCATTGTCTATACTTGATTTCTAGAAAAATGGCTCTCATAATCTACAATTGGCCTTTTTTGAACAGACATAATGTATTGTACACTCTAGCGAGGTCTGAATTGAAATACATTTTTATGAAATTAAAATTAGCTCAGTTCAAACACTTACACAATTTGAATTGGCATAGACAATTGCCAGCGCTATCAAATTAGGTAAAATATTTTTTTATAATATCGTTGAACATTTGTGTTTAATGCGAGTGGGCTAGAGTTTGATTCCAACAAGGGTTTTTGACATGTTGTAGTTTTTTCATGCTGCAGTGTTTTTTGGAACCAAAATCATAGTATTGGCAAAGTTTTATCAGCCTTCACAAGAAATAATAATCTCCCCCTTATTGTCTATGCCTTTAGAATGCAATGCAATAAAATAATAGGGAGTATGTAAACTGTATTTATTTTGTCATTCATGTAATTTCCAATACTTGCCATTTAAAAAAATGTATTGCTATAAGTTAGTAATACTTCAATCAACTTTCAGATGAGTTGTATAGAAGCAATGGTGATAATATGTTTTTTTTGTAAATGAGATAAATCTATGGAAACAGGTAGAATGCCCTCATTTCCTGTGTTTCCATATATTTATGTAATTTTTGAGAAAATCTTAGATTGTCACCTTTGGTTATATCAATCGACTATTCTTTACGCTTAACGCCCCCCTATGTTTAAATGTAAGACCCCATACAGACAAGGACAGGGTACTGGTGTATTGGCTTTAAAGTTGCGTTCAAAGCTAGAGGGATAGCGTTTGAACCCAGCTATGAATGTCAGACATTTCCCATCTCTATGTTTTCCTCAAGTCCGAATCTCAGTACCGGCAAGTTTCACTCAGCCTTCATAAGAAATGCGAACCTGGTTCCTCTCAAACTTTACTTACTTTCTCCGGCATACAAGCCTTGAAGGCTCAGGGCTTCGCGCACCATAATCCTCCAGGACTCTTTGTCTTTGGCTGCTTCCCTTCATAGTCAGAAGCATGGAAATAAGCATAAATATTTTTGTTTTAATGAAACTTCAAGAGGTCTCTGCATGCTTGGTCGTGACTAGTAAATGCCAACTCAAGTAAGACCCAGTTACTGTAAGGCTGCATAAACCTCTACTGTCCTTATTTGTAATGGCTGTAAGAGAAGAATGTTCTTTTTATAAAATACTGACTGGGATATTATCCGCGCATGTAGGAGCAGTTGAAATCTTATGAATGTTAAGTTAGAAAATAATTCACTATTAAATAATGAATATATCTCATTCGAGTTCCATCTGTTAACAGTTTAACTAAATTATATTAATAAGTGAGACAACATGGGCCATGTGATGAAATTTTGAATACAAGCGCATGCACTGTGAACTACAAACCACACTCAGCCTCCATAAGAAATGAGAACCTGCCCCAAGAGCAGGGAAACCACGTCTTCAAGTATAGTGGCCGACGTAAGGCTGGCCTCCTTACCTGTGCAAATAGGTTTCACTCACCACATTCAACCATAAAGTTTACCCATGTATTCACCAATCTTACTACCACTTCCCTTAGGCCTCGCTGGCGCTTAGATTGATTTTTATTTGTGAAACCTACGTTTGTATAAAACCATTCGAAGCGCTAGTGAGGTTTTAAGGTTTAGTAAGATTGATGAATAAGGGGTTATGTTTCATAGTTTCATCACATGAGCCCCGTAATCTAGCCAGGAGCCTAAAACATGACTTCTCATTGTATACCGATCAAAATTAGTTAATAATTACAATGTGTACATTTTTGTATAGTATTTTTTGTATGTTAGTTGTAATTTTCATATACTTAGACATTTTTTATACTTTGATTTAATTTTTTCTTCCGTTTACTGTGATATAGATCTGATATCATTTTTGTTTGTTTTTTTTTATAATTTGAATATTCATTTGCTTTACTTGTGGTGAATTGTTTTAGAAAAAAAAAAACATTTAAATGCTGGTTTTAAATTTGACAACATAAAATGTATATTCTTTTTTAATATAGGTATGTCAAAAAAACATTTTGTAATATCCATAACGATGACTGTTTCAAACACAACTATGTCAAGTGTAGGTCTACTAAAATAAGATGACTTAATATTTTGTGGGCTACTAATTTCTTTATTTTTGTCAAAGGTATGGTATAAAGGAATATTTCTTTAAAGCTACCCGCATTTCCGGGAAGCAATTCTAAAATACCCCAGAATTGTTTCAGAACCTATCAGACAAAACATATTGTCTTTTTTTAAGGTATTTGCTACACCCTATTATTTAACCTTTTAGAAGTTCTGGATAAAATAAAACTTGATAATTATGAGGTCTTAAAATGCCATATTGAATCCAAGGTGCATCGTTACTAAGGTCTTGACATTATTCAATTGTATTGTCCGGTCGACAGCTTAGTTGGTAGAATGAATACGTTTAAGCCAGAGGGCTAGGATTCAAATCTTGCCAGAGGTGACAAATGCGAACTCACATTTCAGAGCTTTCTTCAGAATAATTGTAGCGTTCTCAAGGGTTACTAAGCCTTCACAAGAGAGAACACATGTAACCCCTTGGGGGACAATGTGGCAAGAAGTGGTACTACGTGTGCAGCTAGTTGTGTCCTGTCTATAAATACTCAGGACAAGGACAACCCTTTTTTTAATCTTTTTGCTTACTGTCCTTGTATGTTTTGGAATTATGACTTACCTCTGTTATAAATGGATAAAACATATAACATACCACTCAACTATCTACTCTTCAAATGTGAAACAATGAGCTTCATGTGAAACTGAATGTGAATAAACGTAAAACAATATGAAATCTGTTTTTTTTTTATTATTTGAAGACTTGAGAAATATGTACATTAAACTTTCAGAGATGCTCAAAAGACTTGGGACAAATGAGCTTGGAATACTTGCGACTTTATCCTGCCAGGTTGTTGAGGAGATAGCTAACCAGTGTTTTGTTATTGGTTGCTGAAAACCCTAGTCACCTAGACCTGTGATGTCACCCAGTGGAGGAAAAATAAGAACATTTACATTACCATTTTATTTAATCTCTTTTACTCGTGACGACTTCCTATTCTTATAATTTCACTGACGTGATAAATTATTCCCTGTTTATTTTCTTCAAAAATAAGAAATTTGACTTCCTTTCTGGACTCCTCGTAGACCTCGGACAATGATCCGTCACATATTCGCTTAAGCTCTTTGAAAGATCCTGTAATCCCTTTAACTGGTTGCTTCTGGAGTTCAAGATATGGGTAACTCTAATACATCTTATTCATCATGATAATGAAGAGGAGGATAAGTATTTCAATTAAATATAATAGAAAATAAACACTTTTGAAATGCATTAAGTATATTATATTAACTAAAAAGAAAACAATACTCTTATGTGTTAATCTCGCAATGTGATCAACTTTTACATTGAGAAATTATACAGTAGCGAGCAGAACTCCGAAGAAGTCGCCCACAGAGGAGACGAAACGTAAGCTGAAAGTCTTCAAGAAAGAAAAAAAAGAAGAAGACAAGCAAAAACATGGACCACGGTCAAAACCCGGAACCAGAAAATCAAGCATGAGAAATTATAGTTACATTTCCTATAGTGAAAATAAATATACAAACTGTGGTCTCTAGACAATCCAGTGTGATAAAACGCAGAGGCAGGCATCCCATACAGGCACATGTACCTATGGAATAGGTAACAGAAAAATGCATTTAACCCTGAAACTAATGGCAAAGGCCGTTACAAATATTCTCTTCGCTGGGTTGAAAATTCATATACCTTTACCAAAGACCGGTCACCAAAGATCCATCCAGCCTGGTCTAACAACTGGTCTTGCTTGAGAATTGGCGCTTTCTATAGCGACGATCAAGCTCGCAGAGGGTTTTTGAGTTGTGATTCACGCAAAAACAACGCTCATCAAATAAATCATCCTAACAATAAAAAATGGAAAAGTTTTTCTTTTGAAATGTATTTGCCTCTGCCTAGAGCACACACTTTTAAGAGACCACTGTAATTACTCGAGTTCAACAATACATCTACACAGCTTCTCCCTTCCTCTTCAACTCTTCCAACTTCTCACGTCGGATAACCTCAACAAGTCTTGCTTTAATTTGCGTTACATCTTGCCCATGCCTCAGGTTGTGTTCATAAGCCTGCAGCAACTGATTCTTCTCCAATTCTGGAAGCCTCTCATACAGAGGCATGGACAGTTCTTGATCTATGTCGTTTTCTTCACGCAGGACCAAGAAATATATGAGGAATATTGAAGTTGATGCAATTACAACATATATTTCGTACCACAGGGGCTCTCGACTCCCAGGCCTAACGCCTGTGCGGGATGTAGACGCCTTGTATTTTTCAGCTTTGCTGCCAATGTATGGTAGAGGTTTATCATTTATTTCTGCTTCAATTACTGCCTCCTTGTGAGAGGCCAGTGATCTCTTCTGGGAAATATTTGTCGTTAGCTTCGAGGTGTTCCAGAGAGACCTGAAAAAAAAAGTTTTTATTAGGGTTTCTTGACTAATAGCTTGGTTTGAGGCTGACACCACGCTGTGCAAACTTCCCGGAAAACATCTCTCCAGCATCATTTAAAAAAATGTTTCACTTTTGCCAATGCCACCCGGTTTCAGGGAGAGGCGGTAGGAGTTGCAAGGGTTATGCACAAGTGAGGTTTGGTTTACTTTGTAAGTACACACATAACATGTGTAAGCGTGAATGTACACATGTCTGCCTGTGAGTATTAAGTATTTACTTAAACCTTAAATGTCAATATATATTTGCAACTTAGATTATAGAGATTACAGATGGACATAATAAATTATGCTAGTTACTGATCTGTAGTATAAGTTGCAAAGATACATTAAAATTGAAGATTAAAACTTGATCAATTTCGCGCTTACTGCATGCGCCCTTTCAAAAGATAACTATAACTTCAAATGACAAAGTTTAGTCGAATAGGAGTTTTAGGCTTACATGGACGGTGGTTGACAACGGAGAGTTGCTTTCCGGGGCCTGTTGCGTGATGTTATCATCATGACGCTGAAGAAGCCCATTTCAGATAAGTATGAAAAGTCAACAGATTCCGGAAAGCAGCTCTCGAGGGTGAAAGCACCTTTCCCTGAAACAAGAATGGGTGGTCTCGCAGGTAGTGAGCCTCATCCCAAACGAATGATGATATTCGGTGAGATGTTCATTTGTTATTTTGGTCAAACGTCGGACCATTTTTCTAATTTATACAAAAAATAATAATGTATCTTGAAAACCTGCATAAAGATGACCCAATACGTAAGCTTTGCATTTTCAACATCTTTATATTATGTTTTGTGGACTTTTAACATAAATATTTTAAGTCTACGTCGTAATTGAAAAATTCGTATGCAATGACATAACTGGACATAACCTTATTTTCAAGCGACAAACGTCAATAATAATCGTACTTTTCTTCTTTTAAAAAATGCAAGTTTAGAAATTATATTAAAATATTTGAACCGGAAATGAAAGTGTGCTTCCATTTTTTTTATGGATAGGCATGTATAGGTACCTACATACGTATGTCTTGATAAATAATGGTAAATTTCCATTAAATTTCAATGTCAATTTCAGTGGTAAATTTAAATGGAGTTGTGACAAAAAAGTATGACGTCACCACAGAGCATTTTGTGTTGGTTTGCCATGGACCTATGGCCATGGTCAAGTAGGATTGAAACCTGCGTCTGAGATTGTAACAAGATGGTGATGGGTAGATGGAATCAGCCGAAAATCTCTCATTTCGCAATCATCTCCCGATCACAACATACTTCGAAATAGGGGGCAAGACGAACTAATAAAAAAATGTGGTTTGCTTAGTTGTGAACAAGCATCCTGTGTGACTGCAGGGTTATCTAGGATTCGGCGCATATACCTATATTCTAATGTGTCTCGGTACCTATCCCAAAAGACCCTTCAACCAAATAACAATCCACTGCCACTTGCCAATTATAATATGGTTCTGCATACAGAAAGAAAGTGAGGACCATTGACTATAATAACATGTGAGGACCCTAATCACCAAAACGTGTGACCTTGTATCTCCAAAAGAATTTTAGGATCCTCCTTTTTATATCTAACACAATATTTCAGAAATATTACAAAAATCCTTTAATTGTACTCCGTTGTGAACTTAGGCACAGATTGGGATGAGACCGACTCCTCATAGTGTATAAATTAAATCACTTTTGTCAATCCTAATCCTCTTTCAGGTAAAGGTAGCAAGAATTGTAGAGACTAGAGTTTATGTTCATTAGAGGTATTTTTTAAAAACGCATGCAATATGTGTATCCTTATGAGCAAGAATCTTACATAATATTCAATATTTTATCTTTGCAACTTAGATTATACTTACATAGTTGCAATAAATATTAACCTACTATGTTGCTTATTTTTGTGAAACAGCTATATTATGAAGCCAAGTAAGTAACAAGATTTTTGTTGTCACGACAACCAAACAAACAAGATTTTTGTCCTTTGTCATATTTTTACAAAAACAAGCTCTTGTAAATTTTTGTAAAAAAATATTAAATGGCATTGTAAGAAGTCATTACTTTAATTTTATTTTAATCATCTTCAATACTTAAGCTTGAGCAAGCTGCTTTTTATTTTGACTTGTTTTAAAAGTAGAGAGATAAATCAAATCAAAGGAAAATGTCAGATCGCCTACATTTAGAATGGCCGAGTAAAAGAATACCTCCGGGAGGAGCATTCCATAATCATAGAGTAGAGTATACACCCGAGACTCAAGCTATGATAAAAGGTAAAAGCTTACTTAGGTACATCTTTATATACAAAAACAATACTGTGAGAGCTCATTTACATCTGTTTGCATTTAGAATATATATGATTGATGTTTGCATTTCAAATAACCAACAGAGTCAAGTCAAAAGGCAATACAAAACTATGACATGACGCCTCACCAAAGAATTTTGTAATTTTCCGATTATACACATTGTAAAGAGAAATCATTCTAAAAAAATGGACTTATTTTTTTTTCAGTATTAATGGATGAATCCAAATTGACTCTGTTGCAACGTAAAAAGGTGGATTGGTGCTTGAGAACAGGCGAGTGTTTGAATGATTTAAAGTTTGATGAGAGGCGCAGAAAAAGCACTTCGGCCAAGCATGGTAATCCACCCAGGCCAAGAACTTCAAGACGGAGATCTTTGTCAGCCATTAAAGTGTCGGGAGATTTTGAAAGAGAGCGGTAAGTTTATGGTTTCTACAATCATTATTATCACTGACATGACAACTGGGGTAGTTTTTGGCCCTCTTGATCAACCCCCATCCACCGCTATATTTTTTTTAATTTTAATGAATGAAGGTTGAATTTTAAAGTCAGAAGAAAATTGTCTGCCTTGAAATTAGTTGAACCAGTCTCAAGTTTAATATTCTATAGATGGCAGCACTTAATTTTGAATGGACTTAGAACATTTTTTAATTTGGAACTTTTTTCTTGGTGAGCAAATGTCAGTCTTGCATGGGACTGCCTTCCTTAACAACCAATTATAAAATATTTGTTTGCCTTTTCCCTAGCAACCTGGCCCGGTGATGCCACAATATTGTCTTTGTCAATTCACGTGCAGGCCTCATTTGACAAAATTTAACCTACCTATTCCTTTGGAAATAATGCCAGTTTACAAGAAGTCTGCTCCTTATATTTTTATATTTCACAGGTATCGACCACATCAACCAACAGAAGATCGTGAAACTGTAAAAGAGCGTCTCCAAGAGATAATGGAATTTGGTAAAAATGCATCCACAGGCTCCTTTGACAAAACAAAATCCAAAATGTTGGAGAATAGAACAAAAGTAAAATCTGTTTTACCGACTGCAAAAGAAATGATGCTCGATCGTAAGTATAGAATTTATGTACACGGCTATAAAATAAAAAGGATAAGAATATGCATGAAATAAATCATTTATAAGCTACAGGATTTACGTGGGTTTTATAAAGTCCTTTATCATTATACTTTTATCATTTTTATTATTATACTTTTATCATTTTTGTCTTTTTGTTTCTTTATTATCATTAATGTTGAATTATTGATAAATGTTACAAGAACAAACTTTAAAGCTGTATTTATGGAATTTCTGAAGATACATCTTTTTGGTTTGTTTAAACTGTGAATAGTTGAATTTACCTATAAAACTAAATAAAAAAACAAATCTTCAGGTAGAGTTGTTATCATCCAATCGGGCTTTTCAATTTAACTAAGTTTTTTTTTTTTTCAGTTTTGAGTCAAATACAAGAGCGGGCTGAATGGTTGGAAGACATGGAAGCTTTGGGAGAGGGAGTCAAACACAAGGAAGCCATTACTGATCAAATTGCAGAACGATTGAAAAGGATTGAAATCTTGCAAGCATCTAGCGGAGAAGCGTTTGACATTTCAGACAAAGCCAGTCTAAAAGATTCTTCAAAAAGCATACTCGTACATAGTCAAAGAAACAGTATCATATCAGATAATGATGTTAAAAGTCCTCAGATAAAAGCTCCATTGCAATGTGCTTCTTCACATACAATAAGTTCTGAAAGGAAATTTATACATGATGACAGAAAATCTTCATCCCGTTCTACTTGTAAAAGTGTTTCTTTGCAATCGCAGAAGAAGCAGTTGGACAAAGTTGCTTTCACAAAGAGGCAAGAAAGTATTTCAGATTTTTCTCTTTCATGTCGGTCTTATTCACCTAAAGCTAGAACTGAAAAATAAAATAAAATAGGTACATACTTAGTTATGCTTGATAATAAAGATAAAAAATATGGAAATGAATTTCACAAAGGGTATTTTTAAAAAAAGGTGTATATTTGTCTTTTTTTAAACAATATTGGAAACTACATATCTACTATGTTTTGAATTGATTTATGTCAATATGGACAAATACTTTTTACTGGAACTGTGTTTTTAATTTGAATTTTATCTTTTTTGTACTTACATATTACTTACTTAGTACCTACTGTACTTCAATGAAATGTCACCGCTAATACTGGTAACATTATCATTAGAAGTAAGTACCTTTATAAAATTCATACTATGTAATGAATAAAATGTATTATTTTGTAAGTGAGAACATATAGTAAAATACGAAATACATATTGTATGGCTATAGTATCCATATACCTATGTAGTGAGTTTGTTGGTGACAATGATTGTAATTTGGTATTTCCTCATAGTCAGTGGTAAGTACATAATCTATACCGACTAAAGTGAACATAGTACATATGTGACTACATAGATCCCTTCAACATGTAGAGTGGTATTGGAGACCAAAAAATACCTATATATTAATTTTATGATGAGAAAATCATTCTTCTATATTATATACTGTTGAAATCAATGGTTGAAATGGACTTTCTAAGAAGTATGATTGGGAAAAAACGGAGTGATAGGGTGAGGAATGATCTTTTGTAAGAGAAGAATGTGGTGTAAGAAAAGTGTGAAAGTAAAGATTAAAAGAAGTTTGTTAAGATGGTTTGGGCATATGGAGAGAATGAATGAGGAAAGACTGACGAAGAAAGTATACGTTGCAAGAATAGATGGATGTCAATAAAGGTAGAGGAAGACCGAGAAAGGTACATGGATGGACCAAATATCCGAAATTGCGAATGAATGGAATATCCAGAGTCATAATAAAAGAAGAGCCTGTATGAAAAAGGTTATGACTCTGGAGGAAATGAAAGAAGTATGTAAGGACAGAAAGAAATGGCGGTTGATCTGTAATGTTGGCGGCTAGGGCTTGTTAAATTGGAATTTGTTTTCTGTTTATTTTTGATGATATTATTATTTACTGATTTATAAAATTTAATTTGTCATGTATGTTCCTTGACTTATAGGTTGGTATGCGGCTGACCACCCATGCTATAAAAATGGTTCACTTTGCCAATGTCACCCCTGTTACAGGGAAGGACGGCAAGAGTTGCAGGGTGTATGTCCATTTGAGATTTAGTTTTTATGTTGTAGGTTCACATGAGGCATGTGCAAGCGCGAACTTGTATGTGTCTGGTTGTGAGAATGCATGTAATGTGAATCTCCAATGTAACATATCTTTGCAACTAAGATTAGATTAGATTATCATCCTGTCTCTATCCACTCCAGCCTTGTTCAGCTCTCTCCTCCTTGCAGTCAGCTATATATCATCCATTCATCTCAGCTGTGGTCTACCTACTTACTCCCTACTAGGACATCCTGAGTCACCTCCACTTGATCATCATTCACCACTTTTTGTTGGTTTTTTCAACTAAGTACATGACGTGCTACTACACAATGTAAATATACTAAGTTTGAATTTTTTTCTCTTATATTTAAATAAGCAAGTGAAACCAATATTTTATTTTCAAAACTAAGGCCCGGAATATTCAAGTTTAGTAATATTGTTGTTACCTATTATTCAAAATACTCAGGTTCGAGTTAACTAAACCCGAGAATTACCGAAGTGACAAACCCCACCCCCAAATCTTGGAAATAATTACAATCCCATTCAAAAGCTTTAAAACAAACAACTGTTTATAAAAATTTAATGCCTAACCTTCATTAATCTAGAAAATGACACAAAAAATGTTCAGTTTGCTGTAATGTTCATGTATCCTAATATTAAAAAAGAACAGCTGCTACACCCTACGTATGTGACTTTATTCAGAGAATATATATCCAAATTGATTGGAATGTAAATAAGGATAAGAAACCAAACCGGGACTGTACTTCATAAAATAATTCAGTTAAATTTAATAACCCCATTGCATTCTAGTCTCTCTCCAGTCAAGTTCACTTACATTAACAGTTAACAACACTTAACGGATTCAACTGTAGTTGCATTTGACTCAAAATAAACTATATTGTATTCAAAATAATGTTCTGTGTATCTAAAACTCTATTTAAGACTTTTTTGACTCCCTTATGTATCCTTATTGGATTCAATATATTATATTGTGAAGCTAAAAACTGTTCCAAAGAACTTCAGTGAGTAAAAAATGTGCTATTTTTTATAATTTGTGTGATTCCATACCTATTCAGACAGCCATTAATTTTAGTCATTTTTATATGAATACAGTGCATTCTTTTGAGATAATGAATTAGAAGTCCCCCACTTCAACTGAAAGTGGTTGGTGTGGGGCCGGCCCCCTTACCCGTAAAAATAAATAGGTCCCGAATCGCCACATGCGACCCCTTCGGAGATAACGCAGGCAAGAAGTTACATTATATGTGTAACTTAGTTTCTTTTACAATATTCAAAATAGGATTTTTCTCGACAAGCAAGCACCACAGATCTATGTGAATGTGAATAGGATCCTAAGCAACCAACAACAAAATATTAGTTTTACCTTAAGGGTTTCACGGCCAGCCGTTAGCACTCAAGGCTTGTTTTCCAGGATCTGTTGCCGTGGTCCATCGGAGCCATAGCGAACCTCCAACCTCCTGAACCTCCAACCTCCTGAACCTCCAACTCAGATGAACCGCAGACACAGATTCCGGAAAACAACCATGAATTTTAAACATGTTTTTTGGATATGCACTCTTCTTCTCCTTCCATTTTCAGCTCCATTTCTATAAAAAATCATGACTATTTTTATTTTAAATGGGAGTTTTGTGTTTTTGTTAAGCCCTCACTGCAGGTTATTCACCCAAGTAACATTTTAGGTTTTAAAAAGGTTACAAAAAGGTCCCAAAACCTTTGTGCAGTCAAGATGTCCTTTGGCATCCTTGAATCCTTCTCTTTTCAATATTTCCTTGAATGTTAAGAAATATGCACTGCGGTCAAATTGGTCACATGTAAAAATGACACTTGAATCAATGACTTTCTAGAATAAGCATTGAGTGACAAAATAATAACATGCATTAGGAAGGATTGCCTTCCAGATGTTCATATAGCAGCTCTTATTCTTGCTCGAGGTGGTTCTAAAGGAATTAAACTAAAAAATCTAGCACAAGTTGGAAGTGTGTCTCTTTTAAGAAGATCTCTAAATGCCATTTTGGATACAAAGCTATTTGATTCTGTTTGGGTATCGACTGATCATCAATGGATAGCTGATGAAGGAACAAGAGGTGAGATTATGGGTTCTGGAGCTTTTTTTTTCAAAAAACAATCTGTTATTTTAATTATTTCGTATAAACTTTGTTTGACTAAGTAAGTACCTACTTATTTTGATTCCTGTGAATGTCTATAAATTAATGTCTTATAGCTAGGGACTGGAAAATTTCGCGATCGCGATAAAACGAATTTATTCGCGAATTTTGATGTTTTTACGCGAATAACGCGAAATTTGAGGTTTTACGCAAATATCGCGAATTTTCGTAATTTTGCTAGAAATTGTGCGAAAAAGTTGTCATGGGTCGCTTTTGCAACGCAATGATTTTGTGGGAAAGAAAAGATTCCTGCGAAAACCCTTTGCAAGGTGCAAAGCACAGGAAAATTGGTCGGTGTTATAGCTGAGGGGGCCAAGTGGGCTGATCTTTCAACGTTGAAACACGCTAGAACGCTAGACGCGGGGTTCGATCCCCGGCTAGGTCATTTGACCATAAATTTGACCCTGGTTCAACAGATGTTATCGGGTAATTATAAAGTAATATTTCATTAAAATAAACAGTAATGAAATATTAATTAATGATATTAATACCTGTTTCTGGCTAGGCAGAGTAGGTTGGGGAATTGCATTACTATTCACAAATCTATTTTGTTAAAAAAATGAATGATGAGCAGAACTTTGACCGGTCCGTAGTAAAAGTGGTAACACTCCGGACTCGTAACTGGAGGGTTGTCGGTTCGAATCCCGGCGGAGCACAAAAAATATACCATTTATATTTTTGAATTTGCTCTTCGCTGGGTTGAAAAATTCATAAACCTTTGCCAAAGACCGATCATCAAAAGGTCCATCCAGCCTTACAACAACTGGGTCTTGCTTGAGAATTGGCGCTTTCTACAGCGACGATCAAGCTCGCAGAGGGCTCTTGAGGTGTGATACACACAAAAACAGCGCTCACCAAATAAATCAGCCTAATTTTTTTGTTTTGTTTACTGTCCTGGATCATCCAAGCACACTTGAATCGCGACATCAATAAAGGAAAATACTTCAAGGAGTGAAGCTGTTGCTGGATTAGCCAAGAGCACAACTTGAGGCTTTCATAAAAGCCAACATCCCTTGGAAAAATAGATAACCCTCATCTAGAGACTCAATGCACAAAAATTGAATATTTTAAAAGGATATTGCAGTGTATTCGGAGTGTCATTAAAATATTATATTAATACTTTTTTCAATCAATGGTTTTTTGTAGTTAGGTACTCGTATGGATTCAGATGTGGTTTATTCATTGTTTTTGAAGGTACATATTGTTCTTTATATAATAAATTGTAAATATTAGTAATATTTTTTGTTTTGCAATTATATAAACCTAAATTTTGATCAAATCAACCCTAAATATTACACCGAATCTCCCCGTTTATCATGAAAAATAACGCGAATTTCCCTGTTTTCGATCAAAAATAACGCGAATTTCACAAAAAAATAACGCGAATTTCCCAAAAAATAACACCACTATTTTCCAGTCCCTACTTATAGCTCAATTTTTTTTTCTTCAAGCAATTCTTGCTTTTATGCTCTTTTAAGGAGAAGGATCTTGAACACCAATCTCTTATACATTATTGGAGGATTCCATATATTATGACAACACATACTACTGCAAGTGTGGTCATATTTTTTCTCTGATTTAGGGAAGGCCGGCAAGAGTTGCAGGGTGCATCTTCATTTAAGATTTGGGTTTTTTTATTTTATTTTAATTTTATTTTTATATATATACTCATTAAAATATAGTAAATACCTATTTTCTTTTTTATTCAGGTGGGGCTAAAATTCACAATCGTTCTAAAGAAAGTGCAACAGATACAGCGTCGTCAATTTTTGCTGTCCAAGAATTTTTAAAATACCACGAAGAGATCAACATCTTGGCTTTGATCCAATGCACATCGCCTTTCATACAGACGGAATACATAACGCAAGCCTATCACAAAATCATTGGATCAATAAACAAAAATTGTGTATTTTCTGTTACAAGGTATAAAATTACATTAAAAAATATTGAAGTATTTTCGCTGCTCCGTAGTCCAATGGTTACCACTACGGACTTGTAAAAGGAAGTTCGTGAGTTTGGTCTTCGGTCGGTAAAAAAATGCATCTGCCATTACTAAAAGACTAGTAATTCATCTAGCTATACAGCAACGGGGCATTGCTTGCAAAATCGGAGCTGAATTTGGACAAACAAGCATGCAGAGGGCTCTTGACGTGTTTCCATAAGACCATAACATTCTCAGTGTTTCCATATTTGAAAAAAACTAGATAGCCGTTTTTGATTCTGTAGGACTCGGCCTCTCAACAAAGTGTTTGTAGATTCCATCAATGGTAACACACCTGTTCACAGTTGGAAGCATGGAAGGTTACCGATAGACCACTGATAGACTGAATTTGGATTTTTGTATGATGAGTATGGTAGCATATTTTTAATAATTCTCAAAGGATTGATTACTTAGCCCATCCAGTTCTATATATCGATGATTGACTCAATGCTTTTTAAACTGTGTTCAATATGTACTTTTTGAAGAGTATGATTTTAATTTTGGCTGGCTTAGCTTATTTCAACCTTATACGTAAGTATATAATATTTTTAATGGTTTGTGTATTAACACTGAAAATTCATATTGATTGACTTTTATATTTTAGAAACAAAAGTCTAATGCAACACTGTTTCTTTTCACACATATTATATCGATTTATTTTAATCAATAATTTCGAACATTTTCGAACTTGTTGGTCATCATCAGGTAAGAGTTGTTTGTATTCTTACCTGATGATGAACAACAAGGTCGAAAACGCTCGTACTTAATTATTAATTAAAATAAATTGATATTAGTGAAAAGAAACAGTTTTTCATTACAACTTTGTTTCTAAAATAGAAAAATCCATCATTTACATATATATTTTTTTTCTTTTGTACCTGCTATGCAATAAACCATATTTTTTAGAAGTTTCAAGCTAAGATGGCAACAGATCAGCGATTCTGATGAAATTAAACCTGTTAACTTTGATGTTTCTAAACGTCCTCGTAGGCAAGACTGGAACGGTGAACTGTTAGAAAATGGGATGTTTTATTTTGCCAATACTGAACTTCTTAAAGAAGGAAAATTTCAAGATGAAAGGTAAAAGCAAAAAAAAATGAAAGTAAAAGTAAAATATTCGAGTAAATGTTGTAAATTCAAATATTACCGCCTTTGCACTGTCTCCATTCCATTCTAAATTTAAAACAGTAACCCAAGTGTAAAAATTAGTATGAAAAATGAAGTAAAGCGTTAACAAAAAAATAATAAAATATATTATGTAGCGCCACTACAAAGAGTTTTAGTTCGAATATTTTTTGTAAAACGTTATGGTTGCGTATGAACGTAAAGTTTTTTACTCATTTTACAGTTGGCAGCAATGTAGAAAAGTTGTCAAATCGTGACGTAGAATTCATTGAAAACTTTCCGAGAAATGTCGTGTATTTTGTTATTGTAACATCACACATTGAAATATTAATTGAACGTAAAATAATATTGTAATATTATATTAACTAAATGACGGTGTGTTTCAGTTGTGGATTCGTTGAAATTCCTCCATTACACAGCTTAGAAATTGACGACATTTTCGATTTGAAGATTGCGAATTTGATGTGTGAATTTGTGTGCAATAATACAAAAGAACAATTTGACGAATGATAACAATATATTTCTCCCAAAATGACGACTGACATATCTGTTGGTAAGTGAAGAATAAACATTTTATTTGTAAATATATCTTGAAGTTGAAGGTTTTTGAAAGTTGTACAATAGAACAAAATAAAGTTTTAAGCAGGTTGCGGGTGACCCATGGGGTGACCTTTCCTACAGCCAGTCTGAGTGTATGTGTACTTACGATTAACAGGTTTTAGAATCTACTAACATTACCTCATAAATTAACGTCTGATTGTTATTGTTATTTTAATTAATTTACTCATAAGTTGAAGGTACCTATTTGCTTTATCTGTAAAGGTTAGAATGAGGATAAATTGATGCACTTTTTCTGATGTCATCCCACTCTTTCAATCCTAGGCATAGGCGGCAAAAGTTGCAGGGCTTATGTTCATTTGCGGTTAGAGTTTACTTTGTGTCGACATATGCAGTTGTGTATCACAAACTTACATATGTTTGATTATTCAGATCACTCTGTAGTCTAGAGGTTAATCCTACAAACAAGTAATCGGAAGGTCATGGATTTGATTCTCTGGAGAGCACAAAATAATTATCTAATTTTCAAAAATATGCTCTCGTTTGGTTTAAAAAATATTTGCCTTTAGCAAAGACTGGTCACCTAAGGTCCATCCAGCCTTACACAGACTGCATCTTGCTGGAAAATTGGAACTTTCTACAGTGATGAACAAGCTGGCAGAGGGCTCTTGAAGTGTGATCACACAAAAACTGCGCTCACATAATGAATCATCCTTACACTTTTTGCTTTACACCTTGCATTGTAAATATTTACACATATCGATGCTGCAAATTCATCTTGAAATTTAAATTTGAAATATTTCTTTAGGTTTAAATTGAGTCCTTGCCTTAACCATTGTAAATATCCGATGTGTTTTTTTAAAAAGGACGGAAGTATTATATATATCAAAGTTCTGGAATGCATTTTCCTCTATACAATGCAAGCAACTCAATAAAGGGGTGAAAAAAGGGAACCCTCTTTTTAGAGCATGAATGTTCAGCTTTATACCAGTCAAGGAAGTAATGGTTTTTTGTGACTTACACAAAAACAGCGCTCACCACATACTTACGTCATTCTAATAATCATTTTATTGATTTTTTTAGGTTCCGTACCGGCTTCGTATCGTGAATTGTTTGACCTCTGTTCTCCAACTGGCGCCCCCATTGGCCGCGACATCTTCCAGTCTCTGCTGAGGCTCACAGGCCTGGACTCTGGTAACTTGGAGCGCATATGGGAAATGTCAGGACCCGGGAAAGGCCCCGTGTCTAGGAACTCCTTCTACAAAAGCCTAGCGCTGATAGCCTGGGCGCAGCAAGGCAAAGAACCCTCGGTCAAACTGTTGGATAACTTTGCTGGACAAGGTAAATTTTGATTTCAGTATGTTTGAAAGTTGATAAATTTGAAATGGCACATCTTTATTCTAATTACTAATAATAATAATAATATTAGGATGATTTATTTGGTGAGCGCTGTTTTTGTGTGTATCACACCTCAAGAGCCCTCTGTGAGCTTAGTCGTCGCTGTAGAAAGCGCCAATTATCAAGCAAAACCCAGTTGCTGTAAGGCTGGATGGACCTTAGGTGACCGGTCTTTGATAGAGGTATATTAATTTTTCACCCAGCGAAGAGCATATTTGAAAATATAAATGCTATATTTTTTATGTTCCGCCGGGATTTGAACCCACAACCTTCCATTTACGAGTCAGAAGTGTTAACCACTGGACTATGGACCGGTCAAACTAAGCTCTTTTTTACACAATCCGGTCTGGTGCTGGATGAGAAGTTGTGTAGTGTATAGGGAATAGGGATGTATGTTAGCTTTCACACAGTCAAGTGTGGTTTTTCCGATGATCCAAATACATTTTGCGGCTAGATCCAGAATGACACCGGACTGAAGCTGGACCATGTAAACAATTGTATTTGATAATGTAAAGTTTCAAATTTGAAATCTACTTCGGTGGAAAAACGTCACAGGTCTATGTGACTAGAACCCCGGGCAAGTATAAATCAAAATCAAAATCTAAGTTGCAAAGATATATATCATTTGAGATTCATAGTAGATGCATTCCCACAAGCAGACACGCATAAGTTGGCACTAACACATGCCGCATGTGGACCTACAATATAGAAACCTAATCTAAAATGAACATAAGCCCTGCAACTCTTGCTGACCTTCCTTGAAACAGGGGTGACATTGGCAAAGTGAACATATTTTTACAGAATGGGTGGTCAGCCTCACACCAACCTATAAGTGAAGGAATACAAGAAATTAATTCGATCCAGTTATAAAAAACAAACAAATACTAAAAAAATTACAAAACATCTATAAAAAAAAAATTGAATCCTTACCTTAGCCGCCTACATTACAGATCATCCGCCATTTTTTGCGGTCCTTGCATACTTCTTTCATTTCACCCAGAGTCATAACCTTTTTCATAGAAGATCTCCTTTTATTATGACTCTGTATATCCCATTCATTAGAATAAAAATGTATTAGTTAGCCTTGGTTTTAGAAACCTGTCTCTGTGATGTCACAACATTTTGGTCACACTTACATAGTGATCTGTGTAACATATTGGGCTTTATGTGTACTGACAAAAGAAAACTCTTCCCAAATTAAAGGGTGGCATCTGCAAAAGTGGACCAATTTTTACAGCATCAGTGTTCAGCCTTATACCAACCTATCAGACAAGGAATCCTTTTGAAATTGTACTTATAAAAAGGTTTTATAAGTACAATACCCCATTACATAATCTAATTGTTGGTATTTTTGCAGTTGTTATATCCAAATCGTAGTATTATGTTTATTTTTGCCACGGTAATCAAAATACTGGGCGGTAATCTGCATTACCGGTGGGCAGGTCACAAAGTTCACTATAACCAGATGCCTGGGTATTATCACAAACAACATTAAAGTACGATACACCTCATAATATATATATATACAAGGATAATTTATTTATAAGGTACACATAATTGAAGAGCGCCGTTTTTGTGTGTGTCACACCTCAAGGACCCTCTCAAATCACAGATAATATTTTTTGTAAAGATGCGTCTTTAGTGCTCCTTTAAAGACACCAACAGTTTCTGCCTTCCTCACATTAGGTGGTAGTCTGTTCCACTCCATTGGGCCCGCAAACCGGAAAGCACGGTCCCCAAAATTAGTGCGTGTCTGACGTGACGGCTGGACTAAGTCAACCACCCCACACCCTGCAGATCTGAGAGTTTGGCGTCTCAAATCTATCTCAATAGGTGAGAACATGTCAGACAGGCAGGCCCGGATTAACCCCTGTGGGGGCCCTGGTGCGAAAAAAAATCTCGGGGCCCCCTATAGCCCCCCCTTTCCCCTCCCCCCTCCCCCCTTATCACAAAATCCCCTCCCCTCGCGCTTATTTTTTTTCAGAACGCAAAATATAGAATTTACGAACATGCTAATTGAATGGTTGAATTCCTTGATTCTATTCTTGACTTTTAGGTTGGTATGAGGCTGACCACCCATACTGTAAAAAGATGGTTCACTTTGCCAATGACACCCTTGTTTCAGGGAAGGTCGGCAAGAGTTGCAAGGCTTATATTCATTTGAGATTGGGTTTTATATTGTAGGTCCACATGTGGCATGTGTAAGCGCAAACTTATACGTCTCTGCTTGCGAGAATGCATTTAATATGAATCTCAATTGATTTTCATCTTTGATTTAGTTTTAGATTATAATAAAAACGGTACTAATTAGGTAAAAAAAAATGCAAGTACAATGCTACTTCTTAGCAATTTTCCCTCCGAATTTGCAGAGGTCTTTTGAGGTGTGATTCACGCATAATAGATAAAGCTTATTTGACACATAAGTTTGGGTGAAACTGACCTTTATAATCTATAGTCATAGTTGCAAAGATATATTGACATTCAAGGCTCATTTTAATGCACTACCGGTCGATAGCTCAGTTGGTAGAGTGCTTGCATTCCATGCCGTGAGCTCGGGTTCGAATCCCGCCGAGAATGTCAGAAGTTATTTCCCGTTTCGGTGTTTATTTCAAACCCCAAAATAAAATACCGGCAAGGCTTACTCACCTTCACAAGAAATGAATACCAGCCTCCTCGGGAGCTGGGAAATCCCCACTTCAAATGAAGTGGTTGGCGTAGCCCCCTTACATGTAAAAATAAATAGGTTTCATTCGCCACATGCGAAATCCTTTGGGGGAACGCGGCAAGAAGTTACACTAGATGTGTAGCTTAGTTGCGTTTTTTTTTTGCGTTGTCCACAAGCGTCACGTGTAATTATCGCCTTTGCATATTACTAAGGTGGTCACCTGTTCATCAAAAATTTACTTAAATCAAGTTAATATTATTATCACAAAGCTCAAAAAATCTGACATCCTATCAACCAAATTTACATTATTTTCGACACCGCCTATCTTCAATAAATCATCCATTGTTTAAATTTGCAATGTTTACTCTCTCGGCGCCAATGGCAATAAATGTTTTACAGCCGTCGGAGCCTTTTATTTTATTTTTCCGCTGTGGACTTTACAAAGGCAAGTTATGCAGCTATTATCCTAGAAGTTCATTATAAGACACGAACAGGTGTCATAAAATCATACGCAGTCGATACCTTTGTTTACCTTTACTTTTTTTCTGACTTCCTACCCAGAAACTTTTTTCTTTGTTACTGGAGGCTTTGTTTAAAATTTTTGGAGGCCCATTCAAGTCGTTAACCCTTTGGCTGCGGCTGGCATGCATAGATGTCATGACGTAACTTGCATACAGTGCGGCTGGCATCTATGCATGTCATCGAAGTTTAAAGCTTCCCCTGACATCGGTGTTCAAATTTTTCAAACTTTTTTGTTGCTTACATTATAGGTACACTAATATAATCTCATATTATACATATTTTGAAAATATTCTTTCTCAAATATTTCGTCAGAACAGCTCGATCTCTTGTCCCGCGCGTGTGTACCAATGTTTATAAACAAAATCCAGGCAAGTATACTCTATTCAGATAGGTATAACTGTTTACGTTTTTTGTTTTTTTGTAAAATAACTAATAATTTTTTTTCTTTAGTAACGAGTATTTAAGTGAGTAAAAAATTGTTTAAAACCTAATGGATATAAAATCTGGTTATGGAATGTACGTATAATATATATATTTTTAATAATATTATTGTGATTTACTTTTTTTTTATATAAAACAAGTGAAAACATGTGTTGAAAGTTTGTGATTTGTGTTCCTGGATAACTAATGAATATACTTTTTCATAAATTTTGAAGTTATTTCAAGTAATTAAGGTAGGAAATCAATTTATGTGTAAAAAAATAACATCAAAAAAGTATTCCGTTCTGGCGGTGCGTATGTAGCAAATAAATTCAGAATCGAAAAGGTTAAGGGCCCCATTCAGATCGTCGGGGGCCCCGAACGTTTGCTGTGAGAAACTTTTATTATCGGTGTCTTTGTCTGGGCAAAACGCAGCTTTTTGAGTCAAAAGTATTCAATATCAATTCCTACGACATTTTTTAGAATTCCTTTAAAGTCTTTCGGGGCCCATCCTGGCGCGGGGCCCTGGTTCGGTCGCACCGCCCGAACCGCCCTAGATCCGGGCCTGCAGACAGGTATGAAGGAGCCGTACCATTGACAGCTTTGTAAACCATCAAACAAACACGGTAGACCACCCTCTCCGGAAAACGAAGCCAATGCAGTTCTTTCAACAATGGAGTAATATGATTAAATTTGGACATCCCAAATATGAGTCTTGCTGCAGAGTTCAGCACAGATTGTAGTCGGCTGAACTGTTTTTTCAGCTGACCTATATACAGCGTTGAGCAATAGTCAACCCGAGACATCACAAAAGCGTTAACCAGGGTCCTGACCGCCCCTGATGGTAAACATCTCCTGATTGCCTTTATCTGGCGAAGTTCAAAAAACGAGGAGGATACCGTGTTATTCAACTGCTCTCCCATTGTGAGGTTCCGATCCAGTGTGACTCCTAGAAGTCTCTACTGAATAAGTGACTACGGAATCTGACAGCTGAATCAGCTGTCCCCCAATGGAGAGTGGTACGCGAGTTGTCAGGAGATGATCACGCCTGGACGTAGCCGCCCACATAATTGAGATATCATGCACCATGTTTTAATTGCAAGAATGAATAAAGTTTTCCTGCTTTTTCCTGTGAAACTGGGATAATACTGTTTCGTAAATAAAAAGGTTTTCTTTTCAAGTACAGCTTAGCTCTGTTTTAATGTATCCGAGGTGGAGCCCATGTCTTTCCCAGCACCAATCCCTCTAGTGGGCTTAATTCGGGCTTGTTCCTTATTATCCAAGTAGGAGTTGGGTTCAAATGCAAATCATTTCTTTCTGTAATTTTTTTAATCTAAGTTTGACTGTAACTTTAACTTCCCTATGCATATGAACGCTCACGATACACAAACTTTGAGTGTACCATTCTGCAATACCAAATCGCGTACACGGTTGAGAAAAAATAATGTATTTGAAAACTGCAAACTGTCTGGCGTCCGCCTGAGTTCCAAAGTCACGTCATTACAAGTCTAGACAAATTAGTTCCTCAAGGGCAGGGTAAACGTTCGGTTATTTGTTTGACCTTTTGTAAATTTTAATACATACTCTTCAAAAGTCAGGTACATTGTGGTTTCGGTGCCTGATTATTGTTTGCCTATTTCTTGGGAAGTGACCTGAAGGTAGGGGGGGTTAAGGAATCTTTTTAATAACCACCCATAGTGCAGTGAGATCTGCACATGAATTGATGTATACAAAATTTTGTCATCACGGCCAGGTTGCTAGGGAAAGGGCAAGCAAATATGTTTAAAATTCAAATTTGTGCTGAGTCCTTTATTCAATGTTTTTTATTTCAGAATTGCCAGTCCCCACAATACTAAACATATCCATCATACGGCAAATGGTAAAAAGCCAGATGACCATTAACCCAAGCAAGCTGAGCATCACCTATGCCGACATGCAGAAGCTGGATGCCATATCCGTGGACCTGGTGCCGGGAAAGATTGGCATCATCCTCAAGCACTCCGAGTACCTGGTGATATCCAAGAGGTTCAACACAACGGTTAGACGGAGATACAATGACTTTGTTGCCCTGCATGAACTGCTCCTTGCGAGGTTCCCCTACAGGTTAATGTTTAATCCCTTTTATCTCTAATCTAAGTTGCAAAAATCTATTAACATTCAGTCCACACATTATGCACATCCTAGTTATATTGGTCCCTTCTATGTAAATAATCTAAGTTAAAAAAATATTTTCTGTACGCTTCATGCACACACATACGCTAGTAATTTCAAGATTACACATGCTGAATGTTAAACCTAATCTCAAATTAACACACACTTTGCAACTGTTACTGACTTTACTTGAAACAAAAGTGGCATTGGAAACTTTTTCATTTTTAAAGTTAAGTTTGTGAATAGGTACATAATGCATGAAGAATGAAAAGGATGAAATTCTGATCTTTGTTTTTCTACTCACACTTGGTAATTTACTCAATACCAAACATGTAACGGTATCACAATGCCATACAACTGGTGTTGAAATGGAAACAATTTTGAATTTGAAACTTTTCTCTCGGCAAGCAGACATTAATCAGTATTGTATGGGACTGCCGTCCTTAGCAACCAATAAAAGTTTGTTTTTTCCCTAGCAACCAATCAAGAAGAAATAAGAATGGAGAGCAAATAAAAATGGTAAATTTTTTTTTGAAAGTGTGATGCTGGTGTATTTCAACAATTTAGCAAAGATAATTAATTTATTTTCTTAAGAAGACTTTAAAATTTAAGAATATTGTCAAGATATCCTGGAAATCCAACCTTTGACTCTTCAGCGAAGCATACACTAGGTCACATAGCCTTAAACGTCTCGGCCATAACACCAACATTTTAAATTTATCAGGGATGTCTCGCCAAAGAAAATAAATCTGTTGGTCCCTTATCAGTTTTCACTGATAGTTGAAAAATAACACATGCTAAAAATTACAGATGTTGCATATAAAAATGCTGACTTACAAAAAGTGCTTGTTTACATGTAACACATAAATTGATAACTGCATTTCATTCCATTTTTTCTGTGAAATACGTTACTTTACATGTAAGATAGGATATCAGTTGTTGACGCCTACATAATACATTTTTGTTAATTATTGAAAGTGACTAACATTTTCAATACAAAATTTGTTTTGACTCAACCATAGAGAAAGGTATGGATGTACCAAATTTTCGAAATAGCGAGTGAATGGGATATCCAGAGTCATAATAAAAGGAGAGCTTGTATGAAAAAGGTTATGACTCTGGATGAAATGAAAGAAGTATGCAAGAGCAGGAAGAAGTGGCGGCTAATCTGCAATGCTGATTTGTGATGTTGGTTTATTAGTTTGCTACATTTTTTGCATAGGAAATTTTTGACTTTTTTTGTATAGATTTCTTTTTAAGGTTTTGTTGTTTTTTTTTTATACTTAAATGTTTTTTATTGCTCGTATTCCTTGACTTAGAGGTTGGTATGAGGCTGACCACCCATACTGTAAAAAATGGTTCACTTTGCCAATGTCACCCCTGTTTCAGGGAATGTCGGCAAGAGTTGCAGGGCTTATGTTCATTTGAGGTTTGGATTTTATTTGTAAGTACACAATCAGCATTTGTAAGCGCGAACGACACGTGTTTGTTTGTGGGCATACATCTGAGAGCTTTGAATGAATATATCCTTGCAACTTAGATTATAGATAGATTATAAATGCACACTTATCATACAGTATAAAGTTACTACACTAATGTTGAAAATACTGGGCCTAAGTGTCTTTTTTTGTTGCCATATTTTTTTGTTCAATGCTATAGTTGAATTGAATGTTAACTTTTCAGAAGAGCTATTTATGTTATAACTAATTATACTATGTCAGTTTTAGCCTTTCTTATATGTAGTACTTGGATGTTTATCTTTTCAATCAAAATCTTACATTTGAAAATCATTTTGCATTTTTTTTTCCAGAGTTTCATTAGTACAATGTCAAATAGTCAATATTTTAACGATGGGCATTAATGCATTTGGCCATTCTAAATCTAAATCTAAGCTGCAAAGATAAATACCATTTAAGATTAATATTAAACGCATTCCCACAAGCAGACATGTATAATTTCGCGCTAACACATGCCGCATGTGGACCTATAATATAAAAACCCAATCTCAAATGAACATAAGCCGTGCAACTCTTGCCGACCTTCCCTGAAACATTGATTCCTTTATAATACTTTATTTTTAACTATAGTCCATTTTATCTCTAATACACTTTTCAAATGCAGAGGATTGCATTAAATAACATTTTATGTAATAATTATAAGTTTTTCATACTATATGGTGTTGATAAAACATTGATAATATATTTTACTTCTTATCAATGGAATTTAAAACAATATTTTTTTTGTTTCAAGGTTTTAGAGTAAGTTTAAATAATATCGTCATAACTTCTCTTGATTGTGAATTATGTATGAGGCTGACCACCCATACTTAATAAAAGGTACACTTTTACCAACGTTACCCCTGCTCCTGGATTTTGAATTTCACATTTACAGTTATAGTGTAGTCAACTGAAGCGTTAACCACTAGACTGGAGTGTTTCATGCTTCATATTTGTAGGGAAAGCAGTGAATTTTCTTCCCAGAGTTGTACAAAAAAATTAACTTTTAAATGTGCTTACTGCTTGCTAGACAGTTTACCAAAGGTCTTATCAGCCTCTGGAGAAATTGGTGCTTTGCATAGCAACGACCATGTATGTTTTTTTTCTCAGAGGGCTTTGAGCTGTCATTCACGCAAAACAACATTCATCAAATAAATTGTCGTAATATTGTTATTAGTTGAAATCTGACATTAAGGAATCTATAATAATAATCTAAGTTGCAAAGATATATTAACAATAAAAACTCATGTCAAATGCATGCCCACAAACAGACACGTGTAAGTTCGCGCTTACAAATGCTGAATGTGTATTTACAAATTAAAACCCAAACCTCAAATGAATATAAACCCTGCGAATTTTGCCGACCTTCCCTGAAACAGGGGTGTCATTTGCAAAGTGAATATTTTTTTACAGTATGGGTGGTCAGCCTCATACCAACCTGTTAGTCAAGGAATGACGATCTTATTATTTTTTCCAGATTAATACCTCGGTTACCGCCAAAGAAAATCATAGTATCAGAGGATCGTCATTTTCTGGAAGACCGTCGCAAGGCTCTGCAGAGATGGATTAATCTGGTAGGCAGGCATCCTGTGGTCTCTGGAGACGCTCTTGTGGCGTACTTCCTCAGAGATCAGGGACATGATGTGCAGCACAAGATCCGAGAGCTGTTCCGGAGAGCGCCGGATGAGTTTACAACCAGCGAATTAGCTTCGCAGGCTAAGGTATTTAAATTGCTTCATTTGTAACGCCCGGTGTAAACCTTTCTTTTAACTTTACTTTATTTTCTTTAGCCCGCTCGATAGCTCAGTTGTTGGAGTGCTTGCATTCTATGCTGAGAGCTCAGGTTCCAATTCTACCAAGGGTGTCAGAAATGAATTCGCTAAGGTGTTTATAGTGGAAACGGATAGTGCTATTTTTGTTACAAGAGGTTCTAGTCCACAGATATCAGTCAATGGTTGCCACTTTTAGTTAACAGGAGGCCAAAGGAGTTTCAGAGATATTGTTCTAATCTAATCTAATCTAAGTTGCAAAGATATGTTACATTGGAGATTCACATTACATGCATTCCCACAACCAAGACACGTACAAGTTCGCGCTTGCACGTGCCTCATGTGAGCCTACAACATAAAGACCAATCTCAAACGGACATACACCCTGCAACTCTTGCCGTCCTTCCCTGTAACAGGGGTGACATTGGCAAAGTGAACCATTTTTTACAGCATGGGTGGTCAGCCGCATACCAACCTATAAGTCAAGGAACAAGGTTCATTGTTACATTTCATGTCTTTCGTTACATAAATATGCATTCATTTCTTTCAGGATTTGGTTCCACCAGAAACAAGCACAGAATTCGCTACAAGCAGAGAACAGATTCGATTCATATGCTCTGGCGTCTCCAAGCTGAAGCAAATATTTGATTTGGGTATGAATTGTACTTACTCGTTGCTTGCTATTTTGTACACTTTATTTAACATTAACCCTGCAACTCTTGCCCCCCTTTTTCGAAACAGAGATGATGTTGGAAAAGTAAACATTTTTTTACAGTATGTGTCTTCAGCCTCATACCAACTTACAAGGCAAAGGAGAATGCTGATGAAAAAACCTATTTGACAAATTAAATCAAAGTGTTTTCTCCCACAATTTGCTTTTCATATTTAGAAGCACTTAAACAATTATTAAAAGCATATTGTTCTAGAATGTCAACCTTGTGATATTCTGTCCTTTTATAAAACAAAAAAAACAACTATCCATGCTTTGGTATCATTCGTTGTGCTGCTCCTTTCTTAAGTTCTCATCTTCTGCTGCTCATCTACTCTTTTTGATAGGCAGTTACTTTTAATGTATATTTTTTTATTGGCGGGCAAACGCCACACCCTTATGCCCGCTTTCCACTGCGAGCGGGAAATAGCTGAGCGGGAGCGGGAAATAGCTGAGCGGAGCGTAGTGAAATAGTTTTGGCCTTCCATTGCGAAAGAGTTTTAAAAAATAATGGTATTTGCCTTCCACAGCCAACGAGCTCGACGGAGTGAGCTAGGCGAGAAATGAGATGAGTCAGATGAAAGAGTTGTTTGCCTTCCATCTACAGCTGGCTTAGCGGAGCCAACTAGTGTGTGACAGCTCGTTGCAGCCTAAGCCCAGATCAAACGTTTTAATTATTAATAAAAAAGTTTTTTTTTGTTTCGAAAAATAAAAAGTAATGTATTATTTTGCTTTAATACATAAAAAGTAGATGTTTGAAATAAAACATACATTTTAATATTTTCAAATATAATGTATGATGTGCAGTGTGTGACAGCTCGTTGCAGCCTACGCCCAGATCAAACGTTTTAATTATTAATAAAAGAGTTTTTTTTTGTTTCAAAACATAAAAAGTACTGTATTATTTGGCTTTAAACATAATAAGTAGATGTTTGAAATAAAACATACATTTTAATATTTTCAAATTCATAAAATAATGTATGATGTGTTTTTGTAAATCATGTATGATGTGTTTTATCGCTGTCACGCAACTGCGGGGTTGGCGCGGGGGGCACGGGGGAGCTGAGTCAGTTGAAAACTAGCGGCCGAGACCATGACACAGCGGACCCATTTTTACTCGCTCAGTTCGCTCCGCTCACTCCGCTGTCGGTGGAAGCACTTCTATGAAATTTACTGTTGCTAGTCGAGCGGAGTCCGTACGGAGTCCGCTGGAAACTCGCTCAACTCTGCGACCACTTTTGTAACTCTTTGTACTCGCTCAGTCCGCTCCGCTGACTCGCTGTCGGTGGAAGCACTTCTATGAAATTTACTGTTGCTAGTCGAGCGGAGTCCGTACGGAGTCCGCACCGCTCGCAGTGGAAAGCGGGCATTATGATAGCAAAAACTAATAGCAAAATATTTGTTTGCCTTTTTTTCAAGGAAACCGGCTGGGTGATGTCACAACTTTGTCCTTGCAATGAATGTGCGGACCTCGTTTCTGTCCCAAACAGACACTCTTGTTTCTTTTTTATGTTGTGATGAAGAGGGTAATTGCAGTGGTGGGGAAAACGGTTTAAAATACTTTGGTTGTGTAGAGTTCATTTCAAGGATTACAACCATATATTTTTTAAGTAGTAAAAATAAAGATATTGATGATTTTCAAAAATAAAATGCTGAGAATTTGAGTCCCGCCAAAACGCAGCGCGGCCGGCCAGCCATGCTGTGACGTCAAAATGACGTAAATGGATCTGACAGTCTTCTAGGGCCTAATGGTACACTTCAAAGATCCCAAGATCCATCAACGTCACATCCGCTTAAATAAAAAAAAGGCCTGTTCAAAGATTTTAAATTATGATTACGGTCTTTAGACATTTTAAAGAATGAAAAAAAAATGGATTTTACTGACCATGCAAAAGAGAAGAACGATTTTCTCTACGTTTCGTCGGAGTCATAGCCAACCTCCTCAGGACACACGTCTCCTGAGGACGTCGGATATGACTCCGACGAAACGTAGAGAAAATCGTTCTTCTCTTTTGCACGGTCAGTAAAATCCATTTTTTTTTCATTCTTTAAAAGGCCTGTTTTACCGTAAATCGAAAATGCGCAAATTTTTAAGAGCTTTAATTTAAAAACTAAGACAGATATTATTTTTTGAAAAACGCAGATGCATTTTTAAAAATGTAATCTACCATTTTATGAAAAAAAAAAAAAAATTAATTACCTTATTGTTGTGAATTCCAGGTGCGACTAGAAATGAGGCCACCGCAGCGCACATGCATGATTTGGGTACCCAGCTGTCTGCCTTGGGGAATGATCCTATACCACATTCAGAGTGGGCAACCGGAGGGAATGTTGTCTGGCAGAGAATCAAGAGAGGTTTCTCCAACATAGCCAAGTATGTGTATTGCTAAATTCCTTAGGCATGCCTGAGTGCCAAACTAACACTTCCTTTTGAAAAATGTGTATTAGTAGGATGGTTTATTTGGTGAGCGCTGTTTTTTTTGGATCATTCCTCAAGAGCTTTTCCTTAAGTGCTCTTCAAGGTTGTCGCTATAAAAAGTACCAATTCTCAAGCAAGAAAGCTGGAGGCCTTTGCTGACCGGTGTTTAGTAAAGGCAGATGAATCTCTCAACAAAACGTCTTATTATACACTCTAATTTTCTCACACTTCTTCAATAGTTGAAGGCACATGTATTCAAATAATTATTCTGAAATTCCAGTGCTAAAGAAAAGCAATTAAAAATATTTAAGTACATTTTTCAATAGCTGAAGTAATTATCAATTTTAGAATAAGTTTACATTTTTTTTTGTTTGACGGACAATGGTTTATCCATTGTTTGAATTTTTTTTCTTATTGTAAACAATGTTTTTTTTTCCAGTGAATTTTCCTCGTTATCTGTGCTAGCGAGCCGGCACTCTGCCATGTTTGAGGATAATGTGTCGCTTGCGCTTGCCGGAGTGTTGGACATCCTCGTCGCTCACCAAGACATGTGTGACAGGCTGGAGAAGGGCGTCGTTAACGACCACCAGACTGCTCTTAACAAGATGTTAGCGCTTAAGAAGAGGAAGATCAAGGGTGTCATCAAGGGGCAAGATGTAAGTCATTTCTTTCACGCACAACAGTAACTTTAAGAATATAATTTTGCGTTTAAACTCAACCATACAGCATTTTTTAAACACTTCCTTATTTTAAGTGGTAGTTTATTCCACTCCATTAGCCCCAAAAAAAAGGTTAAGTATGGTCTCTACAGTTATTTTGTGTCTGAGGATTCTGCTGGACTATGTGGACCACACTATCTCCCGCAGATCTGTACATCTGCGGCTTTAAACGCATATCCATGGGTGAAAGGATGCTAACCAATTCATTACAGTCCATCAATTACAGTCCGGATGATATCTCAGATGGTAGAGTGCTTGCATTCCATGCCGTGAGCTCGGGTTCGAATCCCACCGAGGGTGTCAGAGATACGAATTTGCCACACAAAATATACAATCATAATGTTACCTCTTACTCCTTATTTATTTTAAGTGGTGTGATGAAGAGATTGGAAGCGCGGCCCTGCTGGGCCCCCGCGCTGCCGCGAACCGTCACCTCTTTGAGGTTAGGATTCCGACAACGGACAGGGGGCTCCTTTGAGGTTAGGTTGCGCGCTTTTGCAGTTGCCCGGCTAGCCAAAGACTCCTCAGGGTGGTGTTCAGGCCCAACACCTTGCTCGCTTTCCACTGATGCTAAAGAGGTTAAAAAATATAGGTGATGGAGAGAAAAACCGGGTAAAGGAAAGACGGGATTTATTTTAAATTATGAGAAATGAGAGCATCACCACGCTAAACTGCACGACTGACTGGTTCTAGGTGAAATTAGATAATGTATTTAAATTTTCGATTAGCTCACGGGGATGGAGAGAAGTCTTGGTGCTGGGATGCGGGTAGTCGATGCTGGGGCGCCGGCCTCGGGCACGCCAACGCTTTTGGCGGGATGTCGGGGCTCCACACTCCGAGGAATTGCGGCACGGGGCTCAGCCAGCGATAAGACGGGAGCGCTCGGCTGGACGGGGCAGGCGCTCCGTCCTCCTGAGGAACTGTGGGCACGGGGCTCCGGATATCGAGTAGCCAAGCGGGCGCTTGCGACGGGTAAAGCAGGGGCTCCTTCCTTCCGAGGAATCCGCCACGGGGGACCCAGGCGCGGCCAGGGGCTGTGTAGTGCAGGCAACAACGGCGACTCAAGCCTTCTCCGATAGATGTTCTTGGCCACGCCTGGTAGGTGTTATTGGTTCAGGTGTTGAAGAGCTTGTGTCCTCAGAGTTTGTGTCCTCGATTGTGGGAGGTCGACGCCTTTTATAAACTCCCTACCAGCGCGATGCGGAGCTTAACGGGGGATTTTAAGTGTTTCCCTCCTAACTGACAATCTCAGCCTGTCTTCTTCCTCTCATTGGGATCCGGTTCAATTTCTGTGGCTAAAGATGCGCTTCAATTTCTTTCAAGTTGGTAATGACATTATTTTTCCTGTGACAGGTACAATGTTTTGACAGATCATGTCTTCTTCTTCTTCTTTTTTTCCACAGGTAGCTATCTGACATGCTAGCTACCTGACAGTGGACTGTACATTTTTTTGTACTCTTTTGGATAACAGATAAGTCAGGCAACACGCTTGAATACCCAAATACAGTTGAATGCCAAAAGGCCAACCTTTGATAGCTGCTTTTGAGGGATGTAAATAAAAAAAAACAAAATGAAAATATGTATGAAATTACATATTATTACTTCAACACATTCATACTTAAAGTAATTTAAAAAAAAAACGTAATAATTTTAAAAACACGCCTGCTTTTAAGGGATCCCTGGGGTATCATGTGGGTTGATCTTTTCCCAAGTACAGTTTCATATTTGCATTCACAATTACTTTGCCAATGAAAGATATTACCAAAAGTTTAGTTTTTTGTATGTTCGCTATGTATTCCCTCTTATTTTTTTTTTTTACGAGAGGCTCACACGGCGCTTTACCCTGGTTTGCTGACAACGAATCCATGGGGGTCAAAAACATATAGTCTCAAAGCCAAGTTGTTTTATTTTATTCAATAGATCATTGTTTATTATTTCTGTAGGCAGAGTCAGTTGACACTCTGGAGCAGCGCATGTTGGAGCAAGAGGCCGTCATCTCTTCCCTGGAGTGCAGGAACTGCTTCAGTTTGTACTGTGCACAGCTGGAGACACAGCTGGTGCATCTTCATCTCACAGAACTGGCAACTGTCTTCAATACTCTAGTTGCTGTCAATCTGCAGTCTCATACTGAGGTGATAACAAATGTATTTATTATAAGAAAGCTTCTGAATGGATGTCCAGGTGGAGTACACTGGTGGAGAGGCCATTTTTGGGTTGGTAAGAATATCTTAGTATTTTTTTCTAGAGTTACTAAAATATCATTGGCGCTTTAACCAAGCGGTCAAGACCGTAACTTTGACTAGCATGTTTGAAATAAATACGACACTACTTCAAGTCCAGTTGAGCCCCTTGACGATAACTTTGAACCTGGTTCCACAAATGTCTTTGGGTAGTTAACAAATAATAATTAGTTTAATAAAAATGATGTATCATTCATTATTGATGATGTTAATACCTGTATCTGGCCAGGCAAAAATAGGTTGGTGAATTGCTTTCCTCTTCACAAACTATTAAAAAAAATAATAAGATGACTATCAACTTTTATATCACCAGACAAATGTAGACCCAAAAAATAGAACTGTATCGTTTCCCTGCTGAGAAATGGAGCATCCATTATGAGTCAATTTGAAATCTTCTCATCGACTATAGGAGTACAAAGTTGAAAGTACATAAGTTGTACTTCTAAATGGTATTCTTTCTTTTTCAGATGGCAGACGTGTGGAGACAGATTCAGCCAACTGTAAGCAAGTTTTTACCTCCCGATTTAGAGGCCAAGGAATCTTCAAATGGAAATATACAATGATCTTATGCAATCTCTACATGTTACCAACAGTGTCTTATAAAATTATTTATCGAAATTTAATATATTTGTAACAAGAAAAGTTAGTAAAAAATTGGGTCCAAAAATTAGACTATTTCAAAGTGATATCTAAGATATTAGTACCATTGAATTTGTTGAAAATTATAGTTCTAAGTTGTTATTAAATTACTTTATGAATGTGTTGAAGTAATAATATGTAATTTCATACATATTTTCATATTGTTTTTTAAATTTACAGCAATCATTCCAAATCATAACTGAAATTGTATGATTTTTCTTCCCTGTGGTTGTTTCTAATAACAATAATATATTATCTAAGTTCACTCTACGTACAAAAGAAAATCTAAATCTATAATTAAAATAAGATGACACAATAAAATAACATTCCTTAAAAACTTGGTTCGCTTTTGCCAATGCCACCCCAGTTTCAGGGAAAGGAGGCAGGAGTTCTTTAACCACTTTAATTTTTAAAGTAATTAAATTTTAACAACTTTTGGATGAGAACTGAGAATCTCTTGTGATTAAAAACAATGAAAATACCCATAAAATATTGTGATTTATGCATTCCATCTCAATGTAAATAAGCTATAAATTAAGAATTGATCGGAATACAAGATTTCTAGTATTATATCTAGTAGTATATCGAATTTTCATAAAATTGTCCAAATGGACTTACAATGGATTTTCTATGCCTCGGCCAACAAATGTCACGGATATAACATGAGATTAGGGTGCTTGGCAACCAAAAATAAAATATTTGTTAGCTGGGACCCTAGCAACCTGGCCGTGTGACGTCAAAACTTTTTTATTCATGAAATTAGTGTTGCCTCTATTATTTTTTTCTAGCTAAGTTATAATTACGATGCCATGTTGCCACAAAATAATAAATTGTAACATATGTAAATCTACTTATTTTCATAAAGTAAATATTTGATTTTATTACATACATGTTTTATGACTTTCATTTAATTAAAAAATTGTATAAACTGTACGGAGATGTTATTGTGGTCTGTGCTCCTAGTATAAAACATTGGGTAACTTACCTTCTAATCTAATCTAAGTTGCAAAATATATGTAACATTAAAGATTCACATTATATGCACTTTCACAAACAAACATGCGCAAGTTCGCGCTTAAACATGCCGAATGTGGTCCTACAATATAAAAACCCGAATATCACATGGTCATACACCCTGCAACTCTTGCCGACCTTCCCTGAAACATGGGTGACATTGGCAAAGTGAACCATTTTCTACAGCATGGGTGGTCAGCCGCATACCAACCTTTAAGTCAAGGAACATACACAACAAATTATATTTTTAAAATCAACAAATTATAATAATGTATGGACATAAAAAACTAACAGAAAACAATTTTTTATTTAAAAAAACCTAGCCGCCAACATCACAGATCAAACGCCATTTCTTTCTGTCTTTATAAACTTCTTTCGTGCTGTAAAAATCGGTTCACTTTTGCCAATGCCACCCTGTTCAGGGAACAGCGGCAGGAGTTGCAAGGTTTATGTTCATGTGAGGTTTTGCTTATTTGTATGCACACATGCAGAATGTGTAGGTGCGAACCTACATGTGCCTGTCTGTGGGCATGCATTTAATATGAGCCTTAAATGTTAACATATCTTTGCAGCTTAGATTATAGATATAGTCATATTTGATTGTGTATATCAAAAAATATGTATGAAAACTAAATCATAAATTTTCAAAAGATTTTTGTGAAACGCTGTGAAAAGCCATAATTAAAAGATTAAAAGTTATTTTTTGTCCTTACTAAGGACTCAATAAATAACAATTAAAATGGATTAAAACAAAGTTGAAATTTTTTATGTATAAAAAATAATAATACCTTTTAAAACTAAATCACTCTCTGGGAGTGCCGTCGTATTATTTTTATTTATGAGGTGAGATTTACGCTATGTTTTATACTAGGGGTACTGGCCAATTCAAGTCAAGATGGTTGGATCGAGCATTGGCGAGTTATCATGTGGTAGCAATGTGGAAGAGAAGAAGAAAGGCAGAACTGGCAGCGGTTTATTAAGGTGGTTAGGATTTCTTGCTGTAGGTCATATAAATCACCATAAAAAATATGTACATAATTTTACACAATTAAATGAGGTTCATTCCTGTAATTGTTTTGAAAGGATTAATTAAATAAAAAATGCATTCAGTTTCAATTAATATATTTTATTTGAAGAAGTAACAAATAATCTGTTAAATATTCTGTTCTAATACAATTTTTAATTATGTACAAACTTAAAAATTTCAAGTTGCGTTCATTGAAAAAATTCACCGTTCCCAAAAAGTTTAGTGCCCACATGGGGGAAAAAATATGATCAAAGTAAGAGCTATAGAATGAAAGAGGACAATCCAGGATTTCTTCAGAACATAAGATAAATACATTATAGAAACATTACCCTTAGTACGAGTTGCAAAACTTGAGTAAAGTAAAGTTTACGGAAAGTATTAAAGAGTTATTTTCCCCAAAATCTGCCGTTTTTGTTTCTTACACTTTATGGTCTTAGCAAAAGAGTTACAGTGATGAAGAAAATCAAGTTCAAACAAACAAAAACGGCAGATTTTGGGGAAAACCACTCTTTAAGACTTTCCGTAAACTTAACTTTACTCAAGTTTTGCAACTCGTACTCAGGGTACAGAAATTGTTGATAAATATGTCTAAACACCTGTAATTTTAGTTTTAAAAAGTGAAAAAAATCTTGGATTTATTTATACACTACTCGATTGAATTTAGAAATTCTGTATACAGGAAAAAGCTAAATATTCCTTAAAAAACAAATAGATTTTTAAACTGTAATTTTTCAGTTTTCTGATCTCCAGAAACCAATAACAAAATAAACCAGATTGTGTGAAGTCACAACTTTTTGTGTACATATCGTATGTGCTGACTCTTCTTTATTTTGCTGGAAAAACAGAAGTGACTGTATTTCGGAAACTAAATCGCTCACTAGATGCACTGCTTTAGTTTCCTTACATTTTCAGTAAAATGTTAAAATTGAGTTTACATATCTTTATATTTGGTGCACTGTTAGTTTATATCAATTTAATCCATCCTTGGATAGGAGTCTTCAGTGGTGGATTGACAAGAGAGTAGGTACTATATTAGATGTTGCCCTACCATCCTCTATTTTTCCCCTGCGTTGCATGCGTCAGTATCCAGGTATTGTGGGGTTTAGGCACCATGGCCATCTGCTTGTGGCGACCGTGAGTTTTACACATCACATACAACCTCTGATCCCTAGTAACAAAATAACAATCTTTGCAACGAAGCTTCAGTAAGCCCCTCACTTTCATTCCGCAAGAATGGCTGACAAGAGGAACCAAAGGTTTCAATATTGTGCTGTGAAAACCAGGTATGTTTGATGTGGTGTTAGTCAAAGAAAGGACGCTGAAATCTCTTGCGGACGGATTGCATTGATGATTTACAGATGGCGATAACCCTGCAGAACTCACATTCCATTTGTTTTGACATCTTGGCAGTTTGCTGACTATGTTTTTGAGCAGCGCTTGCATTGTGTCTGGAACAGAAATATCATCAATTTTAATACGGAAACCAGTACCCCAAGTATAAAATACCAAGTTTGAACTGAACCATAGTATGATGGCTTAGTGGGTGGAATAGTTGCATTCACAGCTAGAGGGCTAGGGTTTGAGCTTTCGCGAGGTCTCAGAAATGATTCCTGGACCAGCAGGGTCAGTTGTACTACATGCGCAGATTAGTTGTGTTCTAAAGGTCTTTCCCTCCTTGACCGCAGACACCGCTGCCTGTACAACGCCTTCTTCCGCTAGTCCCATACTTCTCTCGCAAGATAAGCTGTCATCATTCCTTCACTCAATCTTGTCCTGAGTCCACCTACTATGCTGCGCTCTTCTGAGTTTGTCACTAAAACTATCTTTTCCAGACTCTGGTAGCCCATCCGCTGTTTGTGTTGCAGCCAATATAGACTTTAATTGTTTGGGCCACATCGGCATCTTGGTAAAACCCATATTATTTATCTTAGCATAAGTAAGGTAAAAATGTTATTTCACGAAAATGCAAGCACTTACCTGCGTTTTATATACACGAAAGTGTTAATTAAAAATTTATAGTTGTTCTAGCATTGAGGTTAGAGATAGCTGTCAAAAATAATCCATATGAATGCCAGCAATAAAAAAATATACGGGGAAAAAATATCGTGCCACGGGAGAAATACTTCAGCACTTTTTTTACTGGCGCTTTCGTTTTAGTTTATCCCATGGTTTATCCCCAAATGAAAAGAAAAAGAAAACCAAAGTGTCAAAAGATTACAAACGTCAAAATGTTCGGTCGCGAATTTTCTTTTAATTCTTTTTGCAAATAAATTAAAAAATAATTTGCGCAAGAATGGACCTTCTTAAGGCTCCCTCCACTCAATCACTAGTCGACTCTGATGTCGGTTCCATAGACAGTTTTCCGATTCTAGACATCGAGGAGGTGCGTTAATTTTTTTATTCAATAATAGTTGTGTTGTGCAGTGCAGTGACTTTTCATGACTCTTGGTCATCTCAAAGGTGCTCACTGCCTTAATTTTTTAATGAATTTGTATTTTGTTTTGTTAACTTTTTTGTTTTATTTAGTTGAACGATGAAGAGTACGGCATCCCAGCTGTGAGTGAACTACCTTCGTTGGAGAGCGTCCTTGCAGATGAGAGTGGGTTGAATGGCTGGGAGGCTGATCTCCTGGGAGGGGAAGGAGGCGGCACTGCAGCCCCTTCCCCTGCGCCCTCTCCTACCCCCCCAAGACAAGGGGGCACTCCCTCCCAAGGGGGATCTCTACTCAAATATGTGTTTCTTCAGGGGATATCGCAACAGATAACTACGGCTGCTGTAAGTTCATTTTAATGACATTTCAATATTGCGTTACATTGGATAAAATATGAGGAATTAACCCTTCAACTGTGGGTGACACGCATAGGCGTCAAGTCTAAACTTGCATACATTGCGGCTGTCAATCATAGGCGTCATCAACCTTTGAACTTATCCCTGATATCTGTGTTTAAGAATTCAAAAGTCTGCAAGTGGTAATATACATGTGTTAAACCTTAGCGAGTTTTGCTTTTGAATGACTAATGCATGTGACTGTTAACATAGGTTGAAATGAATTAAGGTAGGAAATCAATAAATGTTTAAAAAATGTGCTTGAGAAAGTATCCTGTGCAAAGTATTCATCTGGCCAGAATATTCAGAAGCGAAAAGGTTAAACCTTATGCCTACTCCATCTCATCATACCAAGGAAAAAGTGAGGGGAGAAGAAGTCAAACGGGGCTATTCTTAGACATTTTAGTCGTCGGTTGAGCCCACGCTTTGACAAACTAATGATGCATGTGTATAAAGACCTGTCAATCCAAGATGGCCGCAAGTGAACAGCTGATTTGTCTTCATACAAATATAACAAAATTCGGTAAATAAGAATGACCGTGCTGATGAAACTTCCAGCCCAGGCACCATTAGTTTGTCAAAGCGTGTGATCAACCGACAACTAAAATGTCTAAGAATAGTCCCGAAAGATGCCAAAGGACATCACAGCTGAAGGACCCATGACAGTGGTTCACCCGTGTTTCAGAAGAGGATGATTTTAGATTACAGAGATCTTGTTCATCTGAGGTACGGGTCTTCATTTGTAATTGTACACTTCTGGGCGTGGGCGTCTCCGCAACTTGAAATTATAAATTAAGAATCACAGGCATTTTGTATAGCACAGTATATAGGAGCTGAGCTGAGGTTAAATCCTTGAATAGGGTCAAGCACCATTTATGGCGTACATATTACAGTTGGCGGCATTCCGCTTTGGAACTCAGACAAGCGCATCATGTGGATACTTGTTTATGGATTGATGTCTTGCATCTGTTGCTAAGTTTTGTTTTATTATCTTAGGATCGTATTGGAGCTGGGATGGGCAGTGCCGTGGCAGCATGGGGTGACCTTGTGGCCATCGGCACTTCCCATGGTCTGGTCATGGCCTTCTCCGCCCAAGCCCTGCGCTGGTGCTGCCAGAAGTTCAAGGATCAAGCTGCCGTCACGTCCATGGATTACAATGAAGATGCCACCAGGCTTCTTGCTGGTTTGTTCACTGTAACCTTTTTATTGTACTTCCTGCTTTAGGTGGTTTTTTAAGTCTGTGTTCTACTTTTACATCTCTTTACTACGACTTTCATTGAAGATTATGCTACGCTAATATTGTCAACAATGACTGACAAATCATGAATCTCTATTACGTTCTTCATGTATTGATTGTTTCATCAATATCATTCATCAAAACATAGATGAACACATGCACAGTTCTTATAAGTTCATCTATTTCATTTGGTTTACACTAAACTATGCATAAAGCTGCTGGCCTTAAATCAGCTATTTGATGTTTATGTCTTACAGGTTTTGCACGTGGTGTAGTAGTGATGTATGAATCTTCTACTGGCAGTGTCATGCGTCGCGTAGAGGCATGTGGTGGGGGCCCGTGGGGTGTGCTACGTGTGGTCTGGGGCCCGCCTTCCACTGCGGGGGGCTCCTGCGCCGTGGCAGCAGATACAGGAGGCTCTGTGTGGATGCTACGCTTTACTAGAGTGCTTGGAGTTCGAGGATCCAAAGTGTCGTGCCTGTTTTCTGGCGCTAGAGGCGAGGTATGTAATGGCTCCATACTTATTTTACTTACTAGCAAGAAGGCTCTTATCTCATATATTAGTGCTTATGCAGTAATATACAGTGCTTATGCACTAATATTATTTTTTAGTTCTATGTTCTATGTTTAGTTTTATGTTCCTTGACTTATAGGTTGGTATGCGGCTGACCACCCATGCTGTAAAAATGGTTCACTTTGCCAATGTCACCCCTGTCTCAGGGAAGGACGGCAAGAGTTGCAGGGTGTATGTCCATTTGAGATTTGGTTTTTATGTTGTAGGTTCACATGAGGCATGTGCAAGCGCGAACTTGTACGTGTCTGGTTGTGAGAATGCATGTAATGTGAATCTCCAATGTAACATATCTTTGCAACTTAGATTAGATTAGATTAGATTAGATTAGTCCACATTTATTTTTATTTATTATTTGCGACTCATGGTTTATCAACTATTCAACAAAGATTGAGAACCGAGGTATGCTATTAGCTTCATTAACATCAAACCCCTTACTTTTACAGTCACAGGCAAGCCTCTTACCAAGAGGTTTTTGTTTTGTAGTGCTGTTGCTTTTAACTTCACAGGATGACGTTCCACCACTTGTAAAATATGCAGCTTTATGTGTGCACCGGTAGGATCAAAGGTTATTTTTGTTTGAAGTTATTCCAATGTTAACCCTTCAACTGCAAGTGACACGCATAGGCGTTAAGTGTAAACTTGCATACTGTGCGGCTGTCAATCATAGACGTCATCAAACTTTGAACTTATCCCTGTCATCTGTGTGCAAGAATTCAAAAGCCTGCAAGTGGAAATATGTGCAAAGCCTTTGTGATTTTTGTTCTTTAATAACTAATACATGTGACATTTCACATAGTTTGAAGTGTCGTCAATCAATTAATGTAGGAAATCAATAAATGTTTTAAAAAATGTGCTTGTAAAAGTATTCCGCATTGGGGGTATTCATACTGTCAGAATATTCAGAAGCGAAAAGGTTAAAGGTCATTAATTAATGAGATTGAATGTTTGTTTTGTTGTCAGGTGTGCGCCATTGAGCCGCTCTCCTCAGGCCTGAAGGGCGGTGAGCTGGTGCTGGGTATGGCGACCCTGTGGCGCGTGGTGGTGGTGTGGGGCCTCTCTGGGCTGGCGGGCGGGGGCGGAGCAGGGGGGCGCTGCTGCCAGGCCTCCCTCACAGGCCCCCCCACTTGTCTGCCCCTGCTGGCCTGGCAACCCACCACCACTTCTAGGAAGGACCCTGTGCTGTGCTCGGCGAGGGGCACCACTGTGCAGTTCCACCAGGTACTCCAGATTATCTGAGCTCTTACTTACTGAGTTCTGTGTTTTAAATGGTTCTACCTGTTTCATAGACATTATTACCATCGATATGAGCTCGACAGCTGTGGGTGGGCCTTGGCTGAATCCAAGATTATTCTCTACTTTCACCTACTCATTGCCTTTGCTCTACAGGTACATATGTCTGCCTTAGCTGCATCTGCGTTGAAACCGTCCACCCATCGCATTTGCGTCATAGACGTTATATTATCAATCAATGATCCATTTATATGAGGTCCTGTCCAGAATGTGCTCATAATTCTTGAGAGAAAACATCTGCTTTTCCTCAGAAAGTATTCAAACAACTTTTGCTTTGGAGTAGGTATGAGACCAGCGCTGCTTACAGGGAGACTGATATTAGTTGAATGAGTTACACAAATATAGCAGGTGGTAGGTAGGTATGATAAAATTAACATAATAAACATGAAATCGCTTCAATTTTGCCAATACTAAACCTGTTTCAAGACGATGTGAGCATAAGTCGGCAAGAATTTGCAGAGCTTATGCTCATTTGAATATTGGATTTTCTTTTTAAGTGACACATGCGGCATGTGTACTTACATGTGCTTGCTTGTGTACATTGTGTAATGTTAAAATAGAAAGGTATCTCCGGATGTACCTACAGGATACTCACTCCGGCTAGCTTCCTCGGCATCACTCTCAGGGCGTGGAGTTCTTTCTTTGTGTTGCTCACTTTTACTTTGAGAAGGGTTGTACATTGAAACATAATTTAAAGGAAACAATTATACTTAGGTTTATTTTATCACGTAACAAGGGACCGGAAATGGGAAACAATAAATGGCCAGACCTGTTTCAGAAAGCCTACACGTCGCTTCACATAACTTTTCTGTTTACTGGAATTCCGAGGCGAGCTTACAATAAGCTCGGGAGGTGATGTTCACGGCTCGGGGCTTCGCCCCACGAGAGTCGCAGTCCATAAGGCGGATGCCTTAACACGTGGAGCCCCAGGGTGGAGGCTCCTCTGCACCAGGCTCCGGTCCATAAGGCGGGTGCCTTGGATGGCGGATGCTCCAAGTAGAAGGGGAGGGAGCTCCATTGAAATGCCTTTGCACCGCTTGATGCTTGGTTGCCGACATCTTGCCCAGAACTGCCGAGAACTGGCGAGCGACAATCAACGGCGCGATGACATCGCTCGGCGCAGTTCGGTTGCTTCCGTGACCGTTCGGCTCTGTTCGGCCCACGAAACATGCACTGTACACAATTTTTTTATTTTAAATGTTATTTAAAAAATAACATAACAATGATGAAGTGTGAATCTTGTGAATACAAGTGTCAATATATTTCCACAACTTAATTTATATTTAGGTCAATTTTTGCCTTCAGATTGCACTGTTTTTGTGGTTTTATTCATAGGTTTCTGTATACAAATATTTAATTGTATGACTTTTTAATGTATATACTTAAATGTTGAATTGTTTTGTGAAAACATTGTTTTGTTTTATTATAGGGCTGACCCCTCATGCTGTAAAAACTTGGTTCACTGTTGCCAATGCCACCCCGGATTCAGGGAAAAGCGGCAGGAGTTGCAAAGTTTATGTTCATGTGAGGTTTGGTTTACTTTGTATGTACATATGCAACATGTGTAAGCACAAACTTACATGTGCCTGCTTGTGGGCATACATTAAATATGAGCCGTAAGTGTCAATATATCTTTGCAACTTAGATTATAGATAGTTCCTCCTCTGCATTGCAGGTACGCTGGGGCGCTGCAGGTCCGGAAGCCCTCCTGCTTAAGCGGGTTGAGCTCCCTTTTCAGTTGTCGCTTCTCCGCTGGCTTGGCGCTCGCCGCTTGACCCTGCTTGATGTTGGGGAAACCTTACACCTGTGGGACGTGTCTACCGGCATTGCTCTGGAAACCTTGGATCTGTCTAATGCGCAGTTGATCTATGCCAATGCTCATTTTAAGGTAAACTTTTTTTTTTTAAGAAATCCTGTGCGAGAGACTACATTTCTGACACTCATTTCTGAGGCTACATTTCTGACAGGGGTCTATGACATGTCTTGTTGTAGTGCTGCAGATGTATTTACGAGCTTGGTCATCGCTACAAAGCGCCAATACTCAAGCTGTAGGCAAGCTGTAAGGCTGGATGGACCTTTAGTGACCGGTCTTTGGTAAAGGAATATGAATTTTTCACCCAGCGAAGAGCATATTTGAAAATAAAAGTGCTATTTTTTTTGTGCTCCGCCGGGATTCAAACCCACAACGTTCCATATACGAGTCAGAGGTATTACCCACTAGACTATGGGCCGATCAAAAGTAGAAACTTATGAATGTAGTGCTTATTTTAGGATAGTTTATTTTATTTGATTTTTAATAATTCATATTTGGTTGATGGAATCCAGGGCAACCTTTTGTCCTGGATGCGAGAAATTGTCTACGAAAGTGGGTGAACCAATCCATAGGATGGCTAACGGCTTAGGATCTAGAAGGTTACTGGAAACCAACTGACTGACGGGTTCTAAAAATCAACCCGTTTGGTGTGTGTGTGGAACATATTTATTTTTACAGGTAAGGAGGCCAGACTTACGCCAATCAATTCACTTGAAGTGGGTGTTTCCCAGCTACTTTCTCTCATTCTCATTTCTTATGAAGGCTGAGTAAACCTTATATATATATATATATATATACAAGGATAATTTATTTATAAGGTACACATAATAAAAGAGCGCCGTTTTTGTGTGTGTCACACCTCAAGGGCCCTCTCAAATCACGGATAAGATTCTTTGTAAAGATGCGTCTTTAGTGCTCCTTTAAAGACACCAACAGTTTCTGCCTTCCTCACATTAGGTGGTAGTCTGTTCCACTCCATTGGGCCCGCAAACCGGAAAGCACGGTCCCCAAAATTAGTGCGTGTCTGACGTGACGGCTGGACTAAGTCAACGACCCAACACTCCGCAGATCTGAGAGTTTGGCGTCTCAAATCTATCTCAACACGTGAGAACATGTCAGACAAGTATGAAGGAAACCTTGCCGATATTTTATTTTGGGTTTGAAATGTGGCTGACCACCCATGCTGTGGAAAATGGTTCACTTTGCCAATGTCATTCCTGTTTTAGAGAAGGTTGGCAAGAGTTGCAGGGTGGATGTTCATTTGAGATTTGGCTTTTTATGTTGTAGGTTCACATGCAGCATGTGCAAGCGCGAACTTATATGTGTCTGTTTGTGAGAATACATATAATATGAATCCCCAATATTACATATCTTTGCAACTTAGATTAGATTAGATTAAAAATAAGTGCTGAAACGGGAAATTACATTTATTACATCCTTAAGAGGGGATTATAACCTAGCCCCTCGGAATGGAATGCAAGCATTCTACTGACTGAGCTATCGACTGGAAAACACTTTTTTCTTGATGTTTAAGAAATTAAAACAATAAACATTTAATTTTCTACTCACTTTCATCTTATTCTCAGGGTGTTGCCACTGGTGGCAATGTGTCCGAGGCCCTCTCCTTAGCTGGAGGAGGCGCTGTGGGAGGAGCGGCTGCTGGAGGTGGATCTCTGGGTGCGCTGATGTTGCTGGGGCGCGCAGGGCTGCACCGAGTGGCTGTGCGGGCAGCACATGCGGCTGCTCACCATCATGCAGACCTGGGGCAGTGGGAGAAGGCGCTGCAGACGATTGTCAGCGAGCACAAGGTAACAAATGCCAGTGAGACAGGGGCGTGCATCCCATACAGACACATCGCACGTTTAATAATAAAGAGCAATAACTCAAAAAATAGAAATGTTGGGAACTCACGTTTGAAGTTCAGACACCCAGTACAACTTGTATGGGATGAAAAAGGCGACCGATGTTTTATCTCGGTCATATTCGTCCAAATTGAACGGCTGTCGCATTCTACCTATTCTTCTCGCATTGTTCTTGCGTTTTATTACAAAATCTCGATTTTCTCAATTTTCGAGTTATTTCTCTTTATTATTAAACGTGCGACATGCGCCTAGCCTAATAGGTAGGCAATATATGTTAAAAAATGCATTTAATCTTGAAGTTGAGGTTTAAAATTCAAAATTTATGTTTGATTAGAGCCATCGTTAGCACTTTGGTCAATTGCAAATGAGTTTATATTAAGGTATGGGAGAAAATATTTATTCTGAAATGTATTTGCCTATACCTTATGCATGCGGCTGCAGTGAGAAGATCCAGCAGATTATTGTCAGCAAGCACAAGGTTACAGATGACAGTGAGAATACCCACAGCAAGGTGGCTTGACGGAGTGATGGCAGTAGGATTATATACCCATACTGGACTCATTCTTGAATCTTCAGCCAGTGAAGAGACTGCAAGTGTGGTAGAATGTGATGGAACTTTTCAAATCTTACTTCCTACTTCCTAGAAGTGGAAAGAAGAAGAAGAAAAAGGAGTAGGAAGAATAATTTAGTACAGTATTTATATTTATTCCAAATTTGTAGCAAAGAAGATTAAACTCTGTATAATAACATTGATGTGGTTCTATCACTAAAAATAAGCAGACCACATTAGCTGGATTACAATCAGCAAATGGATTGTCATAATTTGGGAAAGATAGTTGTGGTGGGGTCCCAGAAGGGCGCAGGGAAGTGGGAAGATCCATTGCAAGACGGCTCGACAAAGTGGTGACAGATGTTGTACGGTAAGAGTATGGAATTACAGGAGAAAGGTTTTGAACAAGCAGCACTGGCTGCGGTTGATTAAAGAGGGCTAGCTCCATCCATGATTCCTCAGTTTTGTTTTGTTTTTTTTTTTTATTTTTTTTATTTTTTATTTATTTAATATAACACTTTTTAGTACATTTTTTTTTTTTTTTTTTATAAAGCTTATTTCTGTAACATAATAAGTTAATTGTTCTATGAGCTGAACCTCACCAAAAAGAGGAAAAGCTCTTGTGTGTGGTGAGGGACTCAGTTGATAAGTTATTTTTTCTGTTGCAGTCGTTAGAAGGACGCAAGACCAGGCAAGCCGTATCTCGTCAGAGAGCTGAGAGCTTGTTACAGCGTTTAGAGAATGATCCCGCTCAGCTAAGTGATCCGGTCATAGCGCTTGCGACTGTTGATGCTTGCATTCAGATGAACCTACTGTATGAATCCATTTTTATTTATTTAAATATTATCTTATTTTTTTGTCTTGTTCTAGACATTTTCTTTTTAATTTGTCATATGTACTCATAGTGAAGCTTAATGATCATAGCGATGGCACTACAAGTGAATGGGTAGTTTTCATATAATATTGCAATGATGCAATCTGTATGTCAGTACGGACTGTATTTATACTGTTAAAGTATGTTCATAAAAGTAGATTGAATTTTAACTGGAATTACATAAAAGCTAAAATTAATTAAAATAGCTTTAAAATTTGGATATTTGACAAACCGTTACTGGAGACCTTAGATTATCCTCAACTTTTCATTGGTGTGATAATCAACTTTCCCAGGAGACACCCTTGTTGGTTCAGACCACACTACCTGTCTGAACTGGTCACCAAAATGGAAGTCACTACCCGCAGACAGACACTCAGATCCAGGGACTCAAATAAAAGTCTGCTCCAGCTGCCGCGCAGAGCCACGAGGACGGTGTTTGGTGACCGAGCCTTTAGCGTTGCTGCTCCGACGGCCTGGAATTCTCTTCCTGCGACCCTCAGGGAGCTGAAGACTGAGGAAGCGTTTCGCAAAGAGCTCAAAACCTACTTTTTTAAAGACTCTTACAAAGTGCCTTTGCAGTGACTCAGTCACGAAAAGGCGCTATACAAATGCTTGTATTATAATTATTATTATTCAGCACCATATTTCGTAAAGTTAACAATAAATAAATGAAAATTAATGCTTGTAATGTTCATAACCGTGATCTTGTAACTTATTCATTTGGATTTATATATTGAATCATTTGTTTGTCAAGTGACACTCTTTGGGGCCCGCTCTGGGACGCTGTAAGCGCACTGGGAAGAGCGCAAGCGCTTGGAGAGGCCGCCGGCAAGCGCGCTTCTGAAGGTCAGCTGCCCAGGGCTCCTCCAGCCGTGTGCCAATACCTCGTCAGCCAGATGGCGGAGACTGATCCACAGAAACTGCAAAAAGCACTTCTTCATTTACCGGTAGACTGCTTGGATCTTCACCAAGTAAGGAATATTTTTTTTGTGAATATTTATAATAATTGAGTTTTGTAGAATCATTGACATCTTGGATTATTTTGTAAATAAGATAAATTAATGGAAACACAGAAAAGGTCAGGGGAACTTCAGTTGGAGAAAATCTTAGATAAGAGTTTTAGGCTTACACGGCCAGCTGATGATGCTGGAGTGATGTTTTCTGGGATCTGTTGCCGTGGTCTATGGAAGCTGGAGCTTCCGGACGTTTCGCCCATATCTACGATAGGCTTCTTCAGTGTGAAGTGTGTGGTGATGAGGAAGATGATCTTGATAAAAACTGTGATGAAAGTGTTGTTCCTTGACTTATAGGTTGGTATGCGGCTGACCACCCATGCTGTAAAAATGGTTCACTTTGCCAATGTCACCCCTGTTACAGGGAAGGACGGCAAGAGTTGCAGGGTGTATGTCCATTTGAGATTTGGTTTTTATGTTGTAGGTTCACATGAGGCATGTGCTAGCGCGAACTTGTCCGTGTCTGGTTGTGAGAATGCATGTAATGTGAATCTCCAATGTAACATATCTTTGCAACTTAGATTATATAGATTAGATTAGATTAGAAAGTGTCCGTACGCTCGGGTTTACATGTGAAGAATGAATGATTGTATCAATTTTTCTTTTGTATTGCATCCTTCCTTTAAGTAATTGGAGTGTCGGCACTTGTTGCCATGCCATGTACTCGTATCATGATCAGGCCTGAGCAGGTTTTATATGCAAAGCAACGAAACGTAATTACGCAACTAAGCTACACATATAGTGTAACTTCTTGCCGCATTATCCCTGAAGGGTTTCGCATGTGGCAAGTGCAAACTATTTATTTTTACAAGTAAGGGGGCCGGCCTTACACCAACCACTTCATTTGAAGTGGGGGTTTCCGAGCTCCTGAGGGGGCTGGTACTCGTTTTTTGTAAAGGCTGAGTAAACCTTGCCAGTATTTTATTTTGGGGTTTGAAATAAACACCAAAACGGGAAATCATTTCTGACACCCTCGGTGGGATTCGAACCCGAGCTCACGGCATGGAATGCAAGCACTCTACCAACTGAGCTATCGATCGGACTATGCGATGAAGCAAAAGCCAGACATCCACCTCCCAGAAGCAGACTCTACGAATTGATTACCACAGAAACACCGTGAAGAGCATAATTTGAAATTTAAATGATAATTTTGTTGTGCTCTGCTGGGAATCAAACCCACTGTCTAAGAGTTAATGTTAAAATTGTGTCTAGTATTTAAATGATCAATCTGTGATTATTTATTGAACAGGTTCTGAGTGAATGCAAGCGCCTGGGCCTATGGCAGGCTTGGGTGCGGGTGACTTCCACTGCTTTACGTGACCCTCCTCTGCCCCTGTGCGAGCTTCTGCCCCTTGTGGGACATCTCTGCAGGCAGAATGGGCGCCCCAGGGTGCCGCACAGCTGTCCCGGAGATGCTCTGCTGGTTTACGTGGCAGATTGCCTTGCGGGAAGAGACTATCCCAGAGGATTGCTTCCGGCACAAGATCGGCCCACTATTCGACATGAGGTATTCAGTTATTGACTTGCTGATAAAATTGTGTTTAGGTCCTTGCATATTTCTTTGATTTCATCCGGATTCATAATCTTTTTAATGCAAGCTTTTCTTTTATGATCGCTTTGGATATCCCATTCATTTCTGATTTCAGGAATCTGGTCCATCCATACTTTTTCCGTCTTCCTTTCCCACAACACCCATCTATTCCTGCAATGTACACTTTCTTTGTCAGTCATTCATTCACTCGATCTTAATAAACTTCTTTTTATGAGCACTTTCACACTTTCTCTTGCATTACATTTTTCTCTTACAAAATCATTCCTCACCCTATCCCTCTGTTTTTTCCCAATCATAATGCTTAGATAGTCTATTTCAACTGAATGCAGCTGATTAAGAATTAAATGTTAGTCCTAATGACTCTTGAAATTAATTTTATCTTCAGATTCTGGGCTGCTTGCTGTATGAAGGGGAGGATGTCTCTCCTCTTCCTCACCTCCGCGCCCTTCTGCTCCATGACACGGGTTCCACCTTGAGGATGCTGGGGATGGCCTACACAGAACCACCTTTCATGGGTCCCATGGGGAAGTTAAACCGCCTCAAGATGTCTCTCGCTCTTCATAATGTACTTCAGACTGCGCTGGAACCTGATACTTTCACTGTAAGATACATTCTCATTATTTTTATGACTGATTGTAGTTGTTAGCACACACTTAGAGATGCGCTAAGTACCGATTTTGAATATGTTTAATTTTTAAATATTCAAATGATTTATTTTTGATTTTATAGGAAGAAGAGATTGCTGAAATAGTCTTCTTCACTGCCAACCTAGTAGCCAATGGAACTCTGCCTGCAGATGTTCATTTGATCGGCAACATTAAACGGCACTTCTCCCAAACCTCTACGTCTCCGGAAGCAAACAAACTCATAGAAAGGGCCTGGTTGAGTCTACTTATGTGCACAAACAACGTAGCAAACCACTTACCAATAAATGAGATGATGGACATGGCTTTAAACACAAAAAGACTCAAGGTGGAACGTTATTTAATGGAAAAAGCAGGGAATTACGATGGTTTATTAGAAACATTCTTAAATGACGTTGGTTCTGAAAATGAAATGTTTTCTTATTTGGAAAAATATGCAACGTGCGAAGAGAGACTTATTGGGAAGCAAATGGTTGATGCTGGGGAAAGATTGGCCGGTCAATGGCCTGAACAAACAGCTAGGATTTTAGTGGGACAAATACCTGATATTATTCCTGTTATTTTAGCTACCCTAGAACAAGAGGATGCCGCTCTAGCATTCACAGACGTTTTGCAAAGATTGGGAGCTTTGAATGCAGAGATTTCTCTGAAGCATCTTGAATTGCTTTGTAAGCTACGAGCCGATGATGTTTTAGAGTTTTTGAATGATGCACCTAGTGCATTGCTTCCGGACGCAGCTTTAGAAGTAGTTAGGAAATACTATATAAAAGCAGCTGAACCAAAATGCTTAGAAACGTGTGGGGATTTGACAGGGGCTGTAAAAGCTTCTGTTGCATTAATGTTAGCGGCTGATAGTAGAGAAGAACGTGAGCGATTAGCTGGAGAAACTTGCTCTTTATGCATGCGAGCTTCTAAAGTTTCTGGAACGCAAGAAGCTGAACTTTTATGGAGACAGTTGATTGACGGGGTTTCTAAGTTACCCGAACCACCAGAAGCTCCTCTTCCTGCTTTGTTGCTAGAAGGAGCCGCCAACTATCTACCACTGCCGTGGTTAGTTTCTCAATTGTGCGGGGGTGGAGGTCACGCGGGGGCTTTACGAGGGGCTTTAAGTGGTCTTTTAGAAGCGGCTAAAAGCAGCGCAGAAGCTGTGAGTGCAGCCGCTAGATTAACTGGTTCTGAGCTACATGCTGCATTAGCTAAAGCTCTCAGAGGTCATAGGATCATGTCGGTTTCTTCTGCATTGTGTGGGACGTGTCATAACCCTTTGAATTCTCGTCCTTTAATCAGGGCGTATTGTTGCGGCCACGCTTTTCATTTGGAGTGCGACCCAGTGGCTGGACGCTGTGGTCGTTGTGGCCAAGTAGCGGAAGAGGTCAGATTGACCCGTGGAACGCAGATGGCAAGGTCAGAGCCACCACAGCAGTTTTCACTTTGTGTGGTCGCCCCACCTAGACCAGATCTAGAAGGTGCTATTTAATAAAATAAATTGATTGAATATTCATTAACATACACCAAAATTGTACACATTATTTAAATAATGTATCGTAAAATGTATGTATCTTTTTCATTCCAGTGTACGTATTACTTTTTTTCATTTTATTTTAACTTGTAGACTTGCCACACCAACCATGAAATTGAAAGTTGAAAACATTATTCATACTTTTACAGTCAAAATTTCTCCTTGTCCAACCATAGCATGTGGAAAGTGTCTCCTCCTGTCCCCAGCCTCTGACTTCTAGTTCACCACCTGGAGAAGCTGTGTTGCATCCCTCAACAACTAACCTCACTGTCCTTTCAATATTTCCTGGGAACATGTTCACCTAATCAACTTGTACTGGCAGTGCCTTGTGTTAGACATTTGTTTCTTCTGGTCGCCATCCTCTTGAGTTGTAAATAGGAGGTGATATCCATGCACCGCTTCATATCCTGGCAGTATGATGCTCTTGGGCAAACTCTTGCTTGCCTTTCCAAGATTCTTCCTTAATCTAGTATCCCATAATAGTAATGGTGAATATCATTAAAATATTTTTCACATTTATTCTGTAATATAGGTTCATAATAATTTACTGTGATAATTGTATTTGAAAAAAAATGTACAAAAAATATTAAGTCATCATACAGGAAGAAACTAAGCAACCAATGTGTAGTCTAGTGGTCTATAGACTCACAATTGGAAGGTAGTGGGTTTGATTTCTGATAGTCCAAAAAAAAATTTTTAAAGTATTCTTTTTGTTGGTAAAAAAAATTATAGGCCAGTCACCAAAGGTCCATCCAGACTTTCAGCAACTGTTCTCTTGACGTGTGATTCACACATAAATAGTGCTCACCAAATAAATTATCTTACACGTCAAAGGTTTGTATAATTTTTTAAGCTTCCATTATTTAAGTACAATGTCGAATAGGATAGGAATAAATCCCATTTTGAAAATATTTATTCCTGTGTGATGAGGTATTATAAATCACATATGTAAAATATGTATTTACCCTATAATGTTTAAGTAAAGCAAATAATGTAAATAAAGTATTCAGTGAATTTTGTTTTTTTTTCATGTTTTATTTTGGTTTTTCAGTGTTTTACTTACCATTAATTTGTCATTGAATTGGTGTTTAAATGTAAAATGTAATTGTCTTCTTGGTGAAGCATAAAAAATGTGCAAAGTGTGTAAATTATATCTTTTATGAATCTGACTTTTACCTACTCCAACCCTGTTCTATGGAAAGGCTGCATAAGTCAAATTTCTATCCGTGGTTCAGTATTCTTAATGTATGAACCTTTATGTGATTGAACTGGGTTCTTTAGGAGTGAAACAAAAAAAAACAACACATTATGATTTGTGATTGGTAAAAGCATATCTTTGCACCTTAGATTGGAGATGGTAAAGAAGACTAATCTCTTAAGTGATAAACTGATGTGAGGCTGCCATCCATACTTTAAAATTATTTTCTGATGTAAGTACACTTGCGAAATGTGTACACATCCATGTTTATGTGTGTGCATGGAGAGTAAACCTCAAATGTTAATATATTTATCTCTACAGCTTATATTCCAGCACCCATAGTATAAAACTTTATTTAAACTCAACTGTAGTTTCTCAACTCAAGTTAGTTTCCAAACATTTTTGTAAAATGTTATGGTTGAGTTTCAATCCTTTACAAAATACTAATTAATACTGTCCTAACGATCCGTAGCCCTCACATATGCCTCTGAAACCCAAAAGCTGACCAAGTGTAAACAATGCTTCTCTGTATCTTTGAAAAGAAAATTCTCTGCTGCATTTATGGATTAATAAAGGATGGAACATGTAGAGAATAAGATATAACTCTGAATTATATGTGCTGTACCTGGAAGTTATGGTTCAGTCAATGTAGGACTACAATGCCTGGGCTGAAAAGATAGCTGCTTTAACAGACCCAGAGGGACGCAGGACAGTGGGAAGCCCCAGATAAAAATGGCTAGACGAAGTGGCAGCAGACTGTTGTGCGTCATGGGACTGGAGGAGGAAGGCGTTGGATGGAGGACAAGACATACCCGGAGCTGCCGTACCAGTGATGATTATGATGATGAGTTGTTGGAATGAAATGTTTGATACTTGGTGTACGGAATAGTGAGTTTGGTTTTTGGTAGATTTTGGTATTACTGAAACAAACCATGTATATTTTTTATTTAATTTAATCCTTTTGTATTCAATAACATACAATTGTTTTTGATCTTAGGTTTATGAAATAGGTACACTATGAGTAGTATGGAATACAACACTGGGTAAAATGTTACAGGCTAAATCTTTTATCTTTTTAAAATGTCTTACATTATTAATAGGGAAATAAACTAAGTGTGAAAACTGTATTCATATATCCACTCGAATGATTCAAATCAAGAGTTCAATACAAATAAATGTTTATTTTAGATGGCTCACTAAGTATGGCAAAAGTTTATTTGTAAAAATCATTACATCTAAACCTTATGGGCTCGTGTAAAAAATCCCGAGCTTCAATCCAACGCAAAAATTCAAATAAAGAACACCTTTTTTGAATGCGTGTGTTGATTTGACGCTGAAGTTGTTTTTACATTTCCGGCCCTATGACAGCTAATCTTAATTTAATTGAAAATGAACCATTTTTGATATTTTTAATGGTCAAATTAATTCACATATAACGTAAGCGCAATATTCTAAATCAAGACAATGTACCACTGAGCGTCTACCTATCTAACGAAATAAATAATGATAAAAGTATATGTGAAATAAAGAAGTTTAAAAAAAATAGTAGCTACACAAAATGGCATTGAGGAGTAGTATCATAAAAAATCCTAGCGTCTAGTTAACACATAAATTCAAACACATTTTTAAATTGAAGTGCTAGCCTGGGAAACGCTTAGGAAAAGTGAACATCAAACCTGCACTCTCATTCAAATAAAGATTTTTTTCGATTTTAACTGTTAGCTTGATGGTTAGGAATATCCAACGCCAAGCTAACACAAAAAAATTCAGACAAAGAACATATTTTAAATGCATGTGTCAGTTTGATGCTCACAATTTTTTATGAACTTTTTCTTATTTGTAAGCTTTATTTATTGTTAATTTTTTTCAAACATTTTCGACTGCAATGGCAATTTTTATACATTTTAATTTATTATTTATTTAATTGATTAATTATGTCTCCATGTTTTGTCCTTTTTTATCATCCATCAAAATGTGCTGTTAATATTTTGATTCGACAAGCAATTACAATTTTTGTTTTTTTTTTGGTTTATTTTAATTTCCAGGGAATCATTAGCGAAACTTTATTTTCCCCGTTTATTTATTAATTTAATGTTCTAACTTTTTCTATAACTAATTTATGCTCCATTATATGGCAGCATCTATTTAACACTGTCTAGATTTTTTTAACATGTTTCGATTTAACTTTCTACATTTATAATTTAAATGACAATTTGAAATACAAATGAAGCAGTTGTTAGCGATCTTATTTGATAGTTTTTTTTTTAATGTATATTTAAATGTATTGCCTCAAAGTTTTTTTTTAATATTAAATGTTTAAGACTACAATGGCAAGCACAAGATTTGTGTAAATATAAAACATGGATAAGAAAATCTTACAAATGCGATAATATTTTTTTTTAGTTCATCTAGCAATACGATTTAATTAATTTTAGTAAGAGGAAGAAACTCTACTCGTTAATTTTCTTTATTATAATTACTGATACATTTAACAAAAAAATAAAAAAGGAATTGATTATAATATTATTTCTGTTTTTTAAATTAATAATTTGACGTGTCTTTCGGAATATTTTAGTTAAGTATGTTTTAAAAATCAATGATGTAACTTTTTAACCAGAATTTTGAAATTCTGTGATTTAATACCTAGATTTTTTTACACAACTTTCGAATTTATTTTTATTAGCAATGCTGTCTAGTAAATATGTTAGCTACATCTAGCTAAACTACAATTCGAGATGCGTAATTTTATCATAGATTTATTTGATTTAATTCATAATGTAAAATTTAAAAAATAAAGAGTGTCAAAATTAAATGTGAAAATAGTGTAAAACACAAAGTGTGTTCCATGTCGTAAAAAAGCCAGAATTGTAAAAAATCTTAAAAGACAAGCTAGCACATAAATTAAAATGAAGAACATCTTGTATATCTTTTGAAGTATGTGTTAGATTAACCCTTTTAAGTTTAACAATGCTGGATTTTAACATTTGTTAACGAGAGTATTTTTTATGAATTTGCAGTTGCAGGTGGGGAAATTGAAATTATTAATAATTTTATGAAATTAAATTACATTCAAATTGATTTGTGGAAGCTTAAGCTAAGAAAAAAACAAGAAAACATTATTATTAATGAAGCATATTTTCGCCTTTCTTCAGAAAGAAAAAAGTCTGAATTTGCAATTTTCAAAAAGGTAAAAAGATACATTTTTCTTTTTTTTTTGAAAGAGAAAAAGTTAGCACAAGACATTGTGTTGTAGCTCGAGTACATTAATTGTGATAAATAGTTTCCTATGTTAAGTTATGATTTGCAAAACTATTTATTTCATTTTATTATCATTTATCATTTATTCTTAACCTTCATCATTTTTTAGCATTTCAGTTATCCTGACTCGTAACCTATCAATCAATATCTAACAATTTTCATACAAGTTTTCTTAGTAATTTTGTTTACGCATGCACTTTTATGCGCACTTCGGCGCATGGATAAACAAAATGCTTACGTTTGATTTATTAAAATTAATACTGATGCAACTTGATGATTTAAAAGGTTACTTGTCAGGTAATGAGATTTATCAATTAATTTTTAAACTTTTATTCCTATTTATTAACTTACAGTACGTTATATTCAATATTTTAGAATATATATTACTTTTTTGACCATTTTTCAATTAATCTTTCATCTTTTCAAAGTGTCCGCACAGGACCAATCTCAGAGCATTCTCTTCATCGCTAAATTCTAATTATTTTAAGCATATCATAACGACTGGGTCAATTCTAGTTAATGCAGAAAACTTTGGAAATTTGAAATAGGTTAGAATGACACTACAAATTGTAAAATCTCTAAGTATAGGAGTATTCTTTTAAAGTTACAATCGGCTTTGGAAATGAATTTGGAAAATTTGGATGCAAATTGTAAAGAAGAAGTAATTTTTGTTTTTTTGATTGTTAGCGACATGCGTAGGTTAAGATGTTAATGGAAGTTGCTCTATCATTATGTCGCTAACAATCCAGGTTGTCTGATTATTACTTCTTGCTTACCATATTCCAATTTCTTCACTAATCTTTTCCCAAGTCGATGAAATAGAAGAAGACTACCTCGCTAAGACATTAAGATTTAGCGACTGTAGGGATCGAAGTGATCGTTTATTTAAACATAGTTTTTTTTAGTGATAGCTTTATCAAGTTTAGTTTAGAGTCATGAGATTAGACGCAATGTTTAATTTATAACCTTCGGTATTTTAGTACATTATTTAATCAATTTATTGTTAATTTAATTCACTACATATTTGTTAGTTTTTTTTAATTTGTTGTATTTTATTTAAGTACAAAAAGTTTTTAAATTTATTTGATTAAGTTGCCTTTCGGCAGTTATTTAAAATTATATTTTATGAAAAATTACCATTGCATGTCAAAAATATGAAATTATTTTTAGTTTCACATTCTGTATAGTAGGACTACAATGATTTTGCCAATAATGGCACTTTGTGAGCCAAAAAAAGGTAACTTAAATCATAGCAATTTAGACTAAAAAGATGATAATAATGAATATCTTCCTAGATGTCAATTTCTAGGATTTTTTACTCCAATGGACTAGTTTTTCTATTTGGATGTGTTATACATGAGAGAGAAATCCCAAACTTTAACGACTAGGATATCTTCGGTTAATTAACGTTAACCAATATAGTTTAAAATTATCTAAGTTTAAATATGTTGAATCGAAGATGGGAAGAGACTTTATTGATCGATAATTTACTTTATTTTTCTAAAAAAAGACAAGTAGATTGTTATGTTGTGAAGCTTTAAGATCTAGTCACCAGATGTCTGGATACATCTGAACAAAATGTCAAGTAGGTTGTAATGATGTGAAGCTTTGAGATTTCGCCACAAGATGTCAGGGTGTAAAACTTAAGCATTGCGGGTTGTTTTCATGCTAAATGCTTTAGTTTTTCTACACATATTACAAATGTTTTGAAGAAGTAAACAGTACTTGTAATGTGAATAAGTTAAGAAAATAATATGGCAGTACAGTTTGGTGAAGAAGAGGGAATGCAGCAAGAGGAAGGTAAGAAAATGTAAGTGAACTGAAGATGAATTCAGACAATTCACTTCTCATTAATTTCCGAACTGATTTTTTATTAAATGGAATTAATTTAAGAATGGAAAAAAATAAAGTGAATTTCACAAATAAACCATTTACAAATTCACGAGAAGTGAATGGTTCACTGATAATTCATTTGCTCAAATCTGTACTGAAATTAATGAAATGTGAATTCACGTAAAGACAAACATTAGAGTTCAAGTAGAAGAATGACCATTCGGAGAAGGTGCTCATTCTTTGCTGGTGGAACTAATACATTGAAAAATATAAAGAATGAAATAAATATATCCAATTGCGTTTCTTTTTGAAGACTGCACAGCCAAAATATGTTATTTACTTATTGTATATATTTTTTGAACAATAAATCAGGTTTTATCGACCAATCTTCCAAATCAAAAATATTAAACAAATAAGCTTATATTGTAGTTTCTTTTTTCAATGTTTTATTTAAGTCGTATACAACGAAAACGTCAATCAAAATATGTATCAAAATAAGATAAGAGTATCATAGATTGTCGCCTTTGGTTCTACACGACTCATTTAGCTGTCATTTGAAATTTCATTTAGATTGCTGCGTGTCCCGGCTTAGAAAACATCGTTTTGCTCGTCGGTTGGCGAGTTATCCTTAGATGATTGTTATATACAAAAAGTATTGCTTATGTAAGACTATGTATACTTTAAATAGAGCTACGAATGCAAATTTGTTTTACTCGGTACAATGCAAAAATTTATCAATATATCCGTTCGTCATACAAACCTACATTTTTTTTCATTTTTGCGGTACAAAACTTTCTATGCTTGAATTTTGAGATATCTCAGTTGGCAGCACTGCCATCTATGCGCGTCGTTCCAAATTCAAAGTATTTTTATTATCAAAAATGGAACATATAAATTTTTTAATACCATTATTTTTTTTTAAGTTTCTCCTATCCGTGGACATGGTATATATAGCATGCATAACTTTTCTTTGCAACCAAATTCTTTAACTTAGGAGTTGACCAGTAGAAGTCATTGCGTTAGAAAAAAGTGTTATGACCTTTGTTTATTTTCACAGGTAAGGAGGCTGGGCTTACAACAAGCACTTAACTTTCAGTGTGTTCCGATTCCCTAGGGAGCAGGTTCTTATACCTTGTGAAGGCTGAGGAAATTTGTGCTGTATTATGATTTAAGCTTAAAAAGAACCCCTTGGTGGGATATAAAATCTAGCTCTCTGTTTCTAAACACCATCGATTTTTTTTCCACGTAGCTAAGTATTTTATTTGCAATTCGTGATTATTTGTATTGAAATAATGTCAGAAAATAAGATGTACAGAAAATAGTACAACAAGTAAAAGTAAGAAAACTAGTGCCCCTAGTGAGCGTTTTAGCTTCCATTATTTTTTTGTAAAATACATTATTTTGCTGAGTTTAGACAAAGTTTTAAGCTTGGCATAGAGATAACAGAGAAAACAGCATGCAGGGTACATAACACTTTGTTCTTACATGACAAAGATCTAGAAATACATTCTAAATCTCCCGATCAAATAACATTCAGAGTGGAAAAAGCTTTTGGAACTGTGATCCTGACAGGCGTCACAGATTGTATTATTTTTAGTTCTTTTCTGCATACATTGGCAGTTTCAAAACAAACTTACTATACATCTATGTATCTAATCACTTTCCGTTCTTGTTACCGAGAAAGCTCTCAAGAAAAATATTGTTTACACTAAGGTACCTTCCAACTTTTACTTTACAAGACTTAATTTTTTTTATCTTTCAAAATGTGGCAGCTGTGTGAATGCAATAAAAATTCTTAGGTCGCTGTTTAAACTGACTTAATTATTAAAATTTAAAATAAATATTGTGGTACGAAAGTCAATATATTACGTAAACGGTGAATGAAGGTTTGTTAATTAATCTTTGCCAGATTTCACCAAGAATTCTTAAACTGTAGAAAATTTTAGTCTTGAGCTTGGAGAAGCAATTTTGAGAACAAGGCAATTTGTAGAAACATTTCTACGTGACAAGCTAGTACAAAAATTCAAATTATGTGTTTTTTTTCAAACATCTTTCAAATCTTAGTTCCAGCTTGACGGTTAGTCATATAAGTTGATAATGCTAGCTCTAAGTTACAGCCATTTGCCAGAATTGATTTCTTCCTTGAGTTAGCACGAGTCCGGCCATCTATATTGTTAAAATTGTTTAATTTTTGCTGGTGTCACTCCTGTTTCAGAGATGTGTGATAAGTGAGGATTAGGTTTTATTTTGTTAGTACACATGCAGCATGCGTAAGTGCAAGCTTACACCTGTCTACTTATGGGCGTGATTAAATTTTAATATTAAATGGTAATCCTTCTTTGCAACTTACAGTATAGGTAGGTTGTCTTTGGGTCGACAAAGTTCAAAGTTAGATGCTGCTAGTACTTGAATGGGTGACCATACAGGTACTATGTGTTTGATACAATCTTTTCTAGTGAACAGGAATGTCTTTTACAAATTCATTTCAGTCTGGTTCAGAAACAGCTAGGTATTTAGTATATTAATAAATAATTGATTATTATATTTCCCAATGACATCTGTTAATTCAGGATCAAAGCTATCATCTAGCAGACCAGACGGTATTCAAACTCTACAAAATTTGCTTCTAAAATAAATTAAAAATAAATTTAAGAATTTCTGGTGAAATTGTAGGCAGTTTAGGTATATTCTAGCTAAGATTTATAATTAAAGTGGGTATATGTGTTATTGTGTATGGAAAAATAAAGGAAAAATGAAATTGTTTCTATTCAAATAAAAATAATGAAAAATCAACAATGAGAAAACTTCTTAGAAAGTAATGTTTTTTTATTTAAAACTATGACTTGATAATAATAATAATATAAGTAACAGAGGATGCTAAAAAGTATGATTTACTTTTAATTTACCAGGGTCTACAGACAAAGGGAATTACTTGAGGTAAAAGGACAATATTACTTTTACAAATGAACTTTTTTACTATACATGGCTTTTAAAACTAAATAATAATAAGTAACATTGGTTGGGCATCTTTAATTTTAAGGTTGGAAATCACTTCTGAATCAATTTCAGGTTATTGATGCTTTCAAGATACTTTGTTTTTTCAAGATAATTTGTTTTTTCTCATGAAACTTGAGGTTTTTTTTTCACTTCCGTGCTTTTTAAGATATTTCATGCTTTTCAAGATGATTTATGTTTTTTAAGATAATACCTATATGTTTTTCAAGATACTTTAGGTAAATTATGTTTTTTAAAGATACTTTGTTTTTGCAAGGAACTGACATTTTTTCAAGTTATTTTATATTTTTGAATTTATAACAACCATATTATGTTTAAAAAAAGCATATTTCCAGATACAAAAAATTAAAATTACTTTTATCACACATTCAAGCTTGATTTTGAACCAGCCGCATATGTTTTTTTTCTTCCCCCAATTCATTAAAATCTGATGCCCGGCGACTACTCTTTGAGGGAGAGGGGTTAAACTCCAAAATTACACCCCTTAATTTACATAACCCATTTTACCAACCGATTTACTGCTAGGAATGACATATCTTGTCAAGAAATTAGCACCTATTATGAAAATGAGGTACCTACCCAATTCGTTTTTAGTAACAAGCAACGAGATAACTCGTCTTGTAGGCACAAGATAACTCGTCTTGTAGGAGCCGTGTATGACACAAGATAGCTCGTCTTGTAGGAGCCGTGTATGACACAAGATAGCTCGTCTTGTAGTAGCCGTGTATTACACAAGATAACTCGTATTATAGGAGCCGTGTATCACACAAGATAACTCATTTTGTGTCCATGTATGACATAAGAAAATTCGTCTTGTAGGTCTGCGATTGTCTTTTAAGGCCATGTATGGCATGAGATATCTCTTGTAGGGCCAATCATGACATAAGATATTTTGTATTTAAATGAAGATAATTTATGCTTCGCATATTACATTTTCAAAACAGCTTATTTAATGACATCTTTTCAAAACATTTTGTTCTATTTTAAATTTAAATTTATGACTGTTTATGCTGTGAAGTGCTTTCATATAATTTTGTTCTTCATAAAGCCAACCAACATTTTGTGATTGGTTCTTGAGGACCCTAGTCATTCAGACCTATGACGTCACCCCACCAAGATAATTTTAAAATTTGTATTATATTTTTTAACAAATATTTTTCATCTTCTTTGTGATGAATTCCGCGAAAAGCAGGGGTGCCAGTGTTATGACAGATACTAAAACTGTCAGTTGACAGATATTTTCCATGTGGAGAATTGGGTATTTTAGCATGCTTTTTATGATGAAAATACAGGTGAAGCAGATTTTTGTTTTATCGTGGCAGAATAAGAGCTAATTTTGAATGGGTTTGTTGAAGAATTTGCTTGATTCGAGGAGGTTTGTTGTTTTTGTTTGTTCTGGCTGTCGCTAAATCTCGTCGCTTCCCCCCGCCGCCTTCGTCTCCCTCCACTCCCCTTACATTATGACACACTTCCCCTTCTCTGCCCAAGGGTTGCTCTTCTTGTCGGGCGCGTGTATGAGTGGATCATTTTTCTCGTTCTCTTCCACGTACTCTCGCATCCTGAAAAAGAGATAACAGATCTTTATTAGTTTAGTCTTTTAAAAATTTCATTTAAAGAACTGAGTTTAAGCTCAACAGAAGCGTTAAGCGAAAATGCATTTTCTTTTGCAAGTACCTACACTTACAGCGACGGTAGCTCTGAACCTATGTACCTATACGTTTGCATTTGTTTATATGCTTGTAAATGTGCACTAAATATGACGTTATTTGGTAACTTATAGTTAATTAATTCAACGTAATGACTTATTAATTGACGATAAAATGGTCTCAAATATTTTCTTTCTCGGCGGACAATCATCACTTATCTTTGTGACTAGGGTCATTGGCAGCCATTATTAAAATAATTGCGTTTCCTATCAACCCGGCCGTGTGACGTCATCTTTTTTAACTATAGAATTTGTGCTATGTGTATTTCTGTTTATGACCAGAAATTTATCAAAAAGAAAAAAAACGCACCATTCATCAATAATACTGAATACTTCGTATGCCGTATTTCATATGGTGGATTTTTTTTTATTTACTTGTAAGTTTACATTTCAAAAAGCATTTCAGATGAAAAATGTGCTCCAGAAGTGCCAGAAATGAAAAATTTCCCCGGCTCCCTTGTGACAGGTACACAATGAAAAACGCAACCGTAGCGTTTCCCAAAATATGTAAGGAAAGTACAACAGTGTCTCTACTGAGCGTTTTAGTATCCATACATTTTTGTTGAACGGTTCAGTTGAGTTGGTATGTAATTGGTGTACAATACGCAATATAATGAATTGAATGTGAGTTTTATCTGCACTAGAAACGTGGACGACCACTGTGCATGTCTGTCACTGGATTTCCATATAAAGTGGCACTAGATAGTAGATTGGAAGCAGGGCGGTTGCGGTCAGCGCTCTGAATAAGCCACCTTTACACGGAGTTAGTACTTGTACTTGTATCTAGCCGTCATTCCGCTAGAAATGGTCAGTACATACTTCTCCACTTTATATTCTGTCACTGCGCACTTAACTTCATCCTCTCGAAAGTAATGCACGCTCTTCTGTTTTTCTCACTCTTTAGACTTTTGTAATCTCGGTTATTTGATCAATCCATTCTTTCTTGAATTTTGAGTCCTTTTGAACCTTTGCGTTGTTCGGACGAGTCACCCTTAAGTAAGTCATTTTTGCCGTACATACTTTTTGGTTTGTGAAGAAGAATGCAATTCACCAACCTATTTTCCCTGGACAGTTGTCTTCATGCGAAAGCAGAAGCTTGTGTGCATGTAATAATGAACCAGGGTCGAAATTATTGTCGATGGGACAAGGCCGGGCTCGAACCGGCGTTCGCCAAATCTAAATCCAAATGCCAGCGCCTTACCCCTCGACCATCCCAGCGACAAACACTTCTGTAGTTCGCTTTCACTCACGGTCCATGTCTCACTGGTCCAACAAATCCAACTTTGAGGCTTTTTCAAAGTTTTGTGCCAGCTATGGCGAGAACTCGTCGGTCTAATTAGACCGACATTCTTTCTATTTTTTCTATTCTTTTCCGCCGCTATGGTGGTTGGCCACTTAGTCAGGAGAGCGCCTCCCGAACAGTCTCAGTAGTAACATCTCGAATTCTAGGCTTTAAGTCATATGTTAAGATGCTCAGAATCACTTTGCATTTTTGTTTGTAAATTTAAAATCATCGAGCCCTAAACCCTCACGGCTATAATCTTTCAGTGATTTCTGAGCCTCTTTTGCTATGTGTAAACACTTGGGAAAGTGTAGCTTCACAGGAGGGCCTTCTGCCACTCGTATCTCACATAACTTTTGCATGCGAGTCCTGTGACACATCCCCGGATGGGATGGATATACAGGGCGTGGGTCAGTGGAGGGGAGACTGACCCTGAGAGAAGGTATTGGTCCATGTCTCACTTCCTTACTATATCAATTATTTAGTAGAAAATTGTCTTTATCATTCAACAGGTCTTAAAAGATTCATTTGTGATGATATTGTTGAAACAGGTCTGATTTAATTTCAGGAATGACTTGGCAAAGAATATATTTTTTCTTGTGGGAGATTCAAGAGTTTTCTAGCCGTTTCGTAGGCTAGTGGTTTTTGTTATGGACTCGCAATCGAAAGGTCGTGGGCTCTATTCAACAGTCGAGCAAAATTAAATTTCCATTTAATTATCAAATTATTCTCTTTGCTGGGTTGTTAACTTCATGTGCTTTTGCCAGACACAAAAGTTGCATCCAGCATTACAGCAACTGGGTCTTGCTGGAGTAATGGACAGTTTACAGGACAGGGACAGGGCTAAGCTCGCATAGGGCTTTTGAGGTGTGATTCATACAAAAACCACGCTGACCAAATAAATCATTGTTGAATTTTGTTTACATGTAATTTAGAGGTTTTTGAAAGTTGTAAGAGTGCCGAAGAGGTGTAGTTGTTGGTGAGGTGGCAGTTGACTACCCACTTAGTAATAGTTAGTATTTGGGTAACGTCCACTTGCCGTGTGTGGATGTCACATATTGGGAGTCGGGGCAGTATATATTTATTTCATGAGAGTGTATTTGTATAACGCTTGTGATGAAAAGCGTTTATTGGCAAATTATACTAGACGCTTTCAAATTGTAACACTGTTTTCAGAACAATAGATTTTCCAATCACAATTCACGAAAAGGCTTTCTAGTGGAATGCGATATTCTATCTTATTTGTAGAGATGTTTTAACCTTCAAGGTTCGGAACCATTTTCGTTGATTGTTAAGACATTAACTTAGTAATCATTCATTACAAAGAACTTTAGTTGATGCTGTATTATTATGATTTTTAATTAAATTAACGTTTTCGCCTAATAATGCATCTTCAGGAGCATAATTGCTACAAAAAAAAGTGAATTGCAACTTTGTTTTTTCTATTGAATTTATAATGAACTTTCACTGTGTTAACAAGTATACCCGAGTAATTAATATCAAGTTATTTATTTATTCAATGTATATTTTATATACAGACAATACAGTTCCTGTTAGAAAATAAATATTCAAAGGTAGGATTTATGTATTTTATTACATATTATGTACGTAGGTATTATCTATCTACAATAGATACAGATGATACCAATACTTTTTAGTATGCCGGAAATTTTCAATAGCTGGGTGGCATATTTAGTTCTAGCAAATATAAAAGTAAGCTGGAGATAAAACAACCCGGTTTCCAAGATAAAAGTATTGGGATAGCTCAAGTAAAGATGTTAAATGTGCGGCTTATTCCGGGAAAAATAGCGGAATTTTCCGGCTGTGGTTTGGAATTTGTGAGCCGGGGATTTCCCGGAAAAATACGACATATTTTTTCGCTCGACTTGTGCATTAAATTTGCAGAATCGCTGTCAAACTTTCAGCACTTATCAGTGCTCCTAGTATGAAAACTTTACGTTGTAACTCAACGATAGCGTTTACTAAAATGTCTATGGAAATTAACCCTCGTATCCACTATCCGCCAATAGTAATTGAGCTTTCCGTAGGATTCATTAGCGCTTAGAATGTTTTTTATATGTGTATGGGGAATAAATAAAAAGCATTTGAATTGCTAGTGAGGTCTAAGGGAAGTGTTGGTACTAGGGTAAGATAGTGCCTTTATTGAGCGTACTAGTTTAGATACATTTTTTGGTGAAATGCTAAACGTAAAGTTGTGTGTTTTCTTAGGGTACTGGGCTTGTTCTCAAGTGTAGGTACGGGAAGAGTTCTTGCCATAATAAATCTGATCGCATTCCGCGCTATGAGCACAGCGGCGTCGCATAAAGTGTTGCCTGCGTTCTAGGCGCTCTGGGACAGCCGCAAACAACCTTAAGCGCCATTTACTGTCCCTGCAGATTTGGGTTATGTTATTGTATCTTCAGAGACAATGGTGCTAAATTGTGCCAGCGTCCTATTTATGAAGATATTTTTTACGTAAAACATGCGCACTTATGTAGAAGAAGGTTTGATATAGATTTTTTTCCATGTATGGATAAGGTCTACACAGAATATACCACAGTTTGCGGTCTATGAGATTACAATGGTGGTCATTGACATGCGAATAAGATCAACCAGATATATATATATATATATAATTAAGTAAGAGGTAAAAAAGAGTCCGGTCGATAGCTCAGTTGGTAGAGTGCTTGCATTCCATGCCGTGAGCTCGGGTTCGAATCCCGCTGAGGCGATGGTGTCAGAAATGATTTCCCGTTTCGGTGTTTATTTCAAACCCCAAAATAAAAATACCGGCAAGGTTTACTCAGCCTTCACAAGAAATGAGTACCAGCCCTCTCGGGAGCTGGGAAACCCCCACTTCATCTGAAGTGGTTAGCGTAAGGCCGGCCCCCTTACCTGTAAAAATAAATAGGTTCAACTCGCCACATGCGACCCCCTCGGGGATAACGCGGCAAGAAGTTACACTATATGTGTAGCTTAGTTGCGTTTTTTTTTTTTTTTTTTTAAACGAGGGTCTACAAGATACAAATCGCGCCAAAGAGAAGTTAAAGAGGGTCTACGAGGTGATCTAAAGATGGTCTTTAAAATAAACAATAGTAGAGGTCTACAAAATATAAATGGTGGGTGTCGACATGTTACTAAAAACAACAATATAATTATGCAGACATATTGTTGTTGTAAGTGAGTATAAATTGCGCCAATTAGAAGTAAACGTGGGTCAACGAGACACAATTTGAGTCTTAAAAAAACAAGCTCAGTCTAAGCGAAGCAGTCGAGGGTATACTAGATACAAATAGAGTCTAAAAAAAGTCGATTAGGGTCTACGAGATACAAGTCGAGCCTAAAAAAAGCAGATGACGGTATGAGACACAAAACGAGTCAAAGAGAAGTAAATGATGGTCTACGAGATACAAGTTCAGTGAAAAAGAAGCAGACAAGGGTCCATGAGATGCAGTTTGAGGCTAAGCAAAGCAGATGACGATCTACGAGATACACATTGAGTCAAAGAGAAGTAAACAAGGGTCTACGAGGTACAAACGAGTCGACGAGAAGTTAACGAGTGCCCACAACATACAGGTTGGGTCAAAAAAAGAAACGAGGGTCTACAAGATATAAATCGTTTCTAAAAAATCAGGCGAAAGATTACGTCTCAAAGAAGATGAGGGTCTACGAAATATAGATCAAGTTGTATATATTAAGTTATACAGTATGGACAAGAGCTACTTGATGTTCATGCAGATCTAGTAGATATAGAAACAATGGAGTTATTTGAAATTGCTCATGATTGATAAAAAAAAGAGATTATCATGAGCGACCTCGTAGAAATTTCTTCGTGTATAATTTACACGATATTGACACAAACCAAATAAATCAGTGAAGCAATATTTTTTAATACTCTTTAAGTACCAAAAAATCGGTATTAAATGAAGTTTTACAGCTTTTTACAATTTTATTTTCCAATTCATGCTCGCATTTCAAAGCCATAAAATGAAACTGGATCTACAAATTTTGCAACTTTGTGATCGCAATAACACAACAATGGATACTTTTCCTACATTACAGTATATTTAATCTGTATTATTTAGGCATGAAGTGGGTCGTACGAATATCGGGAATCGCAGGCCAGTTGATAAATAGAGTCTGCAGCTCTGTGCCCCAAGTATAAAGCTTAGCATTCAAACTCCACCGTAACGTTTACCAAAATATTTATAGAAAGGTAAATAGCATCTTTCTTTTCCATTCATTTT